>NW_022994865.1:2271270-2843770 GCF_902806645.1 Magallana gigas | reverse complement strand
GATCATAGATTTATAATGCACATATGCACGCATATCATAAAAGTTCATGTAAACTTGAAAGCTGGAGAGTAAATAGTCGCTTTTTTCAAATTGTATTGTTATATAAATTGCAAAATCAACTGAAAGGCATTTTTTAAAACTTCCAACCTTATGAAATATGAGAGGGTATACAAACACGTATTGTTTTTGAATGTGTGTGGGCATCTTCATCAAAATCATCTTGACAAGCAATAAAAAAGGGTAAATTCTCAAATTCATGAAAAAACCCTAACTGTAACTTCAATTCAATTAGAATTCCTTATTTGCAGTTTCATAATTGCATGCTCCTACAAAAGTGGAGGGAGGAGGCAAATCCATGATATTTCCATTTATCCTATAAAGTTAAGAAAAGTGCCAGCTGTCAAAAAAGATGGGAGGGGAAAGCAGCCTCCCTCACCCCAACCCCCAATACTACGTGCCTGTGATGTAAACACATGGTGTGCTCTGGGGTATTTGCATGATCCCAACGGACTCGTCAACTAATCGTCGCGCAAAAACTATGAATGAGACATTTTGGCGCGAAATCCTGCTTTACCGTTCAAGCAAGGAATGAACTCATCCATTGGCAGAGATCCGGGGTGGAGGGGGTAGATGAATTTTTTGACATTTGTTTTGTAATTGCTACATACATGTATATTATACTTTGTATCGGATGTTTTGGAAGAAATATATCGAATTAAAAAACACACTTGATTAGTAATTGTTAAATGTAGTAATGTACATTTAGTAAGACACGCGAGTTATGTTCCATTTTCAAGATTAATGAAATCGCCCAACTGAACGAAAATCGGGTCACACCCCGCTTTGGCGATTTAGTCCCTCCAGTAAACATTCCAGCTGTATAAATATATATTTGTTTTAATCCAAACTGATGACTCTCGTGTAATAATGATAATCCAACACCAACATTACTTACATTGTACCATAATAGACAATATGTTACAACTTGTTGCGATGAACCATTCCCCCTTTTTTACCGTTCAAATATGGTGGAATGCTGATGTATTTTTAAATCAGGATTACACACGTGCTCTGCTTGGTGACCGTCCCTTTAACTTGAAAACTCTTGCTCGCTGTTGTTATTATATGCCATATAACATTTTCATCAATTATGAACGTAAATGCTGACATCTTAAACATGCATCGGTTAATCTTTTTGTGAAATATCATGATCCCATTGTCTGCACTGTTTCGGAGATTGCAACTTTTAAACCTTAGATATGCCTGACGTCAAGACGTCAGGCAATAAACAAATGACTGCATGTCTCCATGCATCTAATTTTCTCTAAATGAGGAATTTACATTCATGATCATATATGATATTGTTTGTGTAGAATGTGTATGTGTAACTTTTAAATAATATTTGAAGTGTTGGTCATTTTACTCATCCATGCAAACTATATGTATACCTTACACAAAAATGTTCAAATTACTGTTGACATGTCCTTATATGCATGTAAATTAATTTGTATGACTTCCCATAATTATTTTTTTGTTATTTGCAGAGTAATTTGAAAAGTGTCACAATGATTTGAAAAAAAGGCTTGAAGAAAATGTAAGTAAATAACATACATGCATGAAATCAATAATTTATCATTGAAATAATGACAAATCTGATTATTCTATGAGACAATTCAATTAGAAAAAGCATTTTCATGTACGAATGGTTTCATGTCATGTTTTAAAATGATTGATATAGACCTATGTTATTTATAAATCTACAATTTTGAATATTGCTCATCAACATATCAACAATACAAGGTATGTTTTAATTCACAATATTTACATTCTACTGTGTTTTTCCATTAAATTCTGTGATCTTCAAATGCCTCTAAATACAACAAGTAGTCAAAGGTCAAATTGACGAGTTTTATTATGACGTCACAAACGTTGAACGCTGCAAACTGCAACGTCACAAGCGAAAATCAAAGTTCACGCTTGTGGCTGTTACTGTGGCTCTTCCATTAATATTAACTTACCCTTAGAATAAGATAGGAATTTTAAGGTATGAATCACATTTGCAGACAAGGCAAGAAGTTAAAAAAATGTAAATATAAGCATTAAATCATGATTTTTTGAAGTATACACTCTCATAACTGCCGCGGTGTGTGCATACAAATTTTCATAACGCGCGTTACTCAATTTGTATGCACACACCGCGGCAGTTATGAGAGTGTATACTTCAAAAAATCATGATTCAATGCTATACTGACTGCACCAGCATTATAATAATATCAATCTTGTATAAAATCAGTTGTGTGTGGGAGAGAGAGAGAGAGAGAGAGAGAGAGAGAGAGAGAGAGAGAGAGAGAGAGAGAGAGAGAGAGAGAGAGAGAGAGAGAGAGAGAGAGAGAGAGAGAGAGAGAGAGAGGGCATTTTTAAGGTCAGGCCTGGTAAAATAAAGGGGTGCAATCATACTAAATAAATATCATGAACATATCAGGGAAGAGGATACTAATAATTTTAAATCGATTAAACCGAAAGGCTATTTCAAAGCTGTATTTGAATTCGCGCAAAATTAAATGCACATCTAAACATAATGAAATGTTTATTACGATTAATAAATTTCATTGACTATCAAATTGTAGAAAATACTCCATTTCAGTCTTTCAGCCATTTTGATGACAAATTAAACTTACTGAAATATATATAATTTTCATTCTAGCTGGTAACTGCTTTTTTTTTTTTAGATTAACATAAAAGATGTTCTTATTGGTGACAATTTATCCGCACCCTTATCCCGGGGTCATATAAAAGATGAAATGATGAAAAGAAAAACCTGAACTTTAAGAACAGAAAGACTGTGTTTTTGAAGAGAGAAAGGGACCAGAACTAAGAAGTCATACAATAAACACATTGACATCATAAAATGAAATTGCAATTTTGAGTTTGCATGCATATGTCAGGTTTAAATGTTGTCACAGATTTTTTTTCTTCAGAAAGTCCCTTTATCTTCGTGAACTAATAAAACAAATGAACCAAGTATAATTGTTTTCATATTCATACTTTTCTTTCAGAAGTGGAAGGGGAAGGATATTTATTTAAGTTAATATTTTAAATAGCTATAAGCTGCATATATTAAGGACGTAAATGGGCGGGAGAGAGAGCCTCTCACATAGGAGCATTCAGACTTTTTTAAATTTTACATATTGATGTGAACCAAAAATTGCCTCTGATCGCCTTATTGCAGGATCTACACACCCTCTTTTCTTTCTCGGTGATGAGAAATGATCGATTATAATTTATTTTGTGAATAAATAGATATGCTACTCCCCCCCCCTTCCTCTCCTTAATCTTAATCATTATGCATTTGTTGAAGGAAAAGAAAACTAGAGTGTTGAAATTAAAAGTGTAACATGCGTAATGCAAAGGCGAATACTGTTGATTGCTTATGGGGGATGGGAAAAGGCCTCATATATGGGCAGATCTACATGTATAGTCCCCATAGCAAATTCTAATCTAATTCACATATTACATAAAACAGCATGGTACCTGGTCCCTGGCAACCAGAATAAAGTTAAACCTTTGAACCCCCCTTCTTCAGAATAATACTAACAGACCCAAGCAGTGCTATAGAATATGCATTCATTGGGCAAAGGCATGCAGCACATGCATTCATCTGACATTAAATCATAAATAATGTAAAAATACTCCATATCTTATTTTTTTATTATACAAACATTGACCGGGGTTGAAGGCAACATCCATTATATTAGCCCCCGAAGGACAAAATATTGCCCGACGCGAAGCGGAGGGCAATATATTTGTCCTAAGGAGGCTAATAAAATCATTGTTGCCCGAACAGGCAGTCAACATTTGTTTTTTTTTATATGAAGAAACAAACCAAAAATCAAGAAAGGATTTTAAAACAAATCGCCATAATTTTCTCGACTCAACATAGAATTCAATATTGCGCAAGGTTCACTTTCAAAATACCGTCGGCATCATAAGGCCAGTGGTGATAATCCACCGTCCCTGAGAACAAAGCTAAAGATGTTGTACCTGATTTTACTTCACTATAATTCGCAAATCATTTAATATTTATTCGTTTGATGAGATATCGGCGCTTCTGATTGGTTGAAAAATTTCTTTGATACCTGTATCAATAAAATTTTTGCCGGATCTACTTTTCTCAACTGTTCTGATCTAACACTAGTTATAGAACGGGAATTTCCAAAATAAACACTGTCAACAAAATGTAAAGTTGTGTCTATTTTATTGTCAGCAGACAAAAAACAACTTTATAAACATAAAAACTTGAAAGTTTAACCTTCAAAAATAAACAAAACACATTATTTGATTCACGAAATAGAAAATTAAGCGTCTTCTCACGATTTCGTCTGCTTGAGATCAATCAATATTTACAGCGAGGCTGGCTGTTTCTTTTCCAGGAATATTATAACGAACATATAGTCCTATACACTTTCACAAATTTGGTAATGATATTTTTAATTTACACACGTAACGTTACATGATCGGTCATCAGAATAAGCATCGTAAAGAAAAGCTCTGAGCAATGCATCAACTCCTTCGGGGCATTCCAAGCGGCAGATATACCATTTAAGAACATCACTGGCTATCTATATAGTTACCACAACGTTTACAAAAGTCGCTTATACATACTATTCTTTGTCGACAAATCAACTATTTTCGTCCACGATCGCCTCTCCTTGGATGGCTATGTCCAATTACATATTCAAGCGATCTCACATGAAAACTATAAAAAATATAGTTTTATTACGAGTTTTTCTGCACAGTGAATAATTTCACAAGCTATCACATGTATTTTCCCATCGTTTTCAATTCGGCCGGTTCAGATTTTAACTCACTATTTGTGTTTAATCCATTAAATTCAGCTCAATAGCTCTGCATCAGCTGAAGGCGCATCCATTTTGAATACTGTTGCTGTTGTTGTTTTGTATTCATACGCGCCGCTTCATTTACATTATTTACATTTTTGATCAATGACACTTCACATTTTATTATTTGAAAATGTTTTATTAAATGATAAGAAATGGAGATAATAATTTTTCTATTGATAATATTAATAATTTTACAAGCTATCGCATGTTTTTTTCCTATCGTTTTCAATTCGGCCGGTTCAGATTTTAACTCACTATTTGTGATCCATTAAATTCAGCTCAATAGCTCTGCATCAGCTGAAGGCGCATCCATTTTGAATATTGTTGCTGTTGTTGTTTTGTATTCATACGCGCCGCTTCATTTACATTATTTACATTTTTGATTAATGACACTGAACATTTTATTATTTGAAAATGTTTAATTAAATGATAAGAAATGAAGATAATAATTTTTCTATTGATCGACGCGCATTGATGAAGTTTTCCGGTCAATTTTTTCTTTGATACGTCGATCAATAGAAAAATTATTATCTTCATTTCTTAAATCCATATGCCCGTTATGATAGCAAACCGTCGCATTGCGCGTTCTTTGTTTACTTGCCTTGACTGATTGCTTATTATGACGTCACCTTGTTTCGGAGTCATGAAGAGTTATTTACGTCATCGTTTACCAATCAACAAATCAGCGGCGATTAATTGAAATAGAGGGAATATTCTCTAGATATTATTCCTAGCCGGTCAATATTAAAAACAATATTGACCGGTCAATATTTTTTGGACGAGCTGATATTACAATTATTGACTATTTGTCTATATAGAGTTATATAGGTAGAATATACTACTGAGTATAAAAATATGACTGCCGTCACGACAAAAGGGCCCTTAAGGTTAAAATTTCACAAACTCACTTTTTTGTCAATTCCGGTTATGGTAAGGTTTGCGGTTACAGGGAGATAACTCACACATTTTCATTGTGACGTAACACCAACTACCCTTTATTTCAGTTATGACGTCAAAATTTATATTACGTCATAATTGATTTCAGTTTTTTTTATTTCGCGGAGTTTTTTTTAGTTTTAATGAAAAAATAAGAGGACACAAGCATTTTATCAATTTCCACGAAAACGAAATCCGCATCATATAGTTTTAAATAATGTTTTAGAAACATCAGATTACACATTTTTTAAGATACGTTTTTCCTGAAATCGGTGGACTTGGAAAGGTTTCAAATAAGATGTTTTCGTTTACATAATTGTAGTCCAAAATTAAGACTTTTGTTGCATTTTATTCTATTTTTAGATAGTTCATCAGAAATTAATAAAAGTGAATCATGATATTGATAGTGATATTATTTTCGAACATTTTAAGCATAAATAACACCCATAATAGTCACATATAAAATGTACATATTTTCACGAAATTGTTTACATTTCATCAAATCATGAACTTTGACCTTTTATAGTTATAAAACGGAACGGGCAAAATTCATTTGAATTTCATAAGAAAAAAGACTTGAGAATAGTGAACAAACTGATATGTAACTTTGGTACAACCTCTAAAAAATGCAAGCCGCAAACCTTACCTTGATATTATATACTATGAGAACAATTTACTTATATTAATATCAGGGGCTTCATTGACATCTAATCTCTCAAATAATTGTGTACAATTAGCTCTTATATATTATTCTTTATTCTATTTTTCCTAAAAAAAATATTAAGAACTCAGTAACTTCGCGAATGCTGTTAACCAAGAAAACTGATACACATCGTTTTTTTGTTGTTTTACATCCATGATACGACAGAGGAAATGCAGACGATTCATCGTAACCATCTTGTCTCTTTTATAATAAATAAAACAGAAGCACTATGTTTAAATAACCATTTACATAATGAACTGTTGAAACAGATCTTAAAATTAATTTGGATTATGCGATAAAATGACATCGCACTTAAATCAGAAGAGTTAAAGATCAAATAGTTACTTCCCCTTTTGGGATCACTTTTGCTTTTGAAATGTGTATTGATTTGAGAGACCTTCTAGATTGAGAAATTAAATGCAAAAGTTCAAGTGCAAGGCGGCTATAGATATCATTAAACTTGGTATGACTTTCTTCCCGTTTACGAGTTCTTAATGAAAACTGATGCTCATTTGTTGAGAGATGAAGGTTTACTTTGTAATTTTAATCAAAATATACAAAAATGCATTATTTTAGGAACAAGTAGCAAGTTTTTAAAGAAATTTACATAACTAGTAAACTTTACAAATGAATGAGCTTTAATTTCTATGATGTATGGATAATTTTGAATAGGTTGCCTTATTACTTTTTTAAAATGTTCTTTGCCTTCTCCTTGAACTTTTTGTCTCAATTTAGCATTGACGATTTTTGTCTAAAAGACGCCCACGTGACCCTAAAAAGTCACATGAACGTCAAATGTAGACATGGTCAAGTTGAGGTGACCCTTATCTTTACAAAAACACCCTAATAGTTTAGAATTATTAATTTTACAGAAATGAATAGACAAAAGCAAAACGACCTCCTTTTACTGCTGTTTAAAAGCAAAATGTTGCTTTAACTATCCTGCGTATATGATAAAACATTGAAACAAACAAGGAAATAATATTAACATATAATTGACATATAATTGTTATTCCCCCCGACCCCCCCCCCCCACCCCAAAAAAAAAATTCTTCTAGCGGTAGAGTCAGAAGAAGAATAAGAAACTAGAGCCAAGCTCGTTGCAAAGCAACGAATAAGTCTTCCGTTAATGTCGAAGGTAAAGCTAGATGTTCCTGTAAGATGCAGAACTCTTAAACCAATAAGAATAACGTACGACCTGGAACGACTTAACAAAATCCAAATGATTCTGAGTACGAATTAACAAAAAGTATAACGATTTCAAGAACGATTTAACAAACACAAAATCCGAATTGGTCAAAGTACGACTTTACAAATAAAGAATTATTTTGGCACGAGTTAATTTCACTTTGAAAAAAATCTTTTTACTCCAATAATCTTATAAATTTTAAACCTAGAACGCAAAATCATATTTCCTAGAAAACTCAATTTTTAAATCCCAATATCTCTGTAATGCATCGTCTGATTTTAAAACGAATTGCAGTTTCTAATTAAGCTTAATAAAAGCTTCGTATTTGCTTGCATGATCAATATAAAATCATTGGTCAGAAAAGAGGTATTATAATAGCCCTTCTGGCCTCCAATTTGAGGAATCAGCCCCTTTTTCTTGATATTAAGTAAAAGGTCCCGCAAATATAAACATATTTTTTTCAAAAGTATTTACGAATTGTTAACTGTTATCGAAATATCTAAACAACTGTGTTTTAGGGGCCAACCTTTTAACTCCTTAGAAGGGGCCACTAGCAACAAAATTTAAGGCATCATATTGTTAAGAACTTTATTCTAAACAACTTTTGTTCTACATTGCTTTTTAAAATATTTCTCCTTTTATAGATATTTATGATCAATGTGTTTTACTTTTGACCCCTCCAATTCCCTATTTACGTAACATATGACTTAGGTATTGTATTGTATAGATAAACCGCTGCAGAATGAACATGTTTGCTTCTATAATTGATAACAAATTATTTTTCACTAAAGAATTATTGTAAGAATACATCAGAAACCCACTGGCCCCTAATGTGATGGCCAACCCATTGTTATTGATATTAAATGAAATGTTTGAAAATATAAACATATTTTGTTCAACAACTGTTCACGAACAGATAACTGTTCTCGAGACATCTGTACAAATGTGTTTAAGGGGCTGACCCTTAAACTCCTCAATAGGATCATAAACAAAAACATTTAAGAAAGCATATTGTACTGAACAGTATTTTTAGCAACTCTTGTTCCACGTTGCTTTTAAAAATATACCTCTTTTTACAGATATAAATGATCAAAGTTTTGAAATTCTGGCTCCTTAAAACATCCCTTATTATGTAATATATGATTTACGTCTGGTACTGTATATATAAACAGCTGAACCATAAACATTTTTGCTTCTATAACTAATAACATTTTGTTCAGTAAAGTCATTGTAAGAAGACTTTAGAGCCCTTTTGGCCCCTAATGTGAGGGGGCCAGCCCCCTTTTTATGATATAAATATATGATATAAATATATAAATATATATATATATATATATATATATATATATATATATATATATATATATATATATATATATATATATATATATATATATATATATATATATATATATATATATATATATTGTTAATTTTAGATTAGAACTACAAAGAATATCAATTAAAGTTTGTTGAATTAAAAGTACTTAAACAATAGGGAGCATGTCGTTGTAACAAAGAATATTTACCAAAGTCAATAATTGACCCGCGTTTCATCTTTCGACATTAATTATTGATTCGGGGAGGGGTGGGGGAGAGCGTTGAAAACTGAGAACAAAAGTCGTGTAATGTATACCCGGATTTCATTTTTCAACGTTGATTATTGATTTTGGATATTGGGGAAAGGGGGGGGGGGGGTTCTCTAACGTTAAAACTGAGAGTAAAAGTCGTGAAATTTTTACCTGGGGTCATTTTTCAACAGCTCAAAAAAGGTTTTTTTTCTAATCTCTGATGACCTCACACGATGAAAATTGACCAACTATAGGTTTTTGAACTGGCTTGAAATGGAACCTGCTCTACGCGATTAAAATGTATCTGATTAAAAATTTCAGCTCCATATTTTAATTCTTAATATTGTCCGATATTCAAGCCGATATAGATTTATTTTTTTTTAATGTTTTTTTCCGATTTGGTTATTAAGACTAAAAGCTCTGTATGTGGTTGTTAAACTGTGCAGATAGAGCTAAAAGGAATATATGTCAAACAAAATCGTCTCAAGTAACGGTCCGGAGTCCGCTTATATATCCCTCTCTCCACCATGGTCGTTTATGTTGGCCGTTGTTTGCTACGATTGTCACCAATATCGGCCGTTTATGTAATATTTCCGGTAAATCGCTACAACTTTAGTTTGTTTTGCGAAGTCATGATAATTAACTGACAGCACAAGAATGAAGAGTTGTCATTTTTTTCAGACAAGTCGCGATCAGTGATTATTAAATTAATTCCACTTAACAATAACTTTTCTTAAACTTGCAAGATTAACAATATTAAATGATTAATAATAAGCTACTGATCTTAGATTAGATTGAAAAATGCAAATATTTTGAAAAGAAAAAGTCAATACGACATATCCTGAATTGAAACATACCTATATAATCTGCGATATGTTAGTTGAGCTGAATTTTCCACTATCGTCGTCTTGCAGGTCTTGCTTCTTCTAAAAAAGTTGACTCATCGCTATCAGCTGTTGTTTGTTGAGTCAAAATATGGCGAGTTGACATAATGAATCGTACGATAATTAATTCGATTAAAACTAATACGTTTGTGTTTAATATGTAGAGCACAGATTAACATGTATCACATTAATGCATTTATTTTCAAGTAAATAATCACAATAAATATTTGAAGTCTTTACAAACTATAACGTTATATTCCGTGATCAGATCTACACTGTACGTGTTGTTCTATCATTTAACAACTTAAAGATCTGCAACAATTAGGCTAGGCTTAAATATAGCGATTAACCAAATTTCCGAAAAGACTTTTGATCGCTTTTTACTAATTGAATCGGGATATGTGTCATCAATTCCAGCTGCTTTGTTTTTGTTATGATTCCTGCTGTCAAAATTTTCTTTTTTTTTTAAAGTTTGCACTTTCAACGTAGGTATCGAACGTACTAACGAAATCGTTTCAATAAACACTCTGCATGATTAACTATTAAAACAAAGGAGTTCTGTTTTATGACCTGTACGAATTGTTTTCAGCAGGAGTTACTTTCAGAGTGCATTTTCCACTACTTTTGAAATTAAGGACGCGGAATTACAATTTTCCGGAAAAATCAATATTTGAACCCTAATATCTCTGCAGTGCATCATCAGATTTTAAAACGAATTTCAGTTTTGTATTTAGCTTTGCAAATTCTACAAAATGCATATAATTTTATTTTTTTTAACATAGTTTTATGATCAGTACAAATTGTTTTCAGTAGAAGTTTCTTTCAGTGTTAAATTTGCACTATTGTTTAAACAAAGAATGCGGAATTTAAATTTCCGGGAAAGTAGGTTTTTCAACCTGATATCTCTGTAATGCATCCTCCGATTTTTAAACGGTTTTTAGCTTAACAATCAGCATTAAAAGTTCTAGAAAAAACTGTACGCAATCAAAGAATGTTTACTATCTATTAGAGATAAAAAGTTCTTTAAAAAATCGGTTGGTAATATTTTGAGTTATAGAGCCGAAAATGAGACAGAAAAAAAAAGAAAGTATAATAACTAAAGCAAGTGGTTCTTCCGTTAATGTCGAATGTATAGCTAGATGTTCCTGTAAGAAGTTCTTAACCAATAAAAAAGGTAACTTAAACAAACAGATAAAAAAATATCAGGTAATCCTTGGTAGGACTTAATTAAATCCGAATAATTCTTAGTACGAATAAACAAAAACCTGAACGATTTTTAGAACGACTTAACAAAAAAATACGAATGTTTTCAAGTACGACTCAGCAATTATTTTTTTGGTACGAGTTAATTTAACCAAGAACTTAACACTTCTTTATTAACCAAGAACGCAAAATCAAGATTTCCGGAAAAAATCAATTTTTATAGTCCAATATCTCTGTAATAAATCGTTCGATTTTAAAACAGCTTTCAATGTGAGATTTAGATTAATAAGTCTACAAAACACTTGTTTGTGTTTGATTTGATCAAAAAATTTAATTTTTCGAAAAAATTGATACACTTTCGGTTTCGACTGGAAATGACAGATTTTCATTTCCAGCCTAACTAAAGAGGTAAATCGACAGAATCATAACCCCATTGAAAATTTCAAGTCTCTACATTAAAGCGTTATTGAGAAACACCGTGGACAAAATAAATTTAAAATGACGTTGCGTAAAAACGGAAGTGACATTTTCAAAGAATCTTATGATCTTTGAGGCATAATAGTTGCACATAATTTAAATCGGTTTTAAACATTTGAGTTATCAAGCCGAAAATGAGTCAGAAAAAAAGAAAAAAGAATAATAACTAGGGCAAAGCTCGTTGCAAAGCAACGAGTTGGTCTTCCGTTAATGTCGAAAGGAAAGCTGGAAGTTCCTGTAAGAAGCAGAACTCTTAAACCAATAACAAGAGTAACTAAAATAAAAAGATTGAAAAAAAATTATTATTCCTGGTACGACTTAACAAAATCCAAATGATTTCAAGTACGACTTAACAAAAAGCTTTCCGATTTGAAGAACGACTTAACAAAAAAACCTGAATGTGTTTAAGTACGACTAAACAAATATATTTGGTACGAGTTAATTTTACTTTGAGCATTACGCTATTTTTTAAACCAAGGACGCAGAATCAACATTTCCGGAAAAATCAATTTTTAAACCCCAATAACACTGTTATGCATCGTCCAAATTTCAAGCGGATTTCACTGTTAGGTTCAGAGTATGAGGCTCGTGTACGTATACTTTTTTTTATTTGATCAACAATTTTTATTTTCGAAAAATTTGTATCACTTCCGGTTTCGACCAGAAGTGGCGGATTTTCATTTGCGGCCTTATTACAGAGGAAAAATGACGAATGTATAATCGTTAAAAGAACGACTTAACAAAAAAATCCGAATGTGTTCAAGTACAAGTTAACAATTTTTTTTGGTACGAGGTAATTTTACTTTGAACATTACGCTATTTTTTAAAACAAGGACACGGACTCAAAATTTCCGAAAAAATCAATTTTTAAACGGCTTTCAGTGTTAGATTCAGCTTCATAAGCCCTACAAAACACATATTCATTTTTGATTTAATCAGAATATTCATTTTTTTCGAAAAATTTGTTTCACTTCTAGTTTCGACTGGAAGTGACAGATTTTCATTTCGAGCCTTATTACAGAGGTGAATCGACCAACTCATAATCATTGAAAATTTCATGCCTCTATCTTAAAGCGTTTTTGAGAAAAGTCCCGGATATAATGACTTTTTTTAAAAAATTAAAAAATGACGTCACGTCAAAACGGATGAGACGTTATCTTTTACTTTTTTGAAGGACTTTTACTTTTACATTTTTGAGGGACGCTTACGTGCAAATATCTCTGAAAATTTCATCAAAATTGGTAAAAAAAACCTTTTGAGTAATGAAGCTCGTGCACAAAATTTGGAAAAAAAATACGAAGAAGAAACAGTACGAAAACAATTGTCTTCGTACTGTTTCTTATTAAGGTATTCCGATAGTAGGTCTTCTGTTCAATTTTTTAAAGGATACCATTAAAATATCAATGACATTTCAGAATGTCCCCTCAACCCCTCCCTTTCAGATGATTTATACGATCGTCAATATCCTTTTACATGGGTGTGGCAATGAGTTTTACAAACTGATATTGTTACGATCAACAACTTTGCTTTTACAATGCATTCCAAAATCTTGATCGTTTTTAAGGTATGTGTAATAGACTTTACGAGTATCTTGGCCCCTAATTTAAGGAGCCAGCCCCATTTTTCTTGAGTTCCTTCAAAAGGTCCCACAAATACTAACATTTTTGGTTCTTATACTTACCTAAAATTGTTGTTCATTTTTGAGATACAAATGGTTAAGAGTAAAAATCAACAAGCATTCCATGGAAAGTGGAAAAATTATTTTTTGAAAAGCTGCTTGCATATTATTGAATTTAATCTACTTCACACAAAATCCCTGATAAAAAATGACTTTTTGTCATACTATGGGACTGGTATCCAAGGAAATTTATTTCCTTAGTTACGGGTGCACAAATCTTTGAAAATAAAACAATGATTTTAGCTAAACATCTACGTAAATTATTCCTTTACATGATATTATATAGTATTTTGCTTTTTGTATTTATTATAAGATTGAGTTTTCCCATTTTTAGGAAAAAATAAAATTTTAAAATATTTCATTGTAATTGTTGCCATGACAACAGGAGGAGAACATGCATTTAGACGCTTATCAATTTTCAAAAATTGCACATCTTTATCACTTTATATGCAAATTCTACAACCACTGCTGGAAAAATGAATTATGTATTTCTGTTAGTGATCATCTGTACTATAAATATGCAAAATAAAATCCATAGGCATCTTTGAGGGGGGAAAGTTGTACAAGGTTTAAAAGTATATCAAATTTGCATTTTAAGCTTTTACAAAGGGGTAAAGGTAACATAAAAACCAAGTATTATAAAATTGAATAGATCATATTGTACCTTATTTTTAAAATATTACCTGGTTCAAGATGCACAATAAGTCAAATTTTCTATTTTATAAAGTTTTTTTTAAAATGACATTTTAAAGATCAATCATTTTCATCTAAAAATAGAAAACATGGACACACGGATGTAAGAGCAAATATAAGGTAAAATACTTATTTCATTTATAAATGAGGTATTTTACTCCTCAATGTGGGTGAATCATAAATTAAGTGAAAATCTGCATACAAAACAATCATTTAAAATATTATGTACAAAAAAAGCAAGGGAAGGAGGTCAGGTTTTACCATCTGAGTTCATTTTATTTGACCTTTTTGTACTTAAAGTGCAATTCTCAACATAATGAAAAATGACTTATATATTCTTGACAAAAAATGTGAACAATAACATCATATACCTATAAAATAAATATATATATAATATATATTTTGTTTAAGTTGCATCTTTCCTGACCTTTTTGTACTTAAAATTAGCCAACTTTTAATAATAAGTGTGATTTGAAATAAAAGCTTTCTAAATGTTTAGATTTCTTATGATTTCAATGCAGTTTTCTGGATATTTTTGTTTTCCACTTCATAAATAAGATATCATGTATAAATGTTTAGAAAGAGGGCTTTAAATGTAAAATTCTTACAAAAATATTCGAGGTTTTTTCTTTTTATTTGAAACAGTTTACACTAAAAGTCTATCACCTATAAAGCTCTCTGAAGGGCGCGTTATTATTTAAAATGACCTCAGCTTAGAAGAAAGATATGCTCTTCATCTCTAAATGTAATACTGAATCTCCAGTCTACTCTAACATGTCTAAGAGATTTCAAGTTGTGCTGATAAAATCAAACACCAATAAGATTATTGGGGGGGGGGGGGGGGTGGAAGTCCATCATAATTCATTTTTCAATATGTATATTTAAGAAAAAACATTGCTGCATGAAAAAGTATGTGCAGAGATGTTATTTAAAAAGTGAAGGTCAGAAAAAGAAATCAAGGAGGTAACTTATTCCTCAGAAGGCGAAATATCCAATTTAGATGTTCATCTGATTATCATATTATTTTATAGTTGAACACAGTCACCAATAGTTTCTTTCTTTCACTGATATCAGCCCGAATCATATTTGGATGTAACTATAACAAATAAATGACAATAATTATTTCAGTTAAATTGGTCATATCCGCCCCCTCCCAGCACCCATGCATGCAGGAATTTCACATAAGAAAAATTGTCTCAACAATATATGTATATGCTTACTTTGAGAATTGATCTACTAAGCCACTTTTAAAAAGTGTTCTGTCCATCTCCCTACTCGATCAGTAATTAAACTTTTTGTCATTAAGATGGGGAAATATTTTTTCCTCAAAATCTAATAATCAATTATTTTACATAAAATTGAATTGGTCTGCAAAAATTGAGAGAAATATTTTGACAGTAATCTGATATAGATAGTACAGTAGCCTTAATATCAATATGTGAATTGTTGGTTTATATTCTTATGCATGAATTTATTTCCTATTTAGTCTTGGTTTTGTCAATGTCATCAGATCAGTTCAAATAGCTTGACATAAACCTGTATTACTGCTTTTACTGCAGAACTTGCTGAATGCTCTATCTAACATGGATTTTATTCTTTATTTAACAGTGTAAAGTAAACACAAATAAAACAATCTTATGAATATCAACTTTAATTTTTACCATCATTAATTGTAATAATTTTCACTGAAAATAATTCAACAACTCAAATGATCAAGTGGTAATAAATCATTATGCATCAGCATTGACATATGAACACATCTTATTTTCAAAAATAGACAGAGTATAAGTCAGGCACACATTTGCTTTGAAATAGTTCAGAAAATACTTGTTTGTACCATTGTATTTAACCCAAATATCCCTATATATAATTATATATAATTTTGAATTCTATTTGATAAGATTTTCAGTTTTAGTTGAAAGCCAGCTCTTCTTTTCTGTGGAACAAAGTGGTTAACATAGCTGTTTATCTTCACGGATGAAAAAAATTCTGCTAAAGAAAATCATCCCTTGTTAACTATAGTATTTGTTGGTCTGGGTTTTTTTTCAATTGCACTTTCACCCTCTTCTTTTGCGAAATTTAAATATTTCAAGCATTGTCTCTGTCATCTGTCTGGTATGAATATTTTAATTTTTGTGTAGACATGGTAGATTTTAGTGTCCATCCTCATTTAAGTTGATTCATTTGGCTTGCATTTGACACATTTTCTGTTTACAACTCACTAAGTTATCTGTAATAAAACAAAGAACCCGTTATAACTCATACACCTTTCCATCCCCTATTTAATTAAACTGTCTTGAAAACTCATACAGTAAAATATTTTACTGTTATAAGTCGTTTAATATATGTGTAAAATCTTGACTTTTTCTAGCAATATGGTACAAATAGTTGATTTTATGTGAATACAACATTAATTACCAACATTTAGAATAATAAGAAGACTGATCAATTATTCACACAAGATACATTTAAACATGGATTTGTATACATGTAGCTACCATATAGTCTATACATGTATGTTAATACATTTTTCATTAAAAGTTTATTGTCCTTGATGCACAAACACTATGTACAATAAGCAATCACGTATACATTTTCTTTGTCATGTTTAAACTTTTATTTATAATGGTGTGTGCATTGACATGTTAATCCGAATTTTCACGAAGATCTACAGCATCCACTATTTCTCCCGTTAAAGAAATGTTTGCCAGTAGAAAATAAGAAACCAGTAAAAGTTGTCACTTACCATGATAATGAACTAAATAAACACTTCT
This sequence comes from Magallana gigas, assembly GCF_902806645.1. Taxonomy (NCBI): domain Eukaryota; kingdom Metazoa; phylum Mollusca; class Bivalvia; order Ostreida; family Ostreidae; genus Magallana; species Magallana gigas. The sequence continues at coordinate 2,826,761 of NW_022994865.1, read as the reverse complement.
ATAATCCAGAAACTAAAATCCATAGTCGTCTCACTTCAGCTCCGTAGAAATATTGGATGTAAACAATGTAAACAAGAGAGTCATATCAAAGGGAGGTAATTAGAGTAAAACTTGCACGTTTCCAGGTGTATAAAATCAGTATTTATTTATAAACGGGTGACTTGCCTAAAGATTTTTTAATTGATTCTTCTAGAACAAATGTCATAATATAAAGATGTAGTGTTGGTGAACCTTGACATGGTTGTAGAATTTTATAAAAGTGCACTGAATTGACTGGTGTTTGCATGCAAAATTAACAAGATAAAACGGTTATAAATATCAAAGGATGAAGTAAATGTAAATTCTTAATGATGTTTAAATTACAGCAAAGTGTTTTGTAGTATAAAAAATTATTGATAGAGTTTTAAGATGATTTAACATAATATTGTATTTGTATATACAAAAATTTTCATGTTAAAATGAAGTACAAATCAGTCAGTCTAAAAGCACGTGGTTTCCATAGTAACAGCACGAATAAAAAAGATTTACCCAAATATTTTTAATACAATCTTCATTCTGATTATCTTTATATGTGTTTTTATCATTATTGTTTTTATGTCACTTTCCATATTTTTCACAAAATGCTCGATGCTTGCTGATTTTTACTCTTAAATATTTCAAGGGCCAGCTGTCTAGATCTTAAATGGGGACAGACATTGATGCTTTTATTAATGGAATCGATTAGAATTATAATTGCATACATTTTCTCTTCTACAATGCTTAACAAAATATGTCTACTTCTTTAGATATATTGCGTCAAAGTTTAAGTACTTTGGCCCCAAAAATTTCCTAATTACGTAATAAATTGGCGTGATAATGATTTTTTCTGATAGATACATGTATTGCTATGATCAACAACTTTGCTTCTATAATGCATTACAAATTCTTTATTGTTTTAAGTTATTTGTTATAGAGTTTACGAGTGTCTTGGCCCCTAATTAAAGGGGCCATCCCACTTTTTATGATTTTTTTATTGAAAAGGTTGTCAGAATTCTAACATTGTTTGTTCTTACACCCATCTAAAATTGTTGTTCATTTTTGAGATAAGAATGAATGAATATTTTAGGGGCCAGCCCTCTAGATTCATTATGGAGACAGACATTGGGGTTTTGATAAATGAAATTCATTTAGACCATTAATGCAAACATTTTCTCTTCTATGATGTCTACCAAAATATGTCTACGTCTCTAATTATATTGCGTAAAAGTTTAAGTACTTTGCCCCCTAAAAATCCATAATTACGCAATAAATGGGCGTGGCAATATTTTTTTCTAATAGATATTGGTATTATCAACAACTTTGCTTCTATAATGGATTACAGAATCTTGATCGTTTTTAGGTTATTTGTAATAGAATTTACGGATGTCTTGCCCCCCCCCCCCCAAAAAAAAAGGGGCCAGATCATTTTTCTTGATTTTTTTGAAAATAACTTTTAATTATCTACTATTTTTGTTATATATGTTTTAACAATATATCAACTGATATAAAGATACAGATCAAAACGTATGAAAATTTTGAATGAAAATTGGTACCCAATTTTCGTGCCTTTGCAAGCTCAAAGAAAATGGCGCAACAGGCGTAAAACAACTACATGCTACACAACTTCAAACTAAAGTCCACATATCCTGAAAATTTCATAGTCATATCTCTAATGGTTTCCGAGTTTATAGCTGCACAGAATGGGTCGTCATAAATTACAAAAAAGGCCGATCATTCGGTACCGGAAGTAATTACGAAAAAAAAGGAGCAAGTTTGCAACACCCCCAAACATGTGTGAAAAAACGGTTGGAATCGGTCGAAAAGATTTCGAGAAATCCAGCGCACAAAATTTGGAGAAAAAAAATAATAACTAGATACGATCTCGTTACGAGTAACGAGTAGGTCTGCCTTGCGATTTCTGTTTTAAATCATACCATGAATAATCGATACAATTACCCCCCCCCCCCCAACACACACACACACACTTTCAGATAATGTATACAAATCCCTAATTACGTAATAAATGGGTGTGGCAATGAGTTTTCCAGATAGATATTGCTACAATCAACAACTTTGCTTCTATAATGCATTACAAAATCTCAATCGTGTTTATGTAATTTGTAATCGCTTTAAATCATGAATTCAAACATTTTCTCTTCTATGATGTATAACAAAATATGTCTACTTCTCTAGATATATTGCGTAAAAGTTTAAGTACTTTGGCCCCTAAAAATCCCTAATTACGTAATAAATGGGCGTGACTATGATTTTTTCTAATAGATATTGGTACGAGCAACAACTTTGCTTCTATAATGCATTGCAACATCTTTATCGTTTTTAAGTTATGTGTAATAGAGTTTGAGAGTGCATTGGCCCCTAAATAAAGGGGCCAGCCCCTTTTTCTTGGTTTCGTTAGAAAGAACTTTGGATTTTCTACCACTTTTGTTATATGTGTCTTAACAAAATATCAACTGATAAAAAGATACAAATCAAAACGTGTGAACATTTTGAATGAAAATTCGTACCCAATTTTCGTGCCCAGGCGAGCTCCAAGAAATGGCGCAACAGGCATTAAACAACTTCATGCTGCACAACTTGAAACTATAGTCTACCTATCCTGAAAATGTTATATTCATATCCGTTATGGTTTCCGAGTTTATAGCTGCACAAAATGAGTCGTCAAAAATTACAAAATAGCTGACAATTCGGTACCGGAAGTGACTACGAAAAAATTTAGAAAAACGTAAGAAGTTTAGATCACGCCCAAACATATGTGAAAAAATGGTTGAGATCGGTCGAAAAGATTTCGAGAAATCTCGTGCACAAAATTTGGAAAAAATAATAATAACTAGATACGACCTCGTTACGAGTAACGAGTAGGTCTTCTGTCCGATTTTTTTTTATAGTTTAAATGATACCATGAAATATCGAAACAATTTCAAAAATAACCCCCCCCCCACCAGTTTTAAAGATAAAGAATAAGAATCCTAATTACATCAAACATCGGCCTGACGATGACTTTTTCACACCGATATTGTAGAAATTAACAACTTTGATTTTATAATGAATGACAAAATATTTATCGTTTTCAAGTTATTCGTAATAAATTTACGAGTCTCTTGGTCCCTAATTAAAGGGGCCAGCCCCTTTTTCTTGAATTTATTGGAAAGAACTTTTGATTCTCTACTACTTTTGTTATACATGTCTTAACAAAATATCAACTGATAAAAAGATACTGATCAAAACATATGACAATTTTAATTCGAAATCTGTACCCCATTTTCGTGCCTAAGCGAGCTCCAAGGAATAGTACCACTGGTGCAATACAATTAAATAGTGCACAACTTCAAACCATGTTCTACCTTTCGTAAACATTTCAAAGTCATATCTCTAATAGTTTCTGAGATCAGCTCTGCACAAAATTGGTCTAAAAAATTACAAAATCAACCGTAAATCCGGACCGGAAGTGACGACGACAAAAAAAACATATAAAATTCAGAAAATGTCTCATCATCTGTGAAAAATGATGATGGAAACGGAAGACCTTAATAAGAAACAGTACGAAAACAATAAGGTCTTCCGCTGGAAACGGAAGACCTTATTAAGAAGAAGAACCAGTACGAAAACAATAAGGTAAAGATAAAGAGAAAGAAACCGTAAAATAACAAGAGGGTAACTCTAACTAGAGCAAAGCTCGTTGCAAAGCAACGAGTGAGTCTTCCGCTAATATCGAAAGTTAAGCTAGAAGTATCTGCAAGAAGCAGAGTTCTTAAACCAAAAACAAGAGTAACTAAAACAAAAGAAAAAAAACGAATATTTTTTGGTACGACTTATCAAAATAAGAATAATTTTAGTACGAACAACAACCTTATCGTTTTCAAGAACCACTCAACAAAAAACATTCTGAATGTGTCCAATTCGACTAAACAAAACTCGCATTTTTTTTTACAATTTAATTTTAATTTGAACTTTTTGCTATTGTTTAAACCACGAACTCAGAATCAAAATTTCCGGAAAAATCAACTTTTGATACCCGTTAACTTTGTAATGCATCGTCTGGTTTTTAAATCGATTTCAGCATATCAAACTCTACAACTATCGTAAGCATTTAAAATTCAAACAAATAAATCGAAAAATTAAAAAAATTAAAACACTTTCGGTTTTGACCGAAAGTGACGGAACATAAGTTCCAGCCTTATGTCAAAATAAATTGATAGATGTAAGACGGAGACCCTAAGAAGAAACCGAAGGTTAAAAAGGGGGTATTCCGTTGAAAACGGAAATCCTTAATTATAATAAAAAGAAACCGAAGAATAACAAGAGGGTCTTCCGTTGAAAACGGAAAAAACCGAAATAGTGAAAATGAATTGCTAGCAAAGTATTACGTCTAATTACCGACCGCAATACCGTGAGGATAGTAAAGAGTTCCGCTTTTAGGCACGTAGAATCTTTTTTGAAAAGTGGAGGGCTAAACTCATTTAAAAAAATATGACATTAAAAATCAAACGAATAAAAAAATCCATTTCGACTAGGTTGAAAATATCAATCGGTGAGTGTATGTGTGTGGGAGAGGGTGAGGGGGGGGGGGTTGAAGTACTTTAAACTTCTAATTAAATCATGTTAATTTAATTCATATATTCCCAATACTCCAATTTTTTACAATTTTTATAGAGCATGGATTTTTGCATTTAAAGTGACTTTTTCCACAAGGTCATGTTATATATTTCCAGCTCCATCCAGTGTAAGAAATGCGGGCCTCCTGACCACAAGTGTTGAAGTCTGGTCATCACCAAATACGTTGTTGAACAGAGTTACTCAACCAAGTGTTTCGACTACCAATGACAGTAAACATTTTTTAAAATAATTCTTCTAATTGATCAATACTCCCAGAAAAAAAATGTTCTCCTAGTAACATTTATTTAATTAGTATTGTATTGTCAATAATCGAAAGATTGTTAAATACAGAGGAGACAGTAAGCCGTTTCCGTAACCTATCTGCAAAGAAAAACTTACACCGGTTGAGACTATAAGACTTATGCAATATATGTCCACAGACACATGATCTAATTAAATAATATTTCAGGTAATTTACAAGTGGCCGCGCATTTTATCTGATTCAAGTTATAAAACTCATATGTCTGTGTTTTTCACATTTACAAAATATAACACAGCGATCACATTGAATGGTAAGTTGTTTATTTAAGATAGAGCACAGCAAATATGTAAAAATCAATTTACGTGTATGATTTATTTTGTTGTTTATGAAAATTTGATATTTTGTTCTTTGGAATACAAATGAACTGCATATTTCTAACAGTAAAGATTTCAAAATTATCAAATATCAACTGCATTGAGTAAATTAAGGGTATGATTAAAATCTATTTTCCTAAGGTAATGAATTGGAATTAAATTTTATGGGAGCTATGCAAATATTTAGTGTACTGTAGATTCCAAATTAAACGAATTAAAGGAAATAATATCAGCGTAAATTTGCAAATGCTGCCCTTCGCAGATTTTAAAATCTCCCTCATATTAGACAGTTTAGAACATTAGGAAATTATAATAAAAATTGATACTCGCAATTTTATATTCTCGAGATTTGATATAAATCAGCGGAATTGCGGGAATAAATACTTGCGTAAATTAAGGAATTTGCAGTATTTGAGAAAATGTTGATATTTTCAGAGTTGGTTCGTACTGCCTTTACTTCTGATAATACGTCAGGTTTTGTACATAAAATCGCACAAGCGTCAGGATCTACATTGTGTAGTGCTTATAATTAACATTGCCTCGTCAGCAACGTCAATGGGAAACGGTGGCTTAAACGGAACGATTGGAAAGGCCGCAGTGCTTGAACAAGTACGATTGTAGTTTATAGAGACAGTACGGCGCATCTTACATTAATTGAAAAAGTTTTCTGATCGGGTTTTGTATTTTTGTACTACTTATGAATGCATAAACTTTTAGAGAATTACAAGTTCCTCCATCAAATCAGTCTCAATATTTCATTAAAATTGATTATTATGTATAACCCATAAACATATACATCGCAGCGTGCTACGGGGTCCCGCCTTTAATACTAATACGCATGCGTATTTACTATAAACAATACACATGCAGGGCTCGCGAATATTCTCCTGGACAGGTTTGTTGATGTCTTTTCTACTTCTCCCAGGTAAGTTTTAAAAATAACCATAGTTATTATTTTTGTAAGCATGTATTTTGCGTTTTATCACAGGGGTTGCTAAAAACTGAATTCATATTGTAAGGGAGGCCACTTGAAGGGTTATTTGACATTTTTATGTCTGTTCATTTTAAAATGCACTGAAATTGGTAAATCATTTATAAATTAAGTGATGTGTTCCGTTTAAAAAGTCCCTTTTACTTCGTCTACCATGATGACCGTAGTAGGGCGAAGATCTTGTGATATTCAGCACGTGTCAATTACTGTCAATCAAAATCCACGTTATACAAATAAAGGGTACAAGATTAATCCGTTTTGTACGACCATTAAATTTCAGGAAGCTCATAATTACATCAATTAGGCATATGAAATGATTTTTGTGTACTTCAACTGTCACAATCAACGTTATTCCTTATTTCCTGACGATCTATGGGTAATCTGAAGTTAAACACATATGTTTGTTTTGTAAAAGGCTTAAATATGGCATGTTAAGGTAATTAAGTTGAATCTTTTTATTTTCTTAATTGTATTTCCTCTAAGGTTCACATCAAAACATGGCTTGTACAAAATAATCTTATTTGCACCTAAGAAGTAATATTGTGCGCTGTTTTTGCGACAGGCCAATTTCTAATAAAATCACAATGTTAGATCTTTGATCATCTTATTTTTGTAATGATACTAAGTCTTTTTTTTTTATTTCGATACATGTTGTTTTCGAGAAAATGAAAAAATCCGAGGATAAATTTTTAAACAAAAACATGTTAAACTATGATGTAAACAAACTATCTTGCCCATTGGATGGGTTCGGGTTTTCTTTTCTTTTTTTTTCTTTTTTTTGGTACGTGTGTCTTGTTTTGTGTTTGGTAGATTATTTGTTTGTTGATTGGTTTGTTTCATATTTTTTGTTTGTTTGTTTTTCTTATACGAGAGGGGCTAATTAAATGTAAAGTAAGCATTTTATATTTATCTAAAAAAAGTCAGGATTTTTCCTCAAACCTTACGCTTTTAATTTACATTGTAGATCTAAAAATGTCTGATTTGGTAAGAATATACAGCAAATATTGTTGAAAAACCTACAAGCAGTACCAAATACGCCTTTTAAATTACTTTATCGTTTCATACTAATAAAATCATACAGTTTCATTTAAAACAATAAAACGCTTTCTTTGGTGATTCATTCGGGATATGAAGGTAGTGACATTGCAGGAAAAATACATAACCCGCGTTAGCGCCAAATTATTTTCTTGTTTTCGCAGCGCCCTCAGCATACATTAAACTTCCTGTTATAAGGAAAGAGCATAACGAGTGTGGCATTGGATTAGGATTTGAGCGCAGTATTCTAGGCGGAGGTAATTATTCTATAACAAATTGCTCTATCGATCATATCTGTTCCCTATTTACCCACGATAATTTTATCATTATGCTTTTTAATTGATTTTTTCGATCGATTGCAGTTATTTCATTGTGCCAGGTTTGTTATTTTTTAATTGTCAATAAGGATTTAATGCCGACAGTCTACAGGAGCAGCAATATGTTGTTAACATAATCAGTGTCACTGAGGAATTGGTTTAGGATGTCAATAATAACCTTAAATGTGACGAGATTTTGACAGAGTACATTAAAAAAGATGTGTCCGTGCATCGTAATATATTTTTCTAAAGAGAAATTGAAACAGTGTTATTGAATTATTAGATTAAGCTGTTAATTAAGGTCTTCCGTTTCCAATAGAAGACCTTATTGTTATTCTTCGGATTCTTTTTTTAGGGAAGACCCTTCTATGATTCTATTGTTTCTTTTTCAATTTTCTTTTTAGGGTCTTCTGTCTCCAATGTAAAAACCCTGCTATTATTCTATTGTTTCTTTTTCAATTTTCTTATTAGGGTCTTCCGTTTCCAACGGAAGGCCTTTTTGTTATTCTTCGGTTTCTTTTTCTTATTATTAGTGTCTTCCGTTTCTAACGGAAGACCCTCTTGTTATTCTACGGTTTCTTTTTCTTTATTTGGGTCTTCCGTTTCAAACGAAAGACCCTCTTGTTTTTCTACTGTTTCTTTCTATTATTATTATTCTTAACATTCTTTTTTCTGCCTTCTTTAAAGCTTTATTTCTCGAAAACTGTTCGCCCGATTTGCACGAAATTTTTCAGACTCAAAGGACATCGGAGGGGATACATTTTTTAAGTAAAACTGTTTATTGACGTCACTTCCGGTTTCAGATATTGACGATTTTATAAATTTTTAAGGGTCATTTTGTCCATGCATCTACTCCATAACTAATCGAAAAAGAAGCTTGAAATGTTCAGGGATTGTAGATGAATGTCTGTTGATGTATCCCCATGCTTCCAATTATGAAAATTGCTCAAGGCCTTAAAGCTTGCATGAACCTGAAAATTAGCACCAAATTTTTTCACGAAATTTTTGCACATTTTCTATTATACCTTTTGATGGATAAATATTTTGTCAAAACATGTAATGAAAAAGTTGTTTCAAATTACATGGGCTTTCGTTTAATATCAATAAAAAGGGGCTGGCCCCTCAAATTAAGGGCCAAGAGGGCTCTAAAGTCTTTTTACAATAACTCTTTACTGAACAATAATTTGTTATGAACTGTAGAAGCAAAACTGTTTATTGTAGAGCTCTTTATCTATGTAGTACCATGCCTAATTCATATATTACGTAATAAGGGTTTTCAAGGGGCCAGAAATTCAAAACTTTGATCACAAATATCTGAAAAAGGAGAAATATTTTGAAAAGCAATGTAGAACAAAAGTTGCTCAAAATAATGTTTTGTAGAATATACTTTTTTAAATTTGTTTTTTTGATGGCCCCATTAAGAAGTTAAAGGGTCGGCCCCTAAAACACAATTGTTCAGATATCTCAAGAACGGTTAACAATTCGTGAACATTTGTAGAAAAAATTAGTGTATATTTACAAGACCTTTCATTTGATATCAGGTAAAAGGGGCTGGCCCCTAAAATTAGGGGCCAAGGAGGCTCTAGCGTCTTCTTACAATAACTCCTAACTGAAAAAAAAATGTTATTAATTATAAAAGCAAAAATGTTCATTGTACAGCTGTTTATCTATACAGTACCATACCTAAGTCTTTAATTACGTAATTGGGGGTTTTAAGGGGCCATAAATTCAAAACTTTAATCATTTATATCTGAAAAAGGAGAAATAATTTGGAAAGCGATGTAGAACAAAAGTTGCTCAAAATAATGATCTTAATAATAGGATACCTAAAAGTGTGTTGTTGGTGGCCCAGGTAAGGAGTTAAAGGGTCAGCCCCTAAACCACAGTTGTCAGATATCTCAGAAACGGTTAACAATTTGTTAACTTTTGTTGAACAAATATGTTTATATTTGCAAGACCTTTATTTGATATCAAAAAGGGGCTGACCCCTTAAAATAGGGGCGTGAGGGCTACACAGTCTTCTTATGATAACTCTTTTCTGAGCGATATTTTGATATCAATAATTAAACAAAACTGTTTATTCTGAATCTAACGCTGAACTCCGTTTTAAAAGCAGACGGTGCACTACAGAGATATTGGGGTGTTAAAATTGATTTTCGCGGAAAATTTGATTCCACATTCTTGGTTAAGAAAATAGTTTTATGTTCAGAATTAAATTAACTCGTACCTAAAAATATTCGATAATTATTAAATCGTACTTTTACACATTCAGATATGTATTTGCTTAGTCGTTTTTCAAATCGATAAGGTTTTTGTCAATTCGTACTAAGAATCATTCAAATTTTGTTAACTACTAAGAATTATTCGATTTTTTTTTCTTTTTGTCTTAGTTACTTATGTTTATTGGTTTAAGAACTCTGCTTCTTACAGGAACTTTAAGCTTTACTTTGGACATTAACGGAAGACCCACTCGTTGCTTTGCAACTAGCTTTGCTCTAGTTATTCTTTTTTTTTTTTTTCTGACTTTTTTGGAGCGCTATTTTTCAAAATCTATTCAACCGATTTGCACAAAATTTTCAGGACTGATAGAGCATGATCAGCGCTACATTTTATAAAATTTTCAAATGATGACGTCACTTTCGGTTTTAGGTATTGAGGATTTTACAAATTTTTAAGGGTCATTTTGTCAACGCATCTACTCCATAACTAATAATGATAGAAGCTTGAAATGTTCAGGGATTGTAGATGAATATCTGTAGATGTACTCCCATGCTTCCAATTATGAAAAATGCTCAAGGCCTCGAAGCTCGCCTGAAGCTGAAAATTGGCACCAAATTTTTTCACGAAATTGTTTCACTTTTTCTGTAATATCTTTTGAAATATAAATATTTTGTCAAAACATGTAAAGCAAAAATTGTTAAAAATTTCACGAGCTTTCATTTGATTTCAATAAAATAGGGGCTAGCCCCTAAAATTAGGGGCCAGAAGGGCTCTAAAGTCTTTTTACAATAACTCTTTACTGAACAATAATTTGTTATCAATTGTAGAAGCACAAATTTTTATTGTAGAGCTATTTATCTATGCAGTATCATACCTAAGTCATATATTACGTAATAAGGGGTTTCAAGGGGCCAGAAATTCAAAACTTTGATAACAATTATCTGAAAAAGGAGAAATATTTTGAAAAGCAATGTAGAACAAAAGTTGCTCAAAATAATGTTCTGTACAATATGTTTTTTTTAATTTTGTTGTTGATGGCCCCATTAAGGAGTTTAAGGGTCGGCCCCTAAAACACAATTGTTCAGAAATATCGAGAACGGTTAACAATTCGTGAACACTTGTTGAACAAAATATGTTTATATTTGCAAAACCTTTCATTTGATATCAGGAAAAAGGGACTGGCCCAAAAAATAAGGGGCCAAGGAGGAATTAAAGTCTTCTAACAATAACTCCTAACTGAAAAAAAAAATGTTATTAATCATAAAAGCAAAAATGTTCATTGCACAGCTGTTTACCTATACAGTACCATACCTAAGTCTTTAATTTCGTAATTAGACGTTTTAAGGGGTCAAACATTCAAAACTTTAATCATTTATATCTGAAAAAGGAAAAATATTTTGAAAAATAATGTAGAACAAAAGTTGCTCAAAATAATGTTCTTAATAATATGGTACTTAAAAGTTTGTTGTTGGTGGCCCCGGTAAGGAGTTTAAGGGTCAGCCCCTAATCCACAGTTGTCAGATATCTCAGAAACGGTTAAAAATTTGTTAACTGTTGTTGAACAAAATAAGTTTATATTTGCGAGACCTTTTATTTGATATCAAGAAAAAGGGGCTGACCCCTCAAATTAGGGGGCCAGGAGGGCTACACAGTCTTTTTATAATAAATCTTTTTAAAGCGATAATTTAAGATCAATCATTAAACAAAAACAAAGAACTTTTTAAGCTAAATCTAACGCTGAACTCCGTTTTAAAATCAGACGATGAACTACAGAGATATAAAGGTTTTAAAAATGATTTTCGCGGAAATTTTGATTCCACATTCATGGTTAAGAAAATAGTTTTATGTTCAGAATTAAATTAACTCGTACTTAAAATAATTCGATAATTAAATTGTAGTTTTACACATTCGGATTTGTATTTGCTAAGTCGTTCTTCAAATCGATAAGGTTTTGTTAATTCGTTCTAAGAATCATTCGGATTTTGTTAACTCGTACTAAAAATGATTCGATTTTTTTTCTTTTTGTCTAAGTTACTTATGTTTATTGTTTTAAGAACTTTGCTTCTAACAGGAACTTCTAGCTTTACTCTCGATATTAAAGGAAGACCCACTCGTTGCTTTGTTTATAAATTTTGTGTACACGATTTCTCAGAAACTACTCGGTCGATTTACGTGAAACTTTTAGATCTAATAGATAAAGATCTGAATCTTAATGACATTTTTTTTTAAAAGGGACGTCACTTCCAGTTTTGAGATATTAACAATTCAACGATTTTTAGAGGGTCGGCTTGTCCACGAAGGATCTCATAAACTAAAAAAAAAAATTTAGTTCAAAATTTCAGGAATGATAGTCAAAAGAATGTAGATATGCAATAGGGCATTTATAATTTCTCAGCGCAAAAAGCGCCGAAGCACGTCAGGGCTCCAAAAATGAGATAAAAAAGCGTTGTGATTTTGCATGGTTTTCTTACTTTATCTTTTTCCCGGAAATATTTTGTTAAGATATGTAGAACAAAAAAGAGTAATGCTTAAAATATTTTTCATTTGACATCAAGAAAAAGGGACTGGCTCCTCAAATTAGGGACCTAGAGTTCTTGAAAGTAATCGCTCTATAACTAAAAAACGGATAAGATTTCAATATGGCTCTCGCTGAAAAAGTTGTTCATTATGATCTTATTAATGCCGTAACAATAATATATTGTTCCGTTACTGCGTAATATGAGAGTAAAAAGCTAAACTTGTTACCAGGTATTTGTGTTTTATATGACAAATACACGTGGTATTTGTGCGTATAACTGACATAAAGGGTACCAGTTTACATACGGAAAGTGTTTAAACAGTTTAGTTATTTCTAGTGAAACACATTATGGATTAAAAAAACTGCTTCTATGCAATGCATTTAAGTCGCATTTAAAATCTAGCGAAAAAGTCCGAGCTGTGTATGTGAACAATTACATATCCAATTCTTAGCCCGCGGCCGAGTAAATGGGTCGCGGCCAACTGGACTAGCGAGCGGTCTGCCGTTTTCTAATACACAAGATTTGCGTCTTGCTGTAATGCACACATGGGTTTATTTATGTGGCTGCAAACTCAAAAATTCCGATTTTAACGATTTGAATAGTAAATAAAAAAAGAGTATGACTCTACCTACTACCATAGACAGTGTACCAGCTAACGTTCGGAAAGTGTCTAAACAGTTTAATTCTTTTCTAGGGAAACACGATATGGGTAAAAGAACCGCTTCCATGCAATGCATTTGAGTCGCATTTAAAATCTAGCTGGATTCCGAGCTGCATGTATATAAACAATTATACGTATCCGATCTACTGCCCGCGGCCGCGGAAACGGGTCGCGGCAGGACTAGCGAGTGGTCTACCGTTATCCAATACACAAAATTTGCGCCATGCTGTAATGCACACATGTGTTTATTTATGTAGCTGCAAACACAAAGAATTCCGATTTTAACCATATATTAAAAGAGTAAATGAAAAAAAGATGATACCATTACCTACGAAGTAATGCTGTTTTGGCCTCGTAATTAAAAAAAATATATAGATAGTATGACTGTCAATGAAATAAGGCTTTCATTGTGATCTTGTATATATCATAAAATAGTGTTATTGTTGGAAAACAAAATTCAGTTATCAAACTGAAAACATTTCAAACCCAGCAAGTTGAGGGTACATTTACATAACACGGGCCGGGAGACGCAGCGCAAGTGGACAATCGATTCGCTGTAGTCTAGGACAGATGCTTCTCGTGTTTACATGTATACGTTATTACAAATTGATTTGTTGTTAAATTATTTAAATTTTCAATGATATTGGTTAACGATGCATCAAACCATTGATTAAAATAAAATACCATTGATTAAAATAAAGAAAAACACTGCCATCAATGAATATAATACAACGTTTAACAGTTGGACGAGTTGAAATGCAAATACATTCACCTGTGTCCATTTTGCTGCTGAGAATATGATCCGTTACACTACCCATTTCAACAAAAAGGGCGCTATTCAGAGAGAGAGAGAGATGGAGAGAGAGAGAGAGAGAGAGAGAGAATTAAGCAGGGTGTAGAAAGTAACAGTTAAAATATATTTAATGAAAAGCGTTTGAGAAAAGGCAGCTTAAATGGTACAATGATTGTGAACATTTCAGCGTGGTTTACACAAGAGGGTAAAACGACCACGAATTTTGACAGATTTGGCGACAAAGAGTTAAAAAGAGATTGATACAAAAAAAAGTGCTATTACATCTTGAAGGAGATAAAAAATAATAAATCTATGTTTCCCATAAATACAAAATTTTATCATAAGAATATTTTAACATTGAGATCCGCCGGATATTTCTATTTCCCTTCATTGTTACAGTCATTTCATGCATATCTTTTACAAATTTATGCTATACTATGGTATGCGATTTTAATGATATGCTTTGAGATTTGTATGCTATGCTATGAGATTTGTATGCTATGCTATGAGAAATTGAAATGAAGGGCTTAATGATATGGAATGTGTTACATTTACGATGCTGTTTTAATTTGTCTTCTACTTTTAGTTATCCTGTACTGGACCTCTTATTCTATTACCCTTTCTGGTACCCCTCGATACCTGTATATATCCACCTGAGTTTAGGGTTTTGGCTCTCTTTGGACCGGGTAAAATCACCTGCACGTTCTTCCTGATATTATCAGTTTCGTTAGTTCAATAGTCTAATTTTATAATACAGACACGGCTTCTGAGGTGAGTAAACCAATTTACTTATTAAGGTCTTCCGTTTCCAACGGAAGACCTTATAGTGATTGTAATGTTTCTTTTTATTATTATTATTATTATTATTATTTTTTTTCCCCGATTTTCTCAGAGATTACTGGATAGATTTTCTTGAAATTTTCAGGAATAATAGAGAATGATAAAATGGAGGAATGAATTTTTCATTTTTTAAAAATTCATTTCCGGTCGTCCGTTTCCTGTCCCGCAATGAAAAAGCTTGTCACCTCGAGACCTCAAAGATGGTAAAGACTTGATCAACCAATTTTTGTAGGATGATAGACCTGTGTATGTAGATGTGTTTAAACACTTTTGTTTTGTTCGTCGTAACTTCCGGGTGTCACCGGAAGCACTTCAAAAATAGTTATTTTACGCATTAAATTCATTTTCCGTAAATTAAATAAATAAGTATAATTCTATGCATAACTTATCTATGCAATGTTAGATCAACAAAAAAATTCTACTTCCGGTGAGATATCTCAATCATCTCAGGAAGCCTTTTTAAAACACATTTTGTACCCGCGAGATCTCAGAAACTATAAGTGATCAAGACACGGAACTTTCGTGGATGATAGACATTTGATTGAAGATGTGTTTAACTGGTTTCATTTTGTCTTCCGTCACTTCCGGTACACACCGGAAGAGTTCAAACAAATCGAGCTGTTTATCAGTTTAACTGTTTTTCTTTGACATTTTTAGCTAGATAAATGAAATATAACGTACAAAAGGCAAGTATACAAGAAATGTTTAATACAATTTACATTGAGCACTTCCGCATGTCCGTTTCCTGTCCCGAGACAAAAAAGCTTATTTCGACGAGATCTCAAAAACGGTGACGACTTGAACAACCAAACTTTGTGGGATGATAGACCTATGTATGAACATGTGTTAACACTGTTTTGTTTTGTTCGGCGTAACTTCCGGTCGTCACCGGAAGCACTTCAAAAATTTTGTTTTCTTCATATTTTATTCATTTTACATAAAATGAAAATATCAGTATATAATCTTACATATGTCATCTATATAATGTTAAATTAGCAAATAAATTTTACTTCCGGTGAGATATCTCAAATGTCTCTGTGTAGCTTTCCATTTTACAAATTTGATGTCCGTGAGATTTTTGTCACTGTAAGTGATTGAGATTATTCACAATATTTATCATATCCACTTTTTTTTTCTATGTGAGAGAAGCAATGTCTTACAGTTAAATTGATACATGTATATCAAAACGGAAGACCTTTTTGTTGCTTTTGCAACAAGTGTCTAGTTCATTCTCTTTCTGTTTGTTAATTAAATGGTCCTGGGATAACTTTGTTGTTTCAATGTGTTTTATTTGTAATTTGTATTGTTTGAATGTCTCTTTCGTAAGTTATTCGTTTGTTATGTTCGTTATATAGTTCATTATTTCTTTAGTTATCTATTATCGTGAGTAGAGTATATTTATAGGGCTGCCGTAATTTGAGTAGTAATGTGTATGTCGTGTTTAGTTACTCTACAGTGTAATTGGCAGGTAAATGTCGTTACAGTATTTTAAGTTACGTGTAAAGTAATTAGGTTTATTATTATGTATCGTGAAATGCAAGTAAATGTAATGCAGCGCTGCCATGTGTACCACGTTGTCTCACTGTTATGTACGGTGGGTCATGTGGGTCATTACTTGTATGAAACTTTATGTGTATGTGTAACTAAATATGTATGTTCTGTGTACGCAGGTCCCGAATATCGAATAATGAGTAGTGTTAGTGTACAGGAATGGAGTGACCTGTGAAGTTCGGTGTACCAGTGTCCTGAAGACGACTATCAGCCCATGAATTTGTTTCAAATTTCGTGTAATATAAATTGTGAAAACGTTACTTTTGGTGTTTTATTTTATCAATTCTGGAGGTGTTTTAAGCCTGTCGGCCAGCCCGCAACAGTATGCTATGCTATGGTATGCTATGAGATTTGAACAAAAACGCCTCCATACACAGAGGAGTTCCACACATTTCGAAGTAAAATAATACGAAGCCAAAGTTTACCACAAATTTATTATGTAGACTTTTTTTTTCAAATAAAAACATTTAAAACCGAGTTAAAAGAATGTTGTATGCTACATGTATGCTATGACAAATGCGATTCTGAGATTGTATGCTATGGTATGAGATTCCAATGCTATGCTATGAGATTTCAATGCTATTCTATGAGATTTCAATGCTATGTTATGCTATGGTGTATGTTGTAAAAGATATGCTTGAACCGACTGTAGGTGCCTATTTAAGTTGCATGTTCCGATCTGTCGGCCATTACAGTATCAAATAATTTTCCATGCAAACCAAATGAATGATCTTACAAAGTTATAGACGTATTTACACGGAATTGCTCTCCTTTCAACGTTAAAAATAATCAAAGTATTTTTTTTAAAATTTGTTATACAAAAAAAAAAACCCATCATGGTAATGTTTAGAAAAGAAAACCGTTTGGTTTCATCTTCCGAATGATTGGTTTTATTCATTCTGCATGTTTAGCATCGATTATAAACAACGTAAACTTAAAAACTATTAATCAACAAATGTACACTGCTTTTTTTTGCACTTTTAATTAAATAGTCATGCTGTATATTTTATAGGTTATGATAGATCATATAAAAAGGACATGTGTCAAATTTGTCATACAAGCATACTAGCTTCGACGTAAGGAGCTAGTCTAAACACGAGGCGAAATATTTTGTAAATAAATTTGTACATTGTACAGCAAAACTTGTCTAATCCGGCGGAGGTGGGTTCTAAAAAATTGGCCGGATAAGGCAACGCCCGGTTTAGAGGACATTTCTGCAAATCAATTATAGTATAAAATGCAGTAGGTATTGATCGTGCATATTCTTGTAAAATTTTCAATTCTTCTGAAATAATATTAGATTTCATCGATTTTATTAACGGTACCAATTTTCATTTTAATGTTTTTCGGAAAACCCGGGCAATAAATCCATGAGGGATTACATACGTCATGGAAATATTTTTTCAATCAAATCATCGTTATTGATAATTTTAAAAACATCCGATTAACCTGAAAAGTGCACGCCTAACTAGAAGTTGTAAAACAAACATTAACAAGTCAACGGGTGGCTGAAATACCGAATGGCGAGAATTGTTTTGATGCAGGGAACTATGTATAAATATGAATATAAACTAGACACGATCTCGTTGCGAGCAACGAGTGGGTCTTCCGTCCGATTTTTTGAATAGATTTGATTAAATTTATCAATTCAAAGATAAAATCGAAGATCTAAGAGAAAAATAGCAAAAAAAAAAATTGCGGCACTCGGGGCTAGAACCCAGGTCGCCTGGGCCTTGTCCACGACTCTATCGACTGAGCTACTCGGACTCTCGATTCAGAACTTTGACATTTAATTTCTCGAGAATGCCTTAATCGAATTTTTTAAAGAAATTAAAAATTTCAAAAAAAAAATATTAAAAAATAAAAAAGTCGAAAAATTCAATTTTTCAAATTTCCTTCCGGTGACGACCGGAAGTGACGGCGGACATTCTATTGAGTGTGTTGAACCAGAAAAACGGTAGATCTATCATCTCTGAAAATTTCAGCCCTATATCTTTACTCGTTGTTGAGAAACGTCGCAGACAAAATTGATTTTTCAAAATCTTCAACGGACGATAACTTCCGACCGGAAGTGTATTTTCAAAAACTAAGGAAAAACAATAAACTTCAGATAAAACCGCGTTTATATTGAAAATTTGAATGAAATCGATTGAGCCATCTCTGAGTAATCGTCTGCGCAAAATCGGGTTCAAAAAACTAGAGCAAAGCTCGTTTCAAAGCAACGAGTGGGTCTTCCGTTAATGTCGAGAGTAAGGCTTGATGTTCCCGCAAGAAGCAGAGTTTTTAAATCAATAACAAAAGCAACTTAAACAAAACGATTAAAAAAAATTGAATTATTCTTGGTACGACTTTAAAAAATACGAATGATTTTATGTACGAATTAACAAAAATCTTAACGACTCCAAGAACGACTCAACAAAAATATTCAGAATGTGTTAAAGTACGACTTAACAAAAATCGAATTATTTTTAGAACGCGTTTATTTCACTTTGAACTTCACGCTATTTTTGAAACCAAGAACGCAGAATCAAAATATCCGAAAAAAAATCAATTGTTTGACCTCGATATCTCTGTAATGCATCGTCCGATTTAAAAACGGATTTTAGTTTCGTACTAAGCATGGAAATTACCGTAAGATACATATGTTTAATTTATAATATTGAAAAACATGAAAACTTTTTGACCGGATGTGTCCGAACTTAGTTTCCTGCCTTATGTCATAAGTAAAATGATAGTTCTATCTTCTCTGTAAATCTCATAGCTTTATCTTTAATCAAAAATGATAAAAGATCCGGACAAAATCAGTTTTTAAAACGTCAAAAACGTCATTATGTGACGTATGTGATGACGTCATCAAATATTTTTTTTCAAATTTCAAAGCAATCGATGCCAGTGTTTTTGAAATATTTGAGTTGGAAAAAAATAAAAAGACAAGGATTTAATACATTACTTTGCGATTACCTTAACCTTATACCTATAAATATGGTTCAAGGTCACTGCAAACCCTTTACCCAAAGGCACTCTGTGGAAGAAGTATGAGCCAGATTGGGCCAAAGGGAGAGAAGCTATGCTCCGGATAAGTGATCTTTGATGGAGAGACAGACGGATGGACAGACGGACAAACTGATCACTATAGGGTACTGATCACTATAGGGTACCCGAATAAATATGCTTTTCTATCTAACCGTGAAATAGTTTCCATGCTATCTGCCCATGGTGAATAGTCATCAAAACCATTCACCAGCAGCATTCATTCAATTTCCCTCATTTTCAAACTCGGAACACCTCTGATGTATTCCGATCGCTGCATTAAATTCTTAGTCTGATAACTCCGATTTGTTTATCATTAAAAACATTCTGCATTTCTGATAAATAAAGTTGTTTTTTTTTTTATAATAAAATACATATTTACTATTTGGACAATAGCAAGTTTATTTTCCCCCTCGATAGCAACTATTTCCCTCGGCTTGGCCTCATTTAGTTACTGTCTTGGTTGAAAATAAACTTGCTACATCCTCATACCCAGTAAAAAGGTATATAATGTCCCATCCACCTACATTTCAGTTATATGACCTCCCATTTGTAACCTGCAATATCACTGTGCAGTCAACACAACATTCATAGTTTCAAAATTTACTCCTGCTTCTCACGCACTTAACATTAGGAGCCTTCATATTGCAAACCAATTCAAACAGGAGACATCCCTCTAACTAAAGATAATCATTACAATTAATTTCATGAATCATTACAACACTCATAAGCATTCAAGTACAGCAACTCTCAATTTTACAAAATTATTAATGGGTACTTTATTCGAAACTGTCCCTTGCTACCGTTAACTTAGTACATTATCATTTAATGCAAAGATGTTTTGTCTTAGACTGAGAAAGCTAATGCAATTCTGAGAAAAAATATACCCCATTTACCCAATTCCATTGAGGTTTAAGGAAAATATGGCCATTGAAGTGAACCCACCATTTCAACTTTTCTCTATTCAACACAGCCTTATTGGGTTCTCCGTCTTTGCCTTACCTTTTAGAGGTCAATTGATGCTCAACCTCCTTCAATAAGAAACCTTTTTCAATAAAACATACATCTACATGATATTATCATGATAAAAGCATCACATCACATCCCCCCCCCAATCTTTTGATTTTCATAAAAAGTCATCTTTTGAAATTGTTTACCTAATTTTTTGAAACTTGTGGCAATTCTTTGAGTCACTTTTCACACATATTTGAAATTAGTCATCAATGATACTAAATGTTGATGTTTTTATGTTTATTGAATGATTGGTAGCATTTAAATTAACAAATAGACATGTATTCCTGCATGTGAATTCTTTTTTCCATGAAAAAAGTAAGCTAACAATCATATTTAGTGCATATTTAATCTATTCTGGTTTCTTGTCTCCTTTTAACTATGCTAAAACAGTAAGGCCTACAAGTTCAACATCTGCCTTATATTAATATAAATTCAAACACACCTGGGTAGCTGAAGATGAGGGAGACTTCCATGAAAAATGATCAAATTTTACACGTTTTCCTATATTTGTATGCATTTATACATTTTAAGGTAAAAATGTGTTGTTTCTTGTTCATTTCAAAAGTAATTATCATGGCAGATGTTATTTCAAGGTCAAATGTACAATTACATATCCTACATGTAATCTGCATGGTAACAATTAGAAAGAGTGGGGTGATTTTTCAATTATGTAAACACATCTAAATATCATTACATAAGGAATTAGGAATCATTCTTTGAGTATTATGAGGCGATAATTTTGGTCGGGGCGTGATCAAATCCAATAAATTTGATTTGATCACGCCCCGACCGACATTATCATGATCTCATAATAGTCAAAGAATGATTCCTTATTATTTACATTTATATAATTTTAAACCATCGTACGATTAAATGTTTAAATATAAACAAGCAAACCCCGCTGGCACCTCAATTTGGCTTTATGAGTTATATAGTACAAAATCGATACGTAGTGTTATCACAGGCAAAGACACTGAAGAATGTAAAAATAAAATTATAAAAAACAAAATAAAGGAAACATAATTGTATACTTCTATTGAAAAACAAATTTGCACAGCTTACAATTGTAAATTACTTTAAACAGCCTTAATTTTGTTTGTTATAATTTCTTATCAAACACAGACCACAACAAGGCATGATTATGGAACGCCATAGCTGCCTTAAGGTCAATTTCATATTATATGAACTGGTATTTCATTTATATGCAATAGTAATATCATTTTATGCAGTGGTGACAACATTATATGCAGTGCTAACATCATTATATGCAGTGCTAACATCATTATATACTATTATTTCAACATTATATTCAGGGGTAAAATCTTTATATGAAGTGGTAACATTATAACGTTATGTAGTAATATCATTATGTGCAGTAGTTTATTCATTATATGCTATGAATAAATCTTTATATGATATGATAAACTCATTTCATACAGAGCTAAACTCATAATGAACTATTGTTCAATCGTTATGTTATATGGTACACTCTTCATGTGCAGTTGCAAAATCCTTTTATGCAGTGCAACTTCTTAACATTAGGTGATTAGTTCATTATATACAGTACTAACATCATGTTATGGTGTATTAAAACCATTATGTATGGTGGTAAAACCTTTATGTATTGTGGTGAAAGCTTTACATGCAATTGTAAATCCTTTATATGATGTGACAATGTTATAATATGCCGTTGTTGAGTCATTATTGTAGATGAAATTAAATATATAAAGTCAGAGTAACAACCAAGACAACAATACTGGAGATGAGTTTATTGGCGATAATGGCCATGGCTGCTTAAATTATAAAAAGTATATGTAGGTATGAAAATAATTGTCACTAGGTGTTCCCTGGGAACAGACGTACACCTTGGTGGCAAATCTTTAAACATAGCCTTACTAAAATTAAAACGTCCATATATTTAATCTGAAATAAGCACTACTGGTAAGCCAAATTCCGCCACGAGACTATGCTACAGCATAGTCTGCGCCACCAGTAGGGCATAATGTGGAGTGTAATTTAGACCAATAATAATCTTGACCATATAATTGAAGAAAACAAAACACACAAAAGTGATTGAGCTTAAAGGACACATCGCATGTTTTTCAATTTTCGGAATTTTTTAAATAAAATCATTCTATACTCATTAAAAATGAAGTTTATTAACGTTTTCATAAAATATTCTACCTAATTCGTGAGTTTGAAAGCGATGAAATTCAAATGTCGCGATATGCATATTTTCTCTCTCGATCTACCCGCCATGATGTGTGACGTCATATGCGACCTCGAGCGAGAAGGTGCTGTTAGCCATCTTTGTAATTGGGTTAGATTTAAACAACAATTAAACTAATTATCACTTATTAAATTGCCGATAACAGGGCATGATGATGATCTTTTCTGCCTCCTGTGGGTGATTTAGCCACCGAAAATGGGGATTTGGACTATTGTTTTTTTAAAGTTTCCCTTACGAAAGTATGCGGAAATCTTGAGACAAATAGGGGTCTACCTGTCGACGAGAGGATTTATACATGAAAATCAACATTCAATTCATATATTATTAATTATATGGTACATTTTTGTAATTACAGTTTCATAAATAAATCGTATTCATTTCTCAAAAAGAAAAAAATACAAGTTTATGCACAGGGGCCTGTGTACAAAACGCAAGTTCATCGGAGAAAAATAACGTGAGGGGACGCCATTTTGGATACCGCCTCGCTTCATTAGCTGTTTTCTTTTTCTTATTGTTAAACTATACGTTCATGTGTGCATCGGTTTTGTATACATGATTTCTTCATTAATACATGTAGCTCACCTCTGCAGAAATCATAATTTTAGTACTGTAGGTGAGATTCTGTGAGTTTTATTTTTTGTGGGAAAAGTCATGGATCGAGTTGTCGATATTGATTGTTTACGCGAGAAATAGACAAAGTTTGTTGATATACATTAAAACGTAAATGGATAAAAAAATACGGAGATGGGATCTTACAGAAATAAACAATAATAAAGGAAAACGTTCTTGCCTGCTTTTATAATCCAGTGTAATATAGAGTAAACAACCTTAGAAAATTGTGATCAGTTACTGCCGAAGAAACAAACTTCTTGTGCACCACAGTTTTACAATAATGAACATTTTGAGTCGATAGAAACGCCAAAAACCAAGACTGTTGTAGATTTTAATAAATGAACACCTTTAACAGATTTAATTTAGCTACAATCCTTACTAAGTTGTGTTTACAATGTTTACACGTCGATCATTGCCGACTTCATCGTCGCTTTTTCGACAATATCATCGTTTTTTATCCGTACTAGTGGCTCAAACATGTACGACTGAATAATAAGATTCTTTTAATTTAGTCAGTATGTAAAAAAAACAACTTACATGGTGAATGAATGTCAAAATTTAAAGAAGATAATGCTAATCCTACAATTTGTTTACAATCAGCTGTTCAAAGAAGGTCGCATGTGACGTCACTGTACCACGTGACACGCTATCTAATTAACGAGTTTTTAAACGATCGGGGCTATAATTTAAATTGATATTATGACTAATTACCGCTTTTATGCCGTTAACAAACTGTTAGGAGTAATTATTAGATACAAAAGGAAGCCAAAAAATGTAAAATGTCGTATACTTTAGAAACATGCGATATATCCTTTAAGTATTACAGGAGCTAGGAGCGAGAGATGCCTGAATAATCCAATCTTCAAACAAACAAGCTAAGTACTTTACCATAGTAAAGGGAGGATAAATTGTATCCCGAAATCTAAGAGGAGGCCAGTCACGCCTCTTAAGAAAAATGTACCGTGAATTTGGAACATAGAGGAAATAAATGAAAAATATCAATAAATTAAGGGAGCCTAGATTGGCATCCTAACATAAAAGTTGAGGAAGTCGAATTCAGATATCCCCATCAAACAAGGGGGGGAGCCAGACATTCAAACTAAATGCCTTGTAAATGGGCATCCCCAAATAAAATTTCAATAAATGAGGGAGTCTAGGCTGGCATCCCTAAATAAAAATTGAGGGAGTCTAAATCAGACATCCCCATCAAACAAGGGGGGGACCAGACATTCAAACTAAATGCTTTGTAAATGGGCATCCCCACAATTAGATGTCAATAAATGAGGGAGCCTTAAAATTGGGCATCCCCAAGAAAGAAAATGAAAAATGAGGGAATCCAAACCCTCCAAAATACGAATTCGAGGTAAAAGGAGGGAGCCCAAATGGCGTCCCTAAATCAGGGATGGGTATATGAGGGCGCATATGTCTTGAACATTTGGCATCCTTTAAACTTGATGCAAATTCGAGGGGATTTGAAGCTTGGAAATTAACGAACAATTTAAAATGTTGGGTCAAAATTAGGCCACACTTAACCAATTAGTAAGAGGGGTCATACAATTACAAAATATACCTACACCTTATTACTACAAGAAAATTGAAATTTGTTTGATCTACAAATGTAACATAAACATTGCCACCATATAGCTCACTAAGCTGAAGAAAAATTAAATTAAATTTGCTGGCAAGTTAGATGGGTGGGTGTGGTTGACTGAAGGTGTGCAAGGTGAAGCCACGCACATAACACTTATAAGCGCGCAACTACTACATGATCAGCCATGGCCCGTGTTCATTCAATCTTGGTGATACATTTAAGCACTTATCTTCTAAAAAAGATTGCAAGCCCTGTTGCAACCTATTAATAAATAGGTCATTGCCTAAAAGGTTAAGGTGAACAGCATCATCCTTGTACAGGGTAGGGTCCTCAATGTCAAGCTCAGGGTATCTTATGTACTTGCCCCCAATTTTCGTTAAATATGTGGCTATATGGCTATTGATACGCACTCTAACCTTTTCTAGGGCTTGATGGTCAATCTCCCCCCGCCAGTGAAGCCGTGGTAGGATCTGTGACCAGACTAATATGGTGTTTGGCAAGGGCACAACAAGCTTATCCAATATTCTCTTAATAGTGGCTCTTAGTTCAACAGATTTAAGAATTTGACCAATGTCATTCCCTCCGCAGTGGATGACATGCATGTAAGGTGCTTCTTTATATTTCAAGAGGGTCCTTACCTTGCGGATTAACTGATGTGATCTTATTCCCCCCATTCCCTGCCACAACACTGAAGCATTGTGTCTATGAAGCTGGAGGTTACTTCCAATGTGAGAATTTTTAACATGGACAAAAGCATGCTTTATGATAGATGAGCCTAAAATCCATATTCTTCTAGGTTCTACAAAAGATCTTAGGTTGAGACATACAATTTCTACAATGGGTTTACAAAGTTAAGGTACATGTTAACCAACACAGAAAGAGAGGTTTATTTGCGGATATACCTAAAAAGACAATTTGAGGTCCATCTACCATCTTGAGCAATGTGCTCCTTACCCTTAACAGTGGACCATGCATGTGTGGCCGCTCCTGTACGAAATGAGTGCAGCTTGTAAATGTGTGTATCTTACCCTAACCTTACTTGGGACTGGTTGAAAACTGAAGCTGTTTGGTAACGCGTTACTGGTGCCCCATTGACATGACAAAATAGGGAACCCATGGCTTTTGGTCTTAATCTTAAGAATTTGCGTAGAGACAACACTGGACATAGATGTTTATCGACAGATTTAATATTAACTACAGCACCCTTCCCCTCCTGGTCTATCTTAGAATGCTTTAAGTTAATGGTTACTGACTTGTTATCAGTGCCGAATGTAATATCCTGCAACTGGACAGCATGACCAATGTCAGTGATTGAATTCTGAACCAATTCCCCAATCCTAAAGTAACCATAGAAAGCTGTCACAAAGATGGCTGTAAACAAGGTTGCTTCATAAAGTGAGCGGCAGACTAATGGTAAGACTTGAACTAACGCCTTCAAAATATCAAGGGTAATTGGCATACGATTGTCTTTGCGCTCATCCAGGCGACTTAAGCCAATCATAGCGTTCTTTAACATGAATGTCTGAGTGGTGTCATAAAGATTGTGAATACGAGACTAAAATGATATTCCTGCAATGTAGGACTTAACAGAGCTGGGTGAAAAATGTCTAAATGACAAGTGTGCCACAAATTGTACTAGATGACTTGGAGGTGGGGGCCAAGTAAGGTTCAACGAATGAAGGGTGCGGAAGCAGTGAAATGCATGCAGGGCAGTTGTGTATGTTTTCTTAGTGTTCTTTGATAAGGAGTATCTCAGAAGCTGCCAGGATCTATGTTGTAGATTACTTGCAGAAATGATTCCGGGATGTGATGCACTTGGATCGGCATCCGGAAAGGAACTGTTGAACCTTCTCCATTGTTGTCGAGAGAGGGAATCAGCCTTAACATTATGTACACCTGGAATGTGCACCCCTTTAAACTGTATGTTATAGATCAAACTCTGCAAGATAAGAGGTCTAAGCAGGTGCATGACCAGTTTTGATTTAGATGTTTTGGTGTTCAAGATGATGGCCAATGCTTGATTATCTGTATAAAGGATTACCTTTTTCCCACGAAGTTCCCTTCCCCACACTGCAAATGCCATTGCTATTGGTACAAGCTCCAAAAAAGTTCTGTCTGAGAAAATATTAAGAGACTTCCATTGTTGAGGCCACAACAAGTACACCCAGTGAGACCCTTGTACAGGGTAGGGTCCTCAATGTCAAGCTCAGGGTATCTTATGTACTTCCCCCCAATTTTCGTTAAATATGTGGCTATATGGCTATTGATACGCACTCTAACCTTTTCTAGGGCTTGATGGTCAATCTCCCCCCGCCAGTGAAGCCGTGGTAGGATCTGTGACCAGACTAATATGGTGTTTGGCAAGAGCACAACAAGCTTATCCAATATTCTCTTAATAGTGGCTCTTAGTTCAACAGATTTAAGAATTTGACCAATGTCATTCCCTCCGCAGTGGATGACATGCATGTAAGGTGCTTCCTCATATTTCAAGAGGGTCCTTACCTTGCGGATTAACTGATGTGATCTCATTCCCCCCATTCCCTGCCACAACACTGAAGCATTGTGTCTATGAAGCTGGAGGTTACTTCCAATGTGAGAATTTTTAACATGGACAAAAGCATGCTTTATGATAGATGAGCCTAAAATCCATATTCTTCTAGGTTCTACAAAAGATCTTAGGTTGAGACATACAATTTCTACAATGGGTTTACAAAGTTAAGGTACATGTTAACCAACACAGAAAGAGAGGTTTATTTGCGGATATACCTAGAAAGACAATTTGATGTCCATCTACCATCTTGAGCAATCTACTCCTTACCCTTAACAGTGGACCATGCATGTGTGGCCGCTCCTGTACGAAATGAGTGCAGCTTGTAAATGTGTGTATCTAACCCTAACCTTACTAGGGACTGGTTGAAAACTGAAGCTGTTTGGTAACGCGTTACTGGTGCCCCATTGACATGACAAAATAGGGAACCCATGGCTTTTGGTCTTAATCTTAAGAATTTGCGTAGAGACAACACTGGACATAGATGTTTATCGACAGATTTAATATTAACTACAGCACCCTTCCCCTCCTGGTCTATCTTAGAATGCTTTAAGTTAATGGTTACTGACTTGTTATCAGTGCCGAATGTAATATCCTGCAACTGGACAGCATGACCAATGTCAGTGATTGAATTCTGAACCAATTCCCCAATCCTAAAGTAACCATAGAAAGCTGTCACAAAGATGGCTGTAAACAAGGTTGCTTCATAAAGTGAGCGGCAGACTAATGGTAAGACTTGAACTAACGCCTTCAAAATATCAAGGGTAATTGGCATACGATTGTCTTTGCGCTCATCCAGGCGACTTAAGCCAATCATAGCGTTCTTTAACATGAATGTCTTAGTGGTGTCATAAAGATTGTGAATACGAGACTAAAATGATATTCCTGCAATGTAGGACTTAACAGAGCTGGGTGAAAAATGTCTAAATGACAAGTATGCCACAAATTGTACTAGATGACTTGGAGGTGGGGGCCAAGTAAGGTTCAACGAATGAAGGGTGCGGAGGCAGTGAAATGCATGCAGGGCAGTTGTGTATGTTTTATTAGTGTTCTTTGATAAGGAGTATCTCAAAAGCTGCCAGGATCTATATTGTAGATTACTTGCAGAAATGATTCCGGGATGTGATGCACTTGGATCGGCATCCGGAAAGGAACTGTTGAACCTTCTCCATTGTTGTCGAGAGAGGGAATCAGCCTTAACATTATGTACACCTGGAATGTGCACCCCTTTAAACTGTATGTTATAGATCAAACTCTGCAAGATAAGAGGTCTAAGCAGGTGCATGACTAGTTTTGATTAAGATGTTTTGGTGTTCAAGATGATGGCCAATGCTTGATTATCTGTATGAAGGATTCCTTTTTCCCACGAAGTTCCCTTCCCCACACTGCAAATGCCATTGCTATTGGTACAAGCTCCAAAAAAGTTCTGTCTGAGAAAATATTAAGAGACTTCCATTGTTGAGGCCACAACAAGTACACCCAGTGAGACCCAAATACTGCGCCACAGCCTAAACCATGGTTACCTGCGCTATCAGTAAACAATTCTAAATCACAGTCATTGGCCCAGTCAACTTGTCTGTATGAAATTATTCCATTGAATCGATTAAGGAAAAATAACCAAGTATATATATCCTCCTTCATTTTATTATTGACACGCCGTCTATGGTGTGGCTTTTTCAAGCCACACGATGCGTCATATAATCGCCTAATAAATGCTCGACCAGCGGGGATAGCCCTAACACAAAAATTAAAGAGGCCTGTTAACTCTTGCAACTGCTTTAAAGTTACCTTTGTTTGGATAGCAATGCTCTGTAACTGGGACCTTAGAGAGATAAGTTTTTCTTGGGGTATCTTGACAGTCATATTTTGAGTATCAATTTCAAGGCCTAAATAAATTAAAAGGGTTTTGGGCCCAACAGGTTTTTCTTTAGCTAACGGGACCCCTAAGTTTGAACAAATTTCAAGAAAATCAGCCATCAACAGTAAACATTCTTGTGTACCAGATCTACCAGCAAGCAGGAAATCAGCTAAATAGTGTACAACATTAGTACTTTGAAATTTTTCTTTCAAGGCCCATTCTAAAAA
The DNA here is from genome assembly GCF_902806645.1 of Magallana gigas. Lineage (NCBI taxonomy): Eukaryota > Metazoa > Mollusca > Bivalvia > Ostreida > Ostreidae > Magallana > Magallana gigas. Next base: position 2,797,456 of record NW_022994865.1, on the reverse strand, counting down.
TGTTGAGAATTTTTCAAACTTTGAACAACTTACAGAGCAGCCAAATGGGAGGCATTTATCAATAAAAATACTGCCTTGAACCTTGTAACCAAGCAAACTGAAATCTGAGGTATGAACAGGTAATAACCGAAAAGCACTTTTGATATCTAAACGAGAAACCAATGCCCCCTGTCCTAAACTAGCCAACATTTTGAGAGTCTCATCAAATGATGTATACTTCACAGAGCTAAATGACTGATCTATGAAATCATTTACACTAGATCCCTGTGGATATGACAAATGATGGATTAACCTAAATGAACCATCTTTTTTTTGACACCAAGCCAACGGGCGACAGCCAAAGGTTGGTGAATGGTGATTTAAAAAATGGACCAGCGACCCTACCTAACAAAACTTCCTTATTAACCAACCTCATTGCTTCATGTTCAAGACCATTTAGGGACTTGAGATTATGACAAGTTGTAGAAATTCTAGAACCCTCATAACACAGTTTGAACCCTGTAGAAAAACTCTGAATTCATGTGCAGCCAGTGTATTGGGATATGTTAGTAAAAGTTCTCGTAATTTATTAACGTCTATTGGGGTAGCAGCAATATTAAGGGTGTCTAAGTGGCTTGGTGGTTGTGGCTGGGGGCTGTTCCCGGTTCTTGTGGTCGCAGTGCCTGCTGGGTGCCTGCAGATCTAAAGGTTAAACGATTTTTATTAGCAAAGCATTTTGTAGCAGGGTGATTCTTGTCACAATGGAGGCATTGGTGCTTGTAAAAGCAATTGTTTCTCTGACATAACCCCTTGTAATTGAAATCATAGCACTTAAATGGTCTTGGTTCTGACGCCCTAGAGGGGGATTGGATTTGAAGTGACTGATGCATGTAGATAAGCCATAATTCACTATCCACCGAGGCAAATGAAATAGAAGGGTTGCGTTCCTTTTTAAGTCGGAACTGGACATCATATTCCCTCCACCCTAAATGGTTTATCCGAGATGCCCCCAAGCGGAGAGTGTGCACATATTTAAAAAGGGCGGTGGCACATTCTGGGTGAGCGGTTACATATATACTGGCAAAGATTAAAAACTTAAGGCATCTACCCACGTTTGAATAGAAGTTATTTGTTTCGCCTTTGACTTTTGAGACATCGAGACAGTGCCATTACTACATGTCAAGAATTGAACATCATCATTGGGGTCTTGGTTGTTGATCAATAATTTGCCTAAATTGACATACTGATCGTTTGCAATTTGCACTTTAAGATTGTTAGGAACATTATAGCCTAAATGGTCATCAATGCTCGAAATGCCCTTGCAGGTTGTGGCAAATGCTCTAAATTCATTATATCAACGAACGAATTACCTGGCTCTGGCTCAAAGGGGTCACTTAGATTTGCGGGGATGTTATCCATTGTGGGGATGTTAACCATCGAGGGGGTGTTGCCTGCTGAGGGGGCGCCGATTCTTGGCTCAATCCTCGAGGCGACTTCCTCGAATTGTTTCTTGAAAACTGGGATGACGTACTATATGGTATGACTAATAACCATACCCGATGAAGATGCAGCGTAGTGATAATAAGCGGAAACCGCCGAGGACATAAGGTGCTATCTATCAAGCGCGTACATTGAAAAAAGAAAGTTGAATTCCACTTCAATAAATGTATTTAATCCTTAATGCTTAAATACTATTATATTATGAGGTCAGTTCTTTACATGATGTGATCATTTCATTATATGGAGTGGTAACTTCTTTATATGCAGTCGTAACTCTTTATGATAAGGTTGTAAACTGGTTCTCGCTGAACAGTTTTAATGGGGAGGAGGACCAGTTTTATTTTTAAAAAGATGCCGCGTTCATTGTGACGATGCACATTTGCTGGTCAACTTGTCGTTTGTTTTGAAGAGAGAGAGAGAGAGAGAGAGAGAGAGAGAGAGAGAGAGAGAGAGAGAGAGAGAGAGAGAGAGATTCTGTTCTTGATGTATCGATGTGTGATAAATCGAATGAAATTTTAGTAGAGTACGCGTTTAATTTTAAAAGTAAAATAAATTTCAAAAAATGATTGAATTTTGTAGAAATTTAATACCCCCTCTGCTTCTAGATCCGCGCATACAGTTAGGAAGATCACTTAATGTATCTTGATATTAACATAGAACAATTTGATATTACTTGCTATCGTGTTTTAAATATAATTAATAAATGTAATTCTTTGGAGCTTTTTGAATTAATAAATCTAATTCTGTCTCTTCAAAAACGTTTAAATTGAGGAGTTACTTTGCTCTTGATTGTTATTAAAAATAATTTTAATAGCATCCATATAAACCGTTGTGCTTGGAACAAACTTATCCGTATTTTGCTGATTCATACATTATTGCACGGCTTGCTTTTAACGATGTTGAACAATGTGTATATATATTTTGAAAACGACATATTTTACCAAAAAAAATACATTAACTTAATCGATTAATGCGTTACTTCCTCGTTCAGCAGGAAATGTTTTAGCTGCAGACCTGTAGCTCTCTGGTTGAAAAATTCGGATAGACAATTTGTCTATCCGAATTTTTTCAATCAGAGAGCTACAGATCTGCAGCTACAAATGTTTATAACGTGATCAAAGTCGATAACGTTGAAAAAATCAGCACACATGTACAATATTACAATGACAAGCGTATTTATCCCGACATCATTTATTTTCAAAACCATCGGAATAGGGGTATTACCTTTTCAAAAATTAATTTAAATAATACCAAGCAGTTAGTCTCGGTGTTTATTCGGACATCCTGCGTAACCACTCGGCTATACTAGACACGATGAAGTTTGCTAAGATTTAAAACACCGTTTTTTAAACTTCGGAGGTTTTTTTCGAAGTTTAATCTTTAAAAATATGCCTCTTTGAAACAAAAATCGGATATGCCATGAAACCAGTCACATTTTTCAGTGAAACCATTTTACAATTTGTTTAATGCATGGAGGTCTTGAACGTGGGTAAAGGTGGGTCGCGGGGAGGACCCCGCCCCAGAAAAATTAAAATTTCAAAAAAGCACAGGAACTGCAACACCTTCTTTGTAGGATTTAAAATACAAAAATGCATGCCCAGTGAGCTAAAATTTTATACAGTGGATGAAACAACCATAAAAAGAGGTTAAGACCAACCAATTTCTTCATTATTTCTTGAAAATAAAATTAATTTTAAGAAAAATGAAAAATAATTTGTATTTATGTCTATGAATAAAAATATGTCTATTCCTTTTGCGTTGGAGGCATGCATTAATCAGCGAGGAGTAGCATCTACCTGGTACATTGAAACAAAGGTCTTTCGACTTTGATTTTGAAACGCTTGCTTCATTTTTTGTAATTTCTTTTACTCTTAAATAAGAAGCATACTCTACTAATAATAAATAAGATTGTTCACACAAAAAGGGTTCAATGATTGATATTATGATATCGATGTTAAAAAACAGATAAACTCTCTCTCTCTCTCTCTCTCTCTCTCTCTCTCTCTCTCTCTCTCTCTCTCTCTCTCTCTCTTCAAAACAAACGACAAGTTGACCAGCAAATGTGCATCGTCACAATGAACGCGGCATCTTTTTAAAAATAAAACTGGACCTCCTCCCCATTAAAACTGTTCAGCGAGAACCAGTTTACAACCTCATCATAAAGAGTTACGACTGCATATAAAGAAGTTACCACTCCATATAATGAAATGATCACATCATGTAAAGAACTGACCTCATAATATAATGCTCAACATCGGCATATTCTAAAATTGTCACATCATATAAAGGATTTACAATTGCATGTAAAGATTTCACCACAATACATAAAGGTTTTGCCACCATACATAATGGTTTTAATACACCATAACATGATGTTAGTACTGCATATAATGAACTTATCACCTAATGTTAGGAAGTTGCACTGCATAAAAGGATTTTGCAACTGCACATGAAGAGTGTACCATATAACATAACGATTGAACAATAGTTCATTATGAGTTTAGCTCTGTATGAAATGAGTTTATCATATCATATAAAGATTTATTCATAGCATATAATTAATAAACTACTGCACATAATGATCTTACGACATAACGTAATAATGTTACCACTTCATATAAAGATTTTACACTTGAATATAATGGTGAAATAATAGTATATAATGATGTTAGCACTGCATATAATGATATTACTATTGCATATACAAATATACCAGTTCATATAATATGAAATTGACCTTAAGGCAGATATGGCATTCCATACATGATGCTTTCTTAAAGTTCCATTACAGCTAGTAACTGTTCATGAATTATCCGATTTAATTTGAATTACCGGTATATAGTCTGTAGAACACAAGGAATAGTGGGTAGAGGTGACAGGTTAACCTCAAGAGCTGAAAAGAACCAACAGGTAAAAACAATGTGGCCACCAATAGCTGAAATAAAAAAAATCAATATAAAGCTGTGTTAACATACATGTACTAATAATAGCTGTGTTTACAGTAACATATGCATAGTATTTCTGGAAAAAATACACTGGCCATGCCGTGTAATTGGTATGACATATCCCAATACATGACTTTAACATTTAGTCACTACCAAAAAAAATGGCATATCAAGTCTTAATATAGCATTTAAAGATTTTCTTAGGCATAGACACAAATCAAATTGAGAGAGAGAGAGAGAGAGAGAGAGAGAGAGAGTTTTTCTCATAGTGCAATAGTCAATATTTCAATTCGTAAAGGAATACTATAGATTGGCAAATAATCACGATGGTTTTAATTTCATTATGTTTGCGATTTAATATTTTCTTGCAAAATTAAACCCATTGTGAATACTGTCTATCATTAGTTTTAAAGAACATTTAAATGCTTATATTCTGATCAATTGAATTTTAAAGCAGCGTGAAATTAAAACCATCGCAGTTGGTACTTTAGTACAAATCGTGAAATTTTAACACCGTACAATTAAAACGACTAACAATCTTTCATCCGAACATCGTCAAAGTATACTTTTCTGCTATACCATTTCTTATTAAATGAATTCTACTGGGTTTTTTTTTTGGCAAATAAATTTAGCGAGGGTTTTTTTTCTCTTTTCTTATTAATTACATGTTTTAAAAACAATACTATGTTAAGTGTGCATAAAATTCCATGAACAATTTTACAAAGCTTTGAATTTTAGTTGCACATTGAAAAACTGAGGAATTGTGTGATAATACCTGCTCATTTTGAAATTTAAAGCATTGTTGGTTTCTTTTACTAGATAGAGATATGCACAAAATGATGTTGCTCTGTGACGCTTTGCCAAGATTAAAAGCATGAGAGAGAGAGAGAGAGAGAGAGAGAGAGAGATCTGAGGCACATGCAGTGAAGATTATTATTTACATACATTTGTCTTACTGTAAAAATTGTTTACAATGTAGATGTACATGTATTATGCATGGACAGTTTACCTAAAATGAATCAATAAAATTCAATATATATAAAAGATTAAACTAATCTCAAAAAAATTACAATGGTTCTGTGAAATGATCAAATCTTGAGAAGAATGTTTTATAGATATCAGGGAACATTAACCTAAAATCTGAACTTGAATTTCTTTTCATCTTGCAATCTGTTTTGCATGCTCTTTCACAGGCGATAACCATATATAACAGAGAACCAGGCGAAAGGTCTAATATTTTAATTAGATTGAATATTTACAATGTCAAATATATTTATTTAATAAGCACAAGACTGTCTGAGTTTTTTTAATTCATTAATTAAGTGAAGGCAATATGGTAGAGATCTGCTATATTCAAATATTTAGGGTAAAGTTATCATCATGCAAACATGCACTCTAATTACAACATTCTAATCGTGTGCACCTAAGAACCCCCACCCCTTTTAATTGCACTGTTTACAGTGTGTGGTGGGTTGTTCAATACAAAATAAGACATACACATACATAATAATAAATAGAAATTCAAAAGAGTGGTGTGCAAAACATACACGTGAAAATACACTGGACAGATAATATTCCGATATTTCTCTGACTCTAACGCCCGCTTTTATATTGTGACGCCATCAAAAGCGGGGGTTAGAGTCAGAGGAATCTCGGATTAAATTGAAAAGTGCAAATACTTTGAAAAAAAAAGTCAATACGCATATCCTGTATTGAAACATACCTTTATAATCTGTCATAGGTCAGTTGAGCTGAAATTTCCACTATCGACGTCTTGCAGGCCATGCTTCTTTTAAAAATGTTGACACACCGCTATCAGCTGTTGTTCGCAGTCAAAACATGGGTTGACATGGGGAATCGTACGATAATTATTTCGATTAAAACTAATAAGACTAATAAAAACTAACAACGTAATTATCCATCGAATTAACGAGATCGTTTCAATAAACACTGTGATTAACCTTTTAAAAAAAGGAATTCCGTTTTATGACCTGTACGAATTATTTTCAGCAGGAGTTACTTTCAGTGTGAATTGTGTACTATTTTTTAAACCAATAACGCGGAATCAAAATTTCTGGAAAAATCAATATTTAAACGCCAGTATCTCTGTAATGCATCGTCCGATTTTAAAACGGATTTCAGTTTTCAATTAAACTTAATAAAAGCTCGTTTGTTGCTCTATGATTTATATCAAATTATTGATCAGAAAAGAGTTATCATAAAAAGACTTAGTAGCCCTTCTGGCCCCTAATTTGAGGGGTCAGTCCCTATTTCTTGATATCAAATAAAAGGTCTTGCTAATATAAACATATTTTGTTCTACAATTGTTCACGAATTGTAAACCGTTCTTGAGATATCTAAACAACTGTGTTTTAGGGGCCGACCCTTTAACCCCTAACAACCGGGGCCACTAACAACAAAATATTTGTTATTATTTTGTTTAGAACATTATTTTGAACAATTTTTGTTCTACATTGCTTTTAAAAATATTTCTCCTTTTTCAGATATTGATGATCAAAGTTTTGAACTTCTGTCACCTTAAATCCCCTAATTACGCAATATATGACTAAGGTATGGTACTGTATAGATAAACATTCGTACAATAAACTTTTTAGCTTCTATAATTATTAACAAATTATTGTTCAGTAAAGAGTTCTTGTAAGAAGACTTTAGACCCGTCCTGGCCCCTAATATGAAGGGACAACCCCTTTTTCTTGATATCAAATCAAAGCCCGTGCAAATTAAAACAACTTTTGCATTACATGTTTTAACAAAATATGTACACATCAAAAGGTATTACAGAAAATGTGCAAAAATTTCATGGAAAAATGTGGTGCTAATTTCCAGGGTCAGGCGAGCTTCTAGGCCTTGAGCATTTTTCACAATTGGAAGCATGGAGGGAAATATACAGGCATTCATCTACAATCCCTGAAAATTTCAAGCTTCTATCTTGATTAGTTTCGGAGGAGATGCGTGGACAAAATGACCCTTAACAATTTACAAAATCGTCAATTTCTGAAACCGGAAGTGACGTCTGTAGCAACCTTTAATGATGCACCGTCCACTAATGATATAATGTGGCATTAGTGGTCAGGATGTTGACCACTAATGATATAATTTTATCCTGGGTCAATTTTTAACCAGGGTCAATATTCTTTGTTACACCGACATGATCACTATTGTTTAAGTAGTTTTAATTCAACCAACTTTAATTGATGTTCTTTGTTGTTCTAATCTTTAATTAACAAACCCACATATTCAACTTCACAATAGATTAGTGATTCAGTTGTACTACAGACCACAATAGCAAATAGTCTTATCAATTGGACCTTATTATGTTAATAAAATCCCCCTTAAAGTTTTACAATATTTTTTTAATATCGTAAAATTGCTTTTTTCACATTTTTCCTCTACTAAAAATATCTAGCACATCTCATTTTTGTTTAATAGTGATCAATTTGGATTTTGAAGTAAACAAACGAAGTCATAAATTGTATATATTTTGTCTCTATGCAACTATTTTATTTCAAATGAAACGGCATAATGTCAGGGGCAATGTCAGAATGGTGTATATTACAATAAAGGACTATATATATGAACAAATAACTTGCCCTCCCCCCAAATTTAATCAATTCTTATGTAGTATCGTATCAAAATCAAATCTTTATCCAACATTATACAGAGGTTGTCTTACATATAAGACTCAAAATGAGTCACCATTAGCGTACAGTTAGGTTGTTAGTTAATGGTTAATGATAAAATTATATCATTAGTGGTCAACATCCTGACCACTAATGCAACATATCATTAGTGGACGGTGTATCATTAGAGGTTGCTACAGACGTCATAATTTTTTTTCATAATCTGTAGCAACATTGATAATTTTGAAGTCTTGAAAATTTGGTGCAAATTGGTGGAATAGTTTCTGAGAAATAAGACTTCAAAAAAGTCAGAAAAAAGAAAACTAACTAACTAGACACGATCTCGTTGCGAGCAACGAGGAGGTCTTCCGTCCGATTTTTAGAATAAGGAATGACCTTACTCTTGATCTTCGTCAACGAAACTTATCCGGAAAAGGAGGCGGAATCTATGAGTGTAATGGGTAAAAGACTATCTATCCCGTTGGTGTCCCTTATCTGAGGGATCTGAGGGATCAGCTCCTTTTCATTCATTCATTAAAAAGTATTTTTGTGTACCGCTAATAAGTGTTTAGAAATTGGTTACCGTTTTTGAGATATCTGGGAAAAATCGTTTTGATATCCGGTCCTAAAACTCCTTTTAGGGTCCAGATAACAAAAATATGGCTGTACATTGTTTAGCACATTATTTTGAGCATCTTTTGTTAAATACTGCTTTCCAGAACTTTCCTTTATTTCGAGATATTGAAGATCAAAGTGTTGGACTTCTGGCCCCTTAAAATCCCAAATTACATAACATAGGAGGAAATGATTACCATGTATAGGTAAATAACCTTAGAATGAACATAATTGGCTTTAAAACGTATCACAAAATATTTCACGGTAAAAAGTTATCATTAAAAGATTTTAGTGCCCCCTCAGTCCCTTATTTGAAGGGCAAGCCCCTTTTTCATGATTTCAAATGAAAGCTCTAATCAATTCAAACACTTTTTTTTCAACAAGTGTTTACAAATTTTGTACCGTTCTCGAGATATCTTGAGAGGGTCGTTTCAGGGGCCGATCCTGTAACTCCTTTTAGGGACCGCATAACAAAGAAATTATGGTTGCAGATTGTTAAGCTCAATATTTTGAGCATCTTTTGTTCAGTATTGCTTTTCAAAATTTTCCTCCATTTTGAGATATTGAGCATCAACTTTTTGGACTTCTGGCCCCTTAAAATCCCTAATAACGTAACATAGGAGTAAATGATTTCCATGTGTAGGTGGATAACGTTAGAATGAACGTAATTGCTTCTATAAAGTATCACAAAATATTTCACAGTGAAAAGTTATCATTAAAAGACTTTAGAGCCCCCTCAGCCCCTTATTTGAAGGGCCAGCCCCTTTTTCTTGATGTCACATAAAAGCTCTTGACTTAATAATAATAATAAATTTTTGTTCTACGTGTTATAACAAAATACAATCGAGGAAAGAGATATTAAAAGAATGAAAAATCACGACGCTTTTTTAACTGTAATTTTCAAGCTCGGGCGAGCTTCGGCGCTTTTGGTCACAGGAAAATATATATACCACATGTCAGATCTACAACCTTCTGTCTACAATCCCTGAAATTTTGAACTCAATATCTTAAATCGTTTAGGAGTTTACCCCTGGACAAGCCGATCCTCTGAAAATCATTAAATTGTAAATAACTGAAAACCGGAAGTGACGTCATCATGAAAAACAATTCCAATGAGGTTTTGATCATTATCTATCAGACCTGAAAGTTTCATGTAAATCAGTCGAGTAGTTTTAGAGAAATCGCGTACACAAAATTGGTTGGAAAAAAAAAAAGAAGAAAAATAACTAGAGCAAAGCTTGTTGCAAAGCAACGAGTGGGGTTTCTTTTAATGTCGAAAGTAACGCTAGAAGTACCTCTAAGAAGCAGAGTTCTTAATCTAGTAACAAAAGTAACTCAAGTACAAAAAGATTTTAAAAAATCGAATGATTCTTGGTACGACTTAACAAAACCCAAATGGTATTAAGTATGAATTAACAAAAAACCTTTACCATTTCAAGAACGACTTAACAAAAAATCCGAATGTGTTTAACTACGACTTAACAAATTGATATAAACTACATTTAAGGTACAGGTTAACTTTACCTTGAACTAATATCTATTTGCTTAATCCAGAATGCAAAATTAAAATTTCTGAAAAAATCAATTTTTTAATGCTTATATCCCGCATTCAATCGTCCGAATTAGAAATGGATTTCAGTTTTAAATTGAGGTTGATAAGCATTTTCAGCATTTATGATTAATGACAAAATATTGCTCCGGAAAAAGTTAAGCTTTTGAGCCTTCCTAGCCCCTAACTTGAGGGACCAGTCATATGTTTGATTTCAAATAAAAGGTTTCGTAAATATAAACATATTTTTTTCAACAAGTGTTCAAGAATTGTTGACCGTTCAAGTTATATCTGAAACACTGTGTTTTAGGGGCCGAACCCTTAAACGCCTTAACAGGGCCACCAACCAAACATTTTGTTTAAAACATAATTCTGAGAAACTTTTCCTCTTTATTGCTTTTCAAAGGGTTGACCTTTCGTACTGTGTGTTTGTTTCATCATCAATTGTCAGAACTTATTGATGTATAGTTTTTCTTTATTATACCTCTGTGAATATTTTCCATGTAAAATTACAATGAACTAGACAACATTGAAATGGTGAACATTTCAAAGGGACCCGCTGATGTTATTTAAGAGAATTTTGCTTTGACCTTGACCTATAAATTGAAATTTTTCCAGCTGGCATAGAACTTCTAGATCAATTTCATTCCCCCTAACATACAGGCATTTTTGTGCAATCTGACCAAGATTAAGCATATCTTGGAAATAATCTACAGTCTAAAACTAATTTTATTAAGATCTGCTATGACCTTCACATTGACTTGGTTCAAGGTCATTGTACGCCATTAACCAATAAGCTCTGTTTAGGTAAAATATTAGCCAAATAGGGGCGTAACGGAGAGTATATGTATGCTCTTAAAATATATGGATTTTTGTGTGATCTGATATGACCTTGACACTTGATCTACAAATATAATTCGAGGTCATTGCAAATCCTTTGATCAGAGGCATCATGTGGGCAAAGTATGAGCCTGATTGGAGCAAAGAGAGAGAAGATATACTCCGGACAAGGAGTTTATTCTATATAATTCTGCTATGACCTTCACAGATTACCTTGACAACTACACACCCTTTACTCAAAAGCTCTGCTTATGTGAAGTCTTAGCCAAATAGGGGTTAGTGGAAAGTATATAAGCTCTAAAAAAAGGATTTTTGAATGATCCGATATGATCTTCACAGTTTACCTAGAAATTTCATTCAAGGTCACTGCACATCATTTAACCATAGAGACACTCTGTGAGTATTAGCCAGATTGGACCAAGGGGAGAGAAGATATGCCCCAGACAGGATTTTATATATATATAATTCTGCTATGACCTTAACCTTATACCTAAGAACATGGTTCAAGGTCACTGCACATCCTTAATCAAAGGAACCCTGTGGATGAGGTATGAGCCAGATTGGGCCAAAGGGAGAGAAGCTATGCTCCGGTCAAGCAATCTCGGATGGACAGACGGACATCAACTGATAACTAGAAGGCGCCCACATAAACATGCTTTTCTATCTAATTTGAAATATTATCCATGCTAAATGCCCAAGGTGAATAGTCATCTAAAGCATTCATCAGCAGAATTTGATTTCCCTCCTTTTTAAACTAGGAACACCTCTGACCTAATCAGATCGCAGCATTAAATACAAAGTTTGATAACTCTAATTTGTTTATCATCAAGAAATTCTGTATCGCTGACAAATAAAGTTTTCTTTGGTATAATAAAATACAAATTAACTGACTATTCAGACAATAGCAAGTTTATTGTCCCACTCCACAGCAACTATTTCCCTTGGCTTTGCCTCATGAAATAGTTGCTGTCTAGGGGGACAATAAACTTGCTATTGTCCTCATACCCAGTAAATAGGTATATAATATCCCATCCACCTACATTTCATGTTATATAATCTGTGTTTGTAACCTTCAATTTCACTGTGTAAAGTCAACACAACAGTCAAAGCCGCAAGTTTCACAATTTATTTATTTATTGCTTCTCATGTACTTAAAATTAGGGGCCTTGATATTGCTTACCAATTCCAACAAGAGGGCCTTAACATTGCTTACCAATTCCAAACAGGAAATATCCCTCTAACTAATGATAATCATTAAAATTCATTTCATGAATCTACGCAACACTGGTAAACCTTCAAGTACAGTCACTCTCAATTTTACAAAAATTTTGACGGTACTTTATCCGAAACTGTTCCTTGTACCTTTAACTTAATACACTAACATTTTATGAAAAGACGGTTTGTCTTAAAAAAAGAAAGCTAATGCAATTCTGAGAAAAAGAATACCACATATTGCCAATTCCATTGAGGTTTAATAAAAATATGGCCATTTAAGTGAACCCACCATTTCCAATTTCCTTTAGTAAACACAGATTTATAGGGTTTTCCATAGTAAAACATCTTTACCTGACCTTTTAGAGGTCAATTGTTGTTCAACCACCTTTAAAAAGAAACCTTATTCAATACAACATACATCTACATGATATAATCATGATAAAAAGCTTCAGATCACTTAGAAATGCCCTTATATGTATACCCCACCCCCCATCTTTTGATTTTCACAAAAAGTAAGGGTTTGAAATCTTTTACCTAATTTTATGAAACTTGTGGCAATTTCCTTGAGTCATTTCTTACACATATTTGAAAACAATCATCAATGATGCTAAAATTTGATCTGTTTTTGTTTCTTGAATGATTTGTAGCATTTTAATATTTAAATAGACATGTATTCTCGCATGCAATTTCTTTTTTTTATGAAAAAAGTAAGCTAACAATCATATTTATTGAAGATCTAATCTATTCTGGTTTCTTGTCTCTTTTTAACCATGCTAAAACAGTAAGATCAACAAGGTCAACATCTGCCTTAAATAATATTAAATTCAAAAACACCCAGGTAGCTGGAGGCGAAGGAGAATTCCTTTAAAAAAGTTCAAATTTGACATGTTGTGTCTACTTATTTTATGCATAAATACCTTAAAAGGGTGAAAAAAGATTGTTTCTTGCTCAATAGTAATTGTCATTGCAGGTGCTATTCAAAAGTCAAATATACATTTACATATCCTACATGTAATCTTAATGGAGACAATTGAAAATGGTTGGGTGATTTTTCAATTATGTAAACACATCTAAATATCTTTATAAAATAAAAAATGAAGGAAATATAATTGCATACATTTATTGAAAAACAAATTTTTACAACAATCATATTTCTTTAAACAGCCTTAATTTTGTTTTTCTTATCAGAGCTATTGGTACTTTGCGGAACGGAACGGAACGGAACGGAACCAGTTAAGAGGCCCCAAAAGGGGAAACAAGATTTTTTTTAACGTCATTATTTCAATTTAACTTATCGTAAATGGAAGATTGTTTTACAAATTTTGCTGTTTTAGTGAACTGTGTATTACATAAAATATGCTACTCATTGCTCTATAAGTCAATACAAGCTTCTTTCCCGAGAAAACCTAAAGTCAATAGTTGTTTTATGATGTTTGATTGACACTGTAAATATAAAGTTGAGGTTTAAACCAAACTCAATTAATATGTGTGTGTAACGTCGATGAAAATTACTTAGGTAATCTTTCTTCTGAATAGATTTCTTCTGATTCCGTTCCGTTCCGCAAAATACCATTACCCGTGTGGATATTGGTATTTAACGGAACGGAACGGAATCTTTCAAACTTTTTAAATAAAGGAAAACATCATAACAACTACTAGCTGTTTGTTTATTTATATGTTCTTTTGAGATAAATGAAGCAAATCATTTCATCAATTCAAACATCTTGCATATGTGCATATCACTCCTGTGTTGTGTACAGCTATAACTTTTATTTCATCTATGATACTACATTACTAACACGGATGATATTACTAGTTTGTTCACCAAGCTAGCAATAACGCAATGTGCATCCCATATTACGTAGAATTCTAAAATATAACGAGCACATTCGCAAGGAAAAAGTTTAATATTCATCACTTACCTTCCGTCTGAACAATTTTCTTCTGGTTCCGTTCCGTTCCGCAAAATACCATTACCCGTGTGGATATTGGTATTTAACGGAACGGAACGGAATTTTTCAAAATTTTTAAAATGTGAAACACATTTTTACAAAGGCAACATTTATTCATTATATAATAAATTATTTGATTTTTTTAGGAAGAATTAGCTAGTTGGTTTATCAAGCTAGCGAAAGTAGTGAGTCAGTAACTAACCTATAGTCTGTCTCAAGATATTTATGCTGCATATTTGAACGATTTTTAATAAAAATACACATACCTGTGACTGAAGTGCAATTAAAATCGATGAAAGGGAAAATTCCCAAGATAACTTCATTCACACATTATCATTTTTCCCTCGTAAAAATTCACAGGAACGAAAACAGATTTCCTACGGAGATTTATAATGGGGAATGTTGATATCTTTTCTCCATTCGGAAATACTCGCAATTTTTCAACGTTATCATCCGGGCGTCTTCATCTCCTTGGCAATGGAAAAACCTCGTAGACTTTTTATTTTTAGCCGTGTACCGATACCCGACAAGCTAGAGGGGGCGTTTCAAAGGGGAAATCTTGGGATTTGCTGTTTTAGTGAACTGTGTATTACATAAAATATGCTACTCATTGCTCTATAAGTCAATACAAGCTTCTTTCCCGAGAAAACCTAAAGTCAATAGTTGTTTTATGATGTTTGATTGACACTGTAAATATAAAGTTGAGGTTTAAACCAAACTCAATTAATATGTGTGTGTAACGTCGATGAAAATTACTTAGGTAATCTTTCTTCTGAATAGATTTCTTCTGATTCCGTTCCGTTCCGCAAAATACCATTACCCGTGTGGATATTGGTATTTAACGGAACGGAACGGAATCTTTCAAACTTTTTAAATAAAGGAAAACATCATAACAACTACTAGCTGTTTGTTTATTTATATGTTCTTTTGAGATAAATGAAGCAAATCATTTCATCAATTCAAACATCTTGCATATGTGCATATCACTCCTGTGTTGTGTACAGCTATAACTTTTATTTCATCTATGATACTACATTACTAACACGGATGATATTACTAGTTTGTTCACCAAGCTAGCAATAACGCAATGTGCATCCCATATTACGTAGAATTCTAAAATATAACGAGCACATTCGCAAGGAAAAAGTTTAATATTCATCACTTACCTTCCGTCTGAACAATTTTCTTCTGGTTCCGTTCCGTTCCGCAAAATACCATTACCCGTGTGGATATTGGTATTTAACGGAACGGAACGGAATTTTTCAAAATTTTTAAAATGTGAAACACATTTTTACAAAGGCAACATTTATTCATTATATAATAAATTATTTGATTTTTTTAGGAAGAATTAGCTAGTTGGTTTATCAAGCTAGCGAAAGACAATGTTTACATCAAGTTCAAGTTTATATCAAATCCATTTGCAGGGTTATACTCATTTTTAAAAATAAATACTTGATAGCCTTATGAGTGGGCTGACTTATTAAGTTGGGATTAAACTTCAATTGCGCTTCCGTAAATTAAAATTCTGGGAAGGAATTAGACAGTCCTTGTTAGAGAAACTCGAAGATTCTAGGTCAAACTGGATATATATCTTGAAAGACTGCCCATAAGTATCGTCTGCATTCACGGGCCGGGGTCTTCGGAATCAGCTTAGTGAGATTGGAGAGAAAATGCATTGGCAGTAGTTTGCGACAGGACCATGAAATTAAAAGAGCAATCTTGCAAATTACAATTTTAAGTAATAAGTAGATTTGCAATCGTACAATGTAAGTACTTTGCTATAATATATAAGCTTCTCTCCGCACATATGCATACAGACATGAAAATAAGCGTGCAAACTAAAAATACACTTGCCTTTTATCATTCTTCTGAAAACTACATAACCCGTATTTAAATAGATTGTGTATTCACGTTTGACCTAAAATAATATTCCACTGGCTGACTTTCTTAACTTTCTTTTTAAAAAGCTAACCTATAGCTTGCTTGTTATACATTGAAATGAATAATGATATAACAAATGTTGTTACGAAACTTTTGAATAATTTTCTTATGATTCCGTTCCGTTCCGCAAAATACCATTACCCGTGTGGATATTGGTATTTAACGGAACGGAACGGAATCTTAAAAAAAAATAATGGAAAATATCAAAACATCATTTTGGGATATAAGAAGCATGCTAACAAACCATTTCATTAATATAAAATTATAAATATTTTGTGTGCTTATTTTGTGTACAACGTTAACTTTTATTTCTATTATGTTTTGTGCATATCTTATTTTGATTACTACATGTATTTTGTACGAAAGATTTTGTGTACGACTTGTTTGTTTATGGGTGGTACTAAACGCTCGATTACTACAGTTTTTTGTAAGCCTTGAATTCCACTGTGTAAGTGTTTTGACTATTTAAATTATGCATTATTAATCTTCTAGTGATGTAATTTACCTCTGTCTTTATTGTCAACTATGCTTAGTTTTGCATATTCTTGTTACCGATGGATTTTAGTTTACCATGTGCTTCAAGTATGGTGCGCCATTTCGTCGACAAACATTACATTTTGAACTTGATAATTACGTACTGTCAGTTTAATAAAGTCAATTGATTACGGTTTTAACTCATTATTTTCTATTCAATTAATGAATTTATTTATAGAATATATTTAAGATATGTTGCATTACTTTATTCTATGTGAAAGGCTTATTGAATTGTTTTTCTATGGAAACCAATACCTGTCATTTTTATTTGTATTTTGTTTATTACAGATTCTTATCGCATTGCAGTTATCTGTCAATTAAAATCTTTAATGCTTACTTTAAGTCAAATTTTGCACGAGAATACTTAAATCACAGGGGTTTGGTTGTTTGATAGTGAATTTCCTAATTATTTGTTCCCAAAGAAAAAATTGATTAAAATTTGTAATCTTATGTGTATTTCTGTGTATTGCAATAAATAAATTCACCAAAACCCCCCGTTTCAGTAATGTTAAAAATGTGTATTCAATGTACATTAAAAAAAGTAAAGGGACGACACTCGCCATTTTGGATTTATAGGGGGTCCTCATTTTAAGCTATGTTTTAAACAAGTTCTTCCGTTTCTCCAACGATTTCTGACAATAAATAGGTTGTAAAATGTTAAAATTACTTATTCCTATCGTCTGACTACATCTGTACGCTGCATAATAAACACATCTTTCCAAAATAGATACTTGCCAAACTTATCGAAAGCAACGGAAGTTTACTTTTGAGTGACGTAAATTCTCCATATAATCACTGAGATGTTCCGAAAATGTATGATAAATCTAGAGAGAGCAAAAATTCCGTGAAAAGATATTCCTCTTGGTTTATCCAATGCTTTCGGATCTCCTCAGTGATTACATGGAGAGTTTGCATCAACTTCCGTTGCTTTCGATAAGTTTGGCGAGTATCTAGTACATTTTGGAACGACATAAGATTACAAATTTTAATCAATTTTTTCTTCGGGAACAAATAATTAGAAAACAAGCCCCTGTGACTTTAATGATATGAAATCTCTGTTTTTAAAGTTCGCACATATATAATTGTTTTCCCGTGGACTGAAATGTCACACTTTCATTGGTTTAAACATAGCACGTGCACATATCTCTATATTTGTTCGGTGACAAATAATACTAGTATTAGGCAATATGGCCGTCATTGGCCGACGCTTCGTTACTCATTTCGACATTTCATTGAATTCAATACATAAACCGCATGCCGTAAGTTCTTAATGTATTTGGAGTAGTTGCCCTTTGAAATTCATTAAAATTAGAGTAGTTGCCCTTAGAATATTGACGTCACAATGTTTTGTCTGGAGGAGAACAAAATGGCAGCGTCGATATTTGATCAAATCTCTGCAGAGGAAAGGGAGACATCATTTAAAATTGAATAGGAACAAAACATTGTAAGTAAACATGGGTGAAGCAAAGATTTTTAAAGAGTATTTGAAAGGTGAGATTGAAAATTTTGAAGAGTTTAAATGAGTTAAATTGCACAAGATGTTAGACATCTTGTACATGGCTTTGCGTAGATCATCGCTATTTGTGAATAAACATGTCGCTTGATAGTCCTTGGGAAAATAAAACACTTATTAGGTTAGTTACTGACTCACTACGGAAATATATTGGGTTGATCAATCTCATAGATGGCGAGACGTAGTGAGTCAGTAACTAACCTATAGTCTGTCTCAAGATATTTATGCTGCATATTTGAACGATTTTTAATAAAAATACACATACCTGTGACTGAAGTGCAATTAAAATCGATGAAAGGGAAAATTCCCAAGATAACTTCATTCACACATTATCATTTTTCCCTCGTAAAAATTCACAGGAACGAAAACAGATTTCCTACGGAGATTTATAATGGGGAATGTTGATATCTTTTCTCCATTCGGAAATACTCGCAATTTTTCAACGTTATCATCCGGGCGTCTTCATCTCCTTGGCAATGGAAAAACCTCGTAGACTTTTTATTTTTAGCCGTGTACCGATACCCGACAAGCTAGAGGGGGCGTTTCAAAGGGGAAATCTTGGGATTTTTTCATACTATTGAATGAACATCGTCTGAACCAAGAGGTATTTATAAATATTGAATAATTTAAGAAAATATGCGGCAAATATATCTTGGGACAGACTATAATAAGTAATAGTATGACGTGCCATAAGGGTAATCAGTTGTCGTTGTGATTCAAGTCTGTATGTTGATCTAGCGTTGGCGTGTGATTTGTGCTTTGAATTCATTTGTCTTTATATGTATATTTTAGTTTCTACCGTCGATGAGAGATTTATTGGCCAATAAATACATTTCCGAATATTTTGTTTATTATAATTCTATGTTAACTTCTGAAAGCAAGTTTTCGAGATTGTTTGTGCATATATACGTCTGTCTGTCGGTGTATACACTTGTCTGTACATGTGCTTTTTTATCTTCGGTATGTGACTGTGTCTTTATTATACTTATATTCTAAATCTCAAATGAATGAAATATATGATGTGTATGCACTGTAAAACTAAATATATAAGATGATGTGAATAACTTGTACATGAAAGTTCGAATAAAAAACAAATACTGAAATCCGTTATATTACCCTCAGCATTAGCAACTCCCTTGGCAACGGGTAACACACAAATTGGTACATACGCGTACGGTTTGCTGTATAATTCTCGTCATTTCTATGTAGAAGCAGTAAAATGCTCTCTAAAATTAAAACATTCAGTATAAAAAAATAAATAGTCCTGTTTTGGATGGTAACAGTTGAAATTGACACAATTGAAAGTATTAGATAGGCGTACATGGTAACATCCATTTTTATAAAACTTGATATAAATACAACACAATCTATGATCTGTTGAGATCTGACAAAGACTTCATTAAAGCCAAATATATCCTAAACTATACCACGAAAAACGACACACAAGGCTGTTTAGTATATCCTTATTTAAATGGGAAGCAACTCCATATTGTATAAAATTCTAACATCCGGTAATGTTAATGCATTCATGTTTTTTCCGAGCCTGTCGGGAAGGCCCGAGAAGTTGCAATTAGACTGCACTGAATAGTAACACAAACTTACAAGCGGAATACAGAGACACATGATTAAGCACATTTAATCAACATTATGATAATCTGTCTCTTGCTGTATCATGGATATGAAAATTCAGTGACATGCAATCCATTTAATGTGCACATTATATTTTTAACATATAAAGAATGTAAATGTATATTTAGCAATGATCAGTGGCAGTTAATCTCTATTATAAAACTGATCGTACGAACAAAGCCCTGAGATGGCTTTAAAAAATGTAAAAGATTCCGATCCGTTCCGTTCCGTTAAATACCAATATCCACACGGATATTAGTATTTTGCGGAACGGAACGGAATCATGAGAAAATTATTAATAAGTATGGAATCCATAGTCTTATATTAATATCTATTTTAATGTATTATAAATAAAGCCATCAATTATTTTTGGAAATAATGTTATCCCTCAAAATATGTTTGATATAATATAAAATTCTACTGGATGTAAACATTGTGTATTGTTAATTTGATAAACAAACTCGTTAAATTCCCGTAAACTCCCGTAACAAATACATGTTCTTTATAGATTGAATAAATGCCGTGCTTGAAAGATTCCGTTCCGTTCCGTTAAATACCAATATCCACCCGGGTAATGGTATTTTGCGGAACGGAACGGAACCAGAAGAAAATTGTTCAGACGGAAGGTAAGTGATGAATATTGAACTTTTTCCTTGCGAATGTGCTCGTTATATTTTAGAATTCTATGTAATATGGGATACACATTGCGTTATTGCTAGCTTGATGGACAAACTAGCAATATCATCCGTGTAAGTAATGTAGTATCAAAGATGAAATAAAAGTTATAGCTGTACACAACACAGGAGCGATATGCACATATGCAAGATGTTTGAATTGATGAAATAATTTGTTGGTTTGCTTCATTTATCTCAAAATAACATAGAAATAAATAAACAGCTAGTAGTTGTTATGATATATTTCATATTTCAAAATTTTTAAACGGTTCCGTTCCGTTCCGTTAAATACCAATATCCACACGGGTAATGGTATTTTGCGGAACGGAACGGAACCAGAAGAAAATTATTTTTAAGTATGGTAACAACATTTGTTATATCATCATTCATTCAAATTTATTTCAAATAAGACTATCAAGTATTTTTACCGATATTATCCCTGCGCTGCGAATGATCTTGGTATAATATGAATTCTACTTGATATAAGCATTGTGTTTTTTCTAGCTTAATTAACCAACTAGTTAGTTCTGCCGTGACAATGACATGAAATTGATTAAAAAAATGAAAACAGAGTTGTTGTTGTATGCAGCACACGCACACAAACGCTGAAATTAATAATCAGCAAATACACAAGATAACTGAATTGATTTGATTGATAGACTCATTCATCTTTAAAGAATCTGATAAAAAATTCAAGGAACGGTGAGAAGTTGTTATGATATTTTCCATTATTTAAAAAAATTGAAGGATTCCGTTCCGTTCCGTTAAATACCAATATCCACACGGGTAATGGTATTTTGCGGAACGGAACGGAACCAGAAGAAAATTGTTCTGACGGAAGGTAAGTGATGAATTTTAAACTTTTTCCTTGCGAATGTGCTCGTTATATTTTAGAATTCTACGTAATATGGGATGCACATTGCGTTATTGCTAGCTTGGTGAACAATCTAGTAATATCATTCGTGTAAGTAATGTAGTATCATAGATGAAATAAAAGTTATAGCTGTACACAACACAGGAGTGATATGCACATATGCAAGATGTTTGAATTGATGAAATGATTTGCTTCATTTATCTCAAAAGAACATATAAATAAACAAACAGTTAGTAGTTGTTATGATGTTTTCCTTTATTTAAAAAGTTTGAAAGATTCCGTTCCGTTCCGTTAAATACCAATAGCCCTTATCAGACATGAACAAACCACAATAGGGCATGATGCTTTCTTAAATTTCCATTATTGTTCATGCATTATCCGTTTTAATTTGAAATACCGGTAGAGAGTCTGTAGAACACAACGAATATGCATGTGGATATAGGTGACAGGTTAACCTCAAGAGCTGAAACCACACGAATCAACAGGTAAAAGCAATGTGGTAACAAGAGTCCGTTTTGAGCTGAAATAAAAAAAAATAACTGAGTTAACATACATGTACTTGTAATAGCTGTGTTTACAATAACATATACATAATGTTGTTGGAAAAAATACACTGACCATGCAGTGTTATAAGTATGACATATCCAAATACATGACATTAACATTTAGGCAGTACAAAACCAAAAATGTGCATATCAAGTCATAATATCATAACATTAAAAAAAATTATTGGGTATAGACATATCAGATTGAGAGAGAGCGAAGGCAAGAGCGAGAGAGAGAGTTTGTTTTACTTGTAGTGCAACAGCAATATTTCAATTCATAAACTACAAAGGAATACATGTATTACCAATCCGAACAGCGTCAAAGTATAAGCTTCTGCTACATGTATACCATGTTTTGTCAATTCTACTGGGTTTTTTTTGCGAATAAATTTAGCGAGAGTTTATTTTTTCTTATGAATTACATGTTTTAAAACCAATACTATGTATAATGCGCATAAAATTCCATGAACAATTTTGCAAAGCTTTGGATTTTGGTTGCACATTGAAAAAAAATGAGGGATTGGTAATACATGCTCATTTTAAAATTCAATGCACTTTGGATTTCTTTTACAAGACCGAGATATTTTTGTCACAAAATTAAATTGCCCTCTGACACTTTGCCAAGATTAAAAATTAGAGAGAGAGAGAGAGAGAGAGAGAGAGAGAGAGAGAGAGAGAGAGAGAGAGAGAGAGAAAGAGAGACAGAGACAGAGAGAAAAAGAGAAAGAGAGAGAGAGATCTAAGGCACATGCAGTAAAATTATTTACAAACTATGTAGATGTGATATGCATGTAAAACTTACCTAAAATGAATCAATATGTATAAAAGATAAACTAATCTCTCAAATTACAATGATTCTGTGAAATACTCATATATTGAGAAGACTGTTTAATAGATATCATGGAACATTGACCTAAAATCTGAGCTTGATATAATACAAAATTTGAGACTTTTCATCTCGCACTCTGTTTTACATGCTCGTTACACGAGCAATAACCATATATAACAGAGAGCGAGACAAAAGCTCTAATTTTAATTAGATTGAATATTTACTATGTCAAATATATTTATTTAATTAAACACAAGCCTGCGTTTTTTTATTTATAAATTAAGTGAAG
Organism: Magallana gigas; assembly: GCF_902806645.1. Lineage (NCBI taxonomy): Eukaryota > Metazoa > Mollusca > Bivalvia > Ostreida > Ostreidae > Magallana > Magallana gigas. The sequence goes on along the minus strand of NW_022994865.1, from coordinate 2,774,392 downwards.
GCGATATGGTAAAGATCTGCTATATTCAAATATTTTGGGTAAAGTTATCATCATGCAAACATGCACTCTAATTACAACATTCTATTCGTGTGTACCTTAGGACTCCCACCGCTTTTAAATGCACTGTTTTACAGTGTGCGGTGTGTTGTTCAATACGAAGTAAGATATACATATACATAATAATAAATAGAAATTCAAAAGATGGTGTGCAAAACATACCCATGAAAATGCACTCGACAGATAATCTTCCGAGATTCCTCTTACACTAACGCTGGCTTTCATATTGTGACGCACTTCAAAGCGGAGGTTAGAGTCAGAGGAATCTCGGATTAGATTGAAAAGTGAAAATACTTTGAAAAGAAAAAGTCAATACGACATATCCTGTATTGAAACATACCTTTATAATCTGTCATACGTTAGTTGAGCTGAAATTTCCACTATCGATGTCTTGCAGGTCATGCTTCTTTTAAAAATGTAGACAAACCGGTATCAGCTGTTGTTCGCAGTCAAAACATGGCGAGTTGACATGGGGAATCGTACGATAATTATTTCGATTAAGACTAATAAGACTATAATAAAAACTAACAACGTAATTATCGATCGAAATAACGAAATTGTTTCGATAAACACTCTGATTAAATTACATTTAAAAAAAGGAGTTCGGTTTTATGTGTGAATTTTGCACTATTTTTTAACCAATAACACGGAATCAAAATTTCCGCAAAAATTAATATTTAAACCCTAATATCTCTGCAATGCATCATCTGATTTTAAAACAAATTTCAGTTCTGTGTTAAGCTTTGGAAACTCTACAATATTCATATAATTTTATGTTTTTTTATATAGTTTCATGATCGGTACGAGCTAGTTCAGTAGAAGTTATTTTCAGTGTGAATTTTGCACTATTTTTTAAACCAAGAACGCGGAATCAAAATTTCCGGAAAACTCAATTTTTAAACCCCGATTTCTCTGTAGTGCATCGTCTGATTTTAAAACGGATTTCAGTTTTAAATTAAGCTTAATAAAAGCTTCTTTGCTTTTTAAGAAGGTTTTAGACCCTTCTTGACCCATAATTTGAGGGACCAGCCCCTTTTTCTTGATATCAAATTAAAGGTCTCGCAAATATAAACATATTTTGTTCAACAAATGTATACGAAATGTTAACCGTTCTTAAGATATCTGTACAAATGTGTTTTAGGGGCCAGCCCTTTATCTCCTAAATGGGGTCATAAACAAAAAAAATTAAGGAGGCATATTGTACAGAACATTATTTGAGCAACTTTTGTTCTACAATGCTTTTCAAAATATTTCTCCTTTTTCAGATAATAATCATCAAAGTTTTGAATTTCTGGCCCCTTGAAACCCCTAATTACGTAACATATGACTTGAGTATGGTACTGTATAGATAAAGAGCTGTACAATGAACATGTTTGCTTCTATAATTAGTAACAAATTATTATTCAGTAAAGCGTTATATTAAGAAGACTTTACAACCCCCTTGGCCCCTAATTTGAGGGGCCAGCCCCTTTTTCTTGATATCAAATGAAAAAAAGCTCGTGGAAATTAAAATAACTCTTGCATTACATATTTTAACAAAATATTTATACATCAAAAGGTATAACGGAAAATGTGCAAAAATTTCGGGAACAAATTTGATGCCAATTTTCAGGTTCAGGCGAGCTTTGAGGTCTTGAGAAATTTTCATGATTGATAGCATGGGGGTACATCTACAGACATTCATCTACTATCCCTGAAAATTTCAAGCTTCTATCTTGATTAGTTTCGGAGGAGATAAGCGGACAAAATGACCCTTAAAAATTTATAAAATCGTCAATATCTGAAACCGGAAGTGACGTCAACAAACATTTTATTTAAAAACATTGATCCCCTCCGATGTCCTATAAGTCCGAAACATTTCGTGCAAATCGGGCGATTAGTTTTCGGGAAAAAAAGCTTTAAAGAAGGCAGAAAAAGAATGTTAAGAATAATAATAATAGAAAGAAACAGTAGAAAAACAAGAGGGTCTTCTGTTGGAAACGGAAGACCCTAATAATAAAGAAAAAGAAACCGTAGAATAACAAGAGGGTCTTCCGTTGGAAACAGAAGACACTAATAATAATAAAAAGAAACCGTAAAATAACAAGAGGGTCTTCCGTTGGAAACGGAAGACCCTTAAACGCGTTCCAAAATCAAAACAGAAAATCTTTTTGTCTGTTTTCGGCGTTTTACCTCAAAATAACGCAGAAACGTAGAAAAATCTGTGTTAACTCATTTATTGACTCGTAAATACATATAAAAACAGATTAAACACCTGTACAACATATGCATAGCAATTACAAAGTTCCCGCTTTAGCCTCAGATTAAATTTCCCTCAAATAAAAAAAGTAAAATTTATATATACACACCGTATGTATAGCAATTACAAATTTCCACTACATAGCCCAAATCAGAAAGTATGAAAAACACACACACAACATATGTATAGAAAATACAAATTCCCTCTCTTTAGTCTTGGGGTAAATTTCCTCTCAAATCAAAAAATAAGACAAATATCTACACACGATATGTTAAGGAATTATAAATTCGCTTAATTTAGCCTTAGGGTATATTTCATCCCAATTCAAAATGTAAGATTAATATTTACACTACATATGTATAGCAATAACAAATTTCCTCTCTTTAGCCTCAGGGTAATTTCCTTCCAAAATCAGAAAGTAAGATGGACACGTTCACATAATATATGTAAAGCAATTACAAAATTTAAGTATTAAGTTTTGGGATAAATTTCCCCTCAAATCAAAAAGTTAGATAAATATATACACACCATATGTATTGCAATTACAAATTTTAGCTATTTTGCCTTGGGATAAATTTACCCCAAAATCAAAAAGTAATATTAATATATACACATCACACTTATACCAATTACCAATTAGCTTTTTAGCCTTGGGGTAAATTTTCTCCCAAATCAGAGAGAAAGAAAAACACCTAAACAACATATGTATAGAAATTACAAATTTTCTCTCATTAGCTTTGGGGTAAATTTCCTCCCAAATCAAAAAGTAAAATCAATATCTACACAACAAATATTTGTAATAGCAAATACATATTTTAGCTATTAAGCCTTGGGATAAATTTCCCATCAAATCAAAAAGTAAGATTAATATATACACACCATTGATATAGCGATAAAACATTTTTTAACTATCTAGCCTCGGGGTAAATTTCCTCCCAAATCAAAAAGTAAGGTAAACACCTACACAACATATATATGTATAGCAATTACAAATTTTAGCTGTTAAGCCTTGGGATAAATTTCCTCTCAAATCAAAAAGTGAGATAAATACACACCACACATATAACGATAACACATTTTAAACTATTTTGTTTTTGGGGTAAATTTCCTCCCAAATCAGAAAGTAATCTAAACAAAATATGTATAGCAATTACAAATTCTCTCTCTTTAGCCTTTGGGGTAAATTTCCTGCCAAATCCAAAAGTAAGATGAACAACTAAACAACATATACATGTATAGCAATTACAAGTTCCCTTTTTTAGCTTAGGGTAAATTTCCTTCCAAATCAAGGAGTAAAATTAAAATCAACACACGATATGTATAGCAATAACAATTTTCTATTTTAGCCATAGGGTAAATATCCCTCAAAATCAAAACGTAAGATTAACACCTACATAACATTTCATACAATTAAAAAAACCCCTTCTATACCATGGGGTAAATTTCTCCCATTTAAAAAAGTAATACAAACAAAAACTAAGATTAACACCTACACAATATGATTACATGTATAGCAATCAAAAACCCCATCTTTAACCATGGGGTAAATTTACCCCCAAATTAAAAAGTAAGATTAATTTTACTCCATTGAGGTGAAAGTTACACTCAAGTGTATAAACAGACATCAAAAAGCTAAGATTGTACTGACACAATACTAGATTGATACTTATTTTATTTAACAGCTTTCAAAACCAATAGACAATGGGAATCAAAATGTTCCGACATTTTTTTTAAAGGAATTTAACCACTGAAGCAAATGGATGGCATATAGCTTCGCTCAAGAAAAATTTCAAAATAATTCAAAAAAAGAAGACTTGTAAACGCTGTCATATATAAATGACATCTAATTGTAAGATGCCATAAAAAGGCAAATACTGAAAGATTATAGCTCATTGCATATATATGTAAGAAGATGAAAATACCACAAATTGAATGGATTGCTTGAATTAAGTCTAAAAACAGATCAAGATAAAAATGTTTATCTGTGTCAACTCTATAAAAATATACTAATGTTTGAAAAATTGTCCTGACAATTATCTGTTTATTTGTCTTCTTTTTTGTCCTCTTCTTAAAGTGTGTCGATTTCTGATCATCGGTGTTGGCAATATTCAAAACATCATCTACAGTAATTGAAAAGAAAGTTTATAAATCCTAAGGCTTAAAGTGTCTTAAAAATTCCAGACATTTTCTTTTTACTATTTATTGCAAATTGCATGAATTTGTATTGTGAGTTTCATATGGAAACACAATGCGAGTTATCATTAATGATCACTTCAATACAGTCATGGGAAAGATAATAGAGAAAACCACAGTAACAGTCACAATACTCTCCTGTACAAAATTTGTTTTTGTTTATGATTTTTAAACAACACATCTTTTAAATATATAGTAGGAATTCTGTTTGATCTATCTTCTAAAAGATTTAACAATTTAAACAAAGATAGTAGAGATAATGCGTGTGAAATATCATTTGTTATTAAGTATTTTTTTTACAATGAAACAAAAGTAGGAAAACATTTCAGTAGTAAATAACATCTTTCACTTGTAAGAAATTCCACTCCCTGATTTGGGATCACCACTTTCATCCAGATTGGTGAAGTTTTCAACATTCACAACTTTATCAGTGACACACATGCATGTACACTTTAACTAAAGCGGTAACGCTTTGCCCTGGTATCAAACGTCCCGAGTCCCTGACGGTGGTGCCATGGATCTAATAATTCTATCTACCTTTGTTCATCATATACATAACAATCTTTTTGCAATGACGATGTTAGATTTCCAGTAGTATATTTGATAATCGCATCGGCACTTGGGTGGGATCATTAATGATCATCATGAATAGCTGTAAGTTCGTTCAAAACTGATGGTATCAGAAGGTATGAAATAAAAAATACTTGCCTTTGTTTTGCGATTTTCTATTGCTAGCATTAGCACCAGGTGTTCTTCTCAAAGGATTGGTATTCTTTTGAACTCGCATTTGAACCTGCAGTAAATTAAAAGTAAAATGCAGGTTAAGCATTGCCAGAGATTTTAGCTAGGTAAAGATGCATTTGTTTTTTTACTCCGCATTGATTTTGTTTGAACACACAGAAAGCTTAGCAAGTATAAATGAACGACTTGTGGGAAACAATAATTTATATATCAACAGTTTATGTGGTTACATGCACCTGTATTTACATGTACGCATCAAATACAGCAAAACCAATTAGATGAGGCGAATAACCACATAAATATACTATTTTGAAATTTAAAGTATCACTTCAAAGATTTGATATAAATACTTTATATAATAATTGGTATTATGTATGCTTACAAAAGAATAGAATTTAAAAAAATGACAATAACAAACTGTCAGCCATTTCAAAAATCCATAAAACAAAATACAAATTTAAAGCAGAGTAACGCGGACCTCTAAAAAGATAGAGGTAGGATCAGGTGCCTAGGAGGAGTGAGCATCCTCTGCTTACCGGTCACACCCACCGTGTGCTCTTTGTCGGAAATGATATAAAACTTGACTGGTGTATGCCATTGATAAAAATATTTTAACGCATACTTACAATCGGTTCATCTAATTCTTTGTCCACCATTTCATGTAACTGGGGATCAAGTCTCGATGGCCCTGCCTCTTCTTGGTCTGCATTTTCTCGTTGTTTAGGAAGAAGTGGAAGCAACCATCTTGCTTGATCTTTGGCATATCTCGTTCGAAGTGTTAGGTCTGATTTAAGATCTTTTAAGTAATTAACAAATCGTTTCCACCACTGAAACTGCGATTGTTCTGAAAATAAAAACTTTGAGCGATCAATATTTTTCTCCAATGCTTCGATATTTATTTTTTCAAAATAAGGAGGTATTAAAATTTGTGGAAGACCATTTGGCATTTGTTTCAAAATTGTGCTAGGTAAACGTTTCCATAGATTATTGTGACTTCCTTTGTATTCTGAAACTACTTGATTTTGATAATCCCTATAAAATCGAAAATGATGGGGTTTAGTATGTTGAGACACTGAATTTAGATATGGAGACAACCAGTTTCTTATATCATAAAGCCCTTTCAGTTGTCGAGTATTGGGTATCAAAGACAGCAGTCTTGGTATTGTTGAAGCTTCGTTTCGTCTCAATTGATCTGCGATTTTGCTAAACCCAGCGTCAATATCTTCATGGGTATGTCCGACGAACAAAAAGGAAATGTGCACCTGAAGTGTTAAAATATTTTTTTTCTACTTCTTACCATGAATAAAAAATTGTAAAGTCAAATTAAAAAGTGGTTTTCATAAAAAGAATTAATTTAAAGTATCATGATCACAATGTAGCATTGCTTAAACGGGTCATTGCAGTATTTTTGAAAGTTCTATAAACAAATTGAACAGTTTTTCAGTGATATGTATGTGATGTTCTTACATTAAATAACAGAGGCCGTTTTGTTATTTAAATAATACTCACCTCTTTGAAAATGTTCTTCCACACTAGCATTTCACAAAATGCTAAAACAAACTTATTTTTGTTTTCTCGAAAACAATTATCGGCTTGGACATAGAGAGTTGGAGGTAGAAAATTTCCCTGTAAATAAGTCATATTAATTTATTTGATGCTGTACAAGGTATGCAGCTAAAGTTGAAGAACCGATATAATTTTAGAAAGCAATTGATATAATAATTTATCGAACTGAATGTATGCAATAATGTATTTCATAGAATTACACAAAATCAAGAAATATTATGTTTGGTCGATACAATAACATACATACAATGTAGCACATCGTATCGAAATTAAATAGTAAAAGTTTACCATTTGCAAGCTAGCTGAATAAAGTTCCTTCAAAACTGTGTTCATGACCATGTTCGAGTCATGTGCATATTCGTTGATATCCACGTATTTTGTAAATTTATCTAATCCATGATTAATGACTCCTTGAATGTGGGTAGACAGAAGGTTTGCCATGTCTAAATCATTGGATTGTCGTCCAAGGAAATGAGGCAAATTAGTCTTCACTGAAGAGTAAGGAGAAAAACCGCATCTTAGTGTGTTGTACAGTTTGCAGGATCAACAATATTATGGTTACTAACACGTTGCAGTTGCGCCATTTATGTTGAAAATGTTCAGTGCTATTACATGCGCCACTTATGTTGAAAATGTTCAGTGCTATTAAATGCGTCATCTTTAAGCAAATACAAATAAGTCTAGCAATTTATTTTTGCCCCAGCCCTCTTGCACTGCTAACAAAAGTCGGGTCCTTTACTTAAAAAAGACTTCGAAGCGAAAACAGTTCCATAAACTTACTCTGATCCATTCCATCAATAATTATTGACATGTATCTTCGTTTTGATTCTTTTGCTTGGTTGCGTTTTGAGTAGTAATATTTTCTTTCCATCCTTTAACAATTGAATAAATATTCATAATACATGTATAAGATAACAGTAACTGTTGTGTTTGCATTTGAAAAAATGAGGTTACAAATGTAAAAAATTTTTGAAAAGATAAGTTAAAGATATTTTACATAAACTTGTTTCATTAAATATCTGAAATCAGAAATATAATATAACATAATGCATTATGAAATAATAATATTAATTACTTACATTTGTCTGTAATTGTGCGCTTTAATTAGACCTTTCATTTCATCACGCTTTATCGGGTCTCTGGTGGCTTGTAGCTGCGCATCAAGTTTTGTACAGGTGTTGCATTTTGAAAAAGAATTAGTCTGAAAAAAATATCAAAAATTTTCTAACAATGCTATGATACTTAGTCTCATGAAATGGCTTCCTAAAATATAAATTGAGGAAATACTTTTAACTTTGTTTATCATTATTGATATATCAATGTTTATGCCTTTTTACATTTTGACTTGATGGTAATTGAATCCTAAAAAATCTTACATACATCACACGTAATTTAAAATAAAAATATGTTTTTACACGTACCTGCTTTATTTTTAGACTGGGAAAATTGTCTGCCCAAATTTTGTAAAAATTTGACCTTGAAACAGTTCTCCGCATTTTTTCCACAGTTTCGTCAAAATATTGGTTGAAGATGTCAATTTTCCTGGTTTTGTATGCCAAAAGAACGATACCCTTGTCAGGCATTTGGTCCCCGTGAAAAACAGCATAATCGTTTAGCCAGTCCATTGCTAATTCCGAAGTTTTGTGCAGTGTTTTGGCATTTCTGTATCCTGCTGAAAGCGCACCTTTCTCAAATTTTGAAATGTATTTGTAATAAAATGATTTGTCCAGTCTGTACAAATTCCTAAAGCATTTTGCGCAAATCTGTCGCCCATCTTCTATAGTGTATCTGACGGATATTTCTTTGTTAATGGCCTCGGAATATTTGTCAGAGAACCATTCAACTCTGCTTTCAAAGTCCTTTGTCCAAACCCTTGTTCTTACTTTTTTTACGAAGTCTGTATTTATTTCACTTAAGCAAGATAATCGGCACTTTCTTGATCTAACTAAACAGATAAATGTTGTTGAAAGTGCTTTCTGTAGTAACTTTCGGTGTCTAGATGATTTAACTACAATAGCAAAGAAATGAAAAACTCTTGATTAGGTTGGAGAACTTTCTCTCTTACGTGTTTTCTCTCTCTCTCTTCTCTCTCTCTCTCTCTCTCTCTCTCTCTCTCTCAAATCTTGATACATGTGTAACACTCGATAATTATTCATTGTTTATTGTACGTGTAATCAAACATTGGTATTCAAGAAAAGAGAGGCCTACAGGCCATGACAGTCACCTGCGTACCATAGTCTTTAGATCGATCTGTCGATGGGTCTTACCTCTGCATTTATAGTTTTATCTTATTATAAAATGATAATGCATTTATTTTATTTCACACGTCTTTGAAAGTCGAAAGACTTGTTTTCTGAAATTTACTACATTTTCACTATCTTGTCATATCGGCCTGAACCCCTGACCCAAGGGTCATGAATTTCACAATTAAGGTTGAGGGTTTCATGAATACCGTAACAATGCATTCAGATTATCTCCCCTGCTCTGAATAGAGAGAAGAAGAGATTCTATAATTTTATACATTTTCACTATTATATGGTCACGTGGCCCTGTTAACTATTTAACAATATTACCTGGCCTAGGGCAAAAACCCCTCACGCAGGAGCCATGAATTTTACAGTTTTGAAATAGGTTTTCATTGACATCATCGCCATGCATTTAATTTTTCCCCGCATATGTGGAAAAAGAGAAGACGAGTTTTGAAAATCTGGCCCTTTTTAGCATATTTGACCCCGTTCAGAAGGCCCCGAAAATGGAATGGTCATAAAATTCACAATTTAGATCCCTCTTATCCTAAAGATGCTTCATATCAAAAATGGTAATCTTTGACCTCGTAGTGTGAAGAATAAGTTATAAATGTGATATTGTTAACGAACGACGCGCGACGGACAATGACAAACGAAGACCGATTGCAAAATGTCACCCGATAGACGGTGAAGTAATTAATATTTGTAGGTTAGGAGTTTAATAGAAACAATTGATACAGCGTAAATGAAATGCTTTACATACCGGTTGTTCTCTTCTTTTTTATCAAAAGCGGCGTACTGGAAGTGCAGGGCATTGTTGTTTCAAAACTACTTTCAAAAGTCAGTGGCTGTTCCTCCTCAAGATTATTTTCCCCTATGGAACTGCACTCTGAAATGTCTATATCCTGTAAATTAATATTCATATATTTTTACTGAATTGAAGGAAAAAGTAGCAAACGGATATCTGATTTATTTCGGTGATAACACCACATTTATTGAACGGTTGTACTATATATAAACTAGAGTATCTAGACCACATTAGTAAGCAGAAATTTCATTGTTCATTTATTTCAATCTTGCTTTGGAAATGTTGATATAAAGTACTGTATATTACTGTATATAAACTACTACTACTTTTATTACTTACATCAGTAATGCTTGGAATATTTTCCGATGATTGTCTCGTTTTTTGTTTTCTTGGAGTTGAGGTTGTAAATCTATTTTCCGGATTATTTCTGTTTGATTTTGAAACCTGAATGAAATCCCATTATCTTATTAAATAACATTTCTTAGAATAAAATATGTTTTGAAATATTTGCATCTTTTCACATTAATTCATTTTTACACAAGTAAGACAAATAACTTTTACAAACCGAATTTTCCTCAAAATTGGAAATTTCTGATATATCCATTTCAGTGTAGGACGAAGAAGACAAGATACAGCTTTGGTTTACTGCATCATTCTAGAAATAATTAATGAAAAGTTCATGATGAAATAAAATGTTTTTCAAACGCTTTGCTGATACTAAATTAAATGTTTTTCGATCACTGTAACTTAGACACGCTGAAGTGATTGAAAATACAATTTTTATAACTACAGTTTCAATACAATGTTTTCTCATAAGTCCGCGTCAATTTGTCGTCGGTTATTTAAAATGTTTTGTAACAGATGAAATTGACGTACGCTGTATATTTCCAATCTTGCCAGAGGCCAATTGCCACACCACCTAGCAAAAATTAATCAGCCCTATGATAATAATTAAATACAAAATGTACAATATATTCAGATAAATCATCTTGCTTACAAAAATCTAATTGTTCTGTTTAAAGCTTGGTGTTGAACAACGAATTCTTTTTATCGTTTCTGTTTTTAAGAAAAGTTCAATTTTAAGAAGAATTCATAGGGATGCTCATGATTTACACAAACTTAAACCTACACTACCTACGAATGGTTCAATTAAAAACATACTAAAAATATGCAGTTTATGGCACTATGCTTTATCCTTTGCATGTTGCATGAAAGAAGCCGTTGATAAGTGGGCGGGTCAATAAAAATGCGCCAATCATAATCTTTATTTTGTTGCGAATCGCAAATGAAATATACACCGACTATAAAGTACCGTCACTCAACTCGATGTTATATCGACCGAAGTGTATACTTATTTTTCTTTATTACTTAAAATATAAAAATCCGACCTTCTCGTTCACTTTATCGACATTTAATGTGATAAAAATTTGTTTGGAAGACATAGATTTTATCTAGGAACACAGACGACATATGTATAAATATATTCAATATTATTTACTTGTATATGTATCACTTAAAACATTTTTCTCAGTTTAACGATTATCGCGTCCGGTTTTTCTTTGTCAGAACAACCTGAGTGTGTTTAAAACACACAATATCAATCGCACAAATACAGACGCATGAAAAGTTATAATAATTTTACTTTTGAAAGAACATACATAATGTACACTGTACATGTACTTGTAAGTAGGCCATCTGTAGCTCATGGTTTAAAAAAATTCGGATGGACGACATGGGACCTATCAAGAGCTAAAAACCTGCAGCTTCATGTAGGAGGCTCTATAAAAACGGTTTACAAATGAATATTTACATCTATCATGTTTTATTTCCTCTTTTCACACCGCGTACGTCATAATACAGATTTTACAATATTGGCTCGACATTTACATAGCGTTTTTACGGGCCGCCAGGAGGCGGTCCGTTATTTGATACACATTTAAATATTGTAACTGCGTTTCTGCGGGATAGCTTTTTTTTTTAATGAATTAATGTAATGCTCATTTTTATCAATTAAAAGTAAATTTACAGGTAGAAATATGTTTTATGCCTTTTAAAAATATTACACATTTTTTGTTTTGCTCGTATATGAAAAGATGGTCAAAGACTGTCGTGTTAGACGCATTTTTATCGAGACTATTGTTATGTATTCGGAAAATTTCGGAGTTTTTCAATGTATCGGGATCGGTATACGGGACATACTAAAGACCTGAAATACTACAGACCTGAATGACATCAACTTTTATATAAATTATGCTTTTTGGTAGAAAATTATAATGAAATGACATCCATATCATTTTTTACGCAAACATTTGAAAGGACTGAAAATTTGTATGGACCTGAAAATTTGAGCTAACCTGATTTATTTTTAATTCTCTTGAAATAACAAAGATTATCTTTATAAACTGTAAGATTTATAATTCCATTTAGGAAAAAAATTATCGAACTATATTCTTAATAATATGATAGTAAAATGTTCAAATTCAAAACGAGTTGCTGAAAATATAGTAATTAAAATTAGTACAACCAATTCATTATTTTCTTTGCGGTGTTTTTTTTTTAATGTAAACAACCAATGATGATTCATACAACAATTATATTTTTGCGGCCCATTTGACGCTTGCGTCAATATATCTGGTATTGATTTTGCTCTACATCGCTGTTGTAAACTATGACAAAAATAAGCAATTAGAACGGTAATATATGTATTGAATGAGAGATAGGAATGGTTAATGTTGAGAAACTCGGTTTTGTTAAAGTAAAATGAAAAACGAAATACGTGTATCTGATTGACCAGGATATCGAGTATATTTTCTTTGTTTTGATGCGCCCCCCCCCCCCCCCCGAATTTTTCTTCTACTATAAAAACCGTCTTCATTTTAGAGACAGATGCTATTTCGAATTTAATCATTCGTCTATTAATGAATGTTTAAATGATATCTAACATTGTTGACAGATCTAAGCAGAAAACTGTAGTAAAATGTGATTTTTACGGAATTTTTAAAATGTCTAAATACTTGTATAAGGAAAAGCCATGGTTTCTACATCGTTAATGTTATCGTTACTGTTTCATTCATAAGTCATTTTTCCGCCGCTTTGATACTTGAAATAAGTTTCTGTCCAGCGAAAAAAAAATTGTCAAAAACAGTGCGTTTGGCAGGTCCAGTGCAATCTCTTTATTTTGCGATAAAGCTTGAATTTAGTTACATAGTTTTAGTAACTGCGACTACTCATGTTAAAGCTATGGACTTCTCAAAAAAGCCATCCAATTAAAATTAAAGTAGTCCGAGTCTCGCACTACGTCATAATACGGATTTTACAATACTGTATTACATAGTGTTTTAGATATCCGGTACTGATTTTTCTCTACATTGCTGTTGTAAACAATGACAATGATAAGCAAATTGAACAGTAATATATGTATTCTATGAGAGATAGAAATGATTAATGTTGAGAAACTCGATTCTGTTGAAGTAAAATGAAAAACGAAATTTCTGATTAACCTGGATGAAGATCTCAGGTATGCTTGGTAAATATACCTTCTTTGTACTGCCCCCCCCCCCCTTTCTTCAAGTTCTTTTTTCTTTTGCTTAAACCGGCTTAAATTTAGAGACAGCAGCTTTTTCGAACGTAATCAATCGTCTATTAATTAATGTTTAAATCATATCCGACATTGTTGACAAATCTAAGCAAAAAACAGTAGCAAAATATAATTTTTACGGCATTTTTCGTCAGGGTCTACTTAGAGAGCTTACAGCGTGAAAAGTAATCCGTCAACATATATGATTAATTTTACCGCCACCATATTTTTTTTCTAAGATGTCATTCTATAGAGTAAATACCATGAATTTAAGTTAGAGTCCATAAAATAGTAAAAAAAAAAAAAAAGACCAAACACGATACAAGCCTCGCCTTTTTTGTATTCTTTTTTGATATCGTATAATATCAAATCCATAAAGCGTACGTATACTTACTTACATCAATTTGCGCAAAATTATTTATGAGATGTAGTTGAGATAAATGTTTATATTCTATTTTGTATGTCCAGTTTCAATTTCCCCAAAGTTGGGAATTATTTTTAGGAAAAACGGACGTCTGGCAAATTTTATCATTGTCTAAGATTTTCGCAAGGGTACATTCGTCTGAGAAGTGATAACAAAAACATTAGCACGTAAACATACATATTTTCTTCTGTCTATGTATTGCTAGAACGTATATCTATCATTTAAAGCTAATTGAACCCATTTAGTGCCAGGTATAGGACTATCTTAATTCATAGCTCTATAGAAACAGCCAGACTGAAATCTACACGCCCCGATTATCGATTGGTCGAAATCTACAGCGGCTGAAACCGACAAGATACTTTTGACACGCCCTGTTCATTAATTGGCCGAAACCTACAGCGACCTAAGAAATATCACGGACTGCATGAAATAATCAGGATGATGTCAGCTAATTTAATTTTGTGCGTTAATAGTAATTTAGTGATTTTTAGTTAATATAAACAATAGAATGTCCCTTTGATGATTCATGCGCGCTATGGAGCTTGAAGGTAGCGATCATTGCAGAAAAAAACACATATCCCGCTAGCGCGGGTTATGTATTTTTTCTGCAATATCGCTACTTTCTAATCCCGTATGAATCACCAAAGAAAGCATTTTATTGTTTAATAAACGCACATCATAACTATCTTGGATATGCATGTTGCGTATTAGATATTTACCTTATCTATTTTGTTTGTTTTAAAGCCCTCCAAATGTTATCGTCCGTCATATAAACGTGATTTTAATAATTGTCTTTTTAATAGGATTTTCAATTCATTCTTTTACATGTACAGTCTCCCATTTTGCTATGGAGATGCTGTGGATCATACCGGTAGTAAAGGCTAGACATTTCACAACCCTATTTAACCCTCTCCCACCGCGCAGCCTGTTATCATTTACTCATTATCAATGACTTGTACCTCATCAAAGAATCTCGTCCGGTATCAATTTCATGCAGATCATTAACGGCTATTCCCGGCAACGTCTATGAATTATTCACAAAAGGAAAAGCGAATTATATAATTAGTAGGCGGTAATTATATGTTAGAGCGTGTCAGTAAATTTCCTGTGTGCGATGTCAGTGTTTAACATTCCCTTATTCTGTGTAATACATTTTCATTTCTTTATTCGCTCATTTCAGTCGATGAAAGCTCTGTACTTTACGTTCAAACATGGACACCGTAGAACATGCTTTTTGGGAAAAAGAACTCAAATGTCATATAAATTTTCATTAATTAAAAGAAGCAAATACTTGCAAACCAGTTTAATTTTCAGTTTTATTTAATTGGATGGCGCCAATTTAGCATTTTAGTCTATCAAATTCATAAATTAAATCACAATTTCTTTTCTGTAATAAACGTTACGTAGATGTATAAAGTTAATTTTTGTTTAAAACACAATTCATAAAAAAGTTATAACTTTGAACCTACGGATATATGAAACTGAAAAAGAAGCCCAATGCATTGCGCACTCGAGCTGTACGCTACCTCGTAAACGATTTTTTTCCTGTAGAATTAAACCTGCGCATTAAACCGAAATCATCTTTTGTTCTTTTTATTTACACTTTGTATATGAAATTCACAAGACAGTTCAAAACTGTTGAATGTGCTGGGAATGTACAAATATAGCGAGCTCTAAGACCCAGTGCGCGCGGGAAAAAGAAGGAACTAATCCTACAGATTCATCACAAAGAAATTTTTGTCTCCCTCCCATTATGCTCACTAATGTTTTCTTCCCGCGGTGCTATGCCAATAATGGCTAACATATAACCCGCTATTAACGATGCCGTGAGGTTTGAAGTCACGTTTTGAGTAGCGCACAAGCTTTGGTGAGACCAAAGATTTTATTACATGCTTCCATTCCTTCCTTATTGAGTCGTAAAGAAATGAATGTAGAGTTGAACGTGTTACCTCACAGTGGTCTCGCGCTAGATTTCCCGATTTTAGAGATGGATCAAACATTGGCAAATCTAGTATTAGCTATTTCAGTATAAACTGCGATACCTGCCTTAGATTTTTTTTATTGTTTTGATGAAGAGATTATATATATATACACAAGCAAGAACCATATTTTTTTGTCATATCGACAGTTAAAAAAATTATGTAGATATTGCTTATCAAATCAATAAATAGGAAAATGGGAAATTACACACCAACAAAATTAGCCGAAGGCATGAATACAATGTATGTAATTAACATGCAATAATAAACAAATTAAAAAAAACTTTATGAACCGGAAAAAAGTCGGATAACAACAAAGTACAAAAGAAAAATAATATTCATCGTTTACACATTTGATCACTTAGTTAATAAAACAATTCTTTGTTGTTACTTGATGATTTTCAGAATAATGCAAAGTTGACAATGTGATGTAAAATTCCAATCGCAACATTTCGGATCTTTCCGACAGAGCTCGGAAAAACAGGTCGAATGTATTACATAGGCGTACGTTTAAGATACCCCCCCCCCCCTTCTATAAAACTTGATATAAATATGCGAGCTTCATTTAAACAAAAGCCAATGATATACCCTAAAATATACCACAGAAGCGAAACATAAGGCAGTCAAACCGATATTTATTTTAATGGGAAGCGACTCCATTTTGTATAAACTTCGAACATCCGGTAATGTTTTTTACATTAAGGGTGTTTCTGCGAGCTCTGCCGGAAATGTCCGAGATGTTGCGATTGACAAGATACATGTGAAATTAATTCTTGCTGCGCTCGCCCAACCGCAGGCACGTAACATCGTTTTTGAAAGTGGGGGGGGGGGGGCAGACTCATCAAAAAAAAATCTTGACAAGCAAAAAGAAAAAAAAAGGATAAAAGAAATTTGGAATTTCACACATCCTAATCCGGGGGGGGGGGGGGGTGTAATATATTACTTCGATTTCACTTCTAATTTCCTTATTTTCCCATCCATTTTTCACATACTCCCAAAAGGGGGGGGGGCCAACTCCATGATAATTCAATTTTTTATATGTAAATTTTAAAATATTTGTTGCTGCGAGAAAAAGTGGGGGGGGGGGCAGGTCCCCCTGATACTACGTGCCTGCACCGTAAACATCGTAAAACATTAAATATACATATTAAGAACAGCTAATGAATTTTAATTTCCCATTTTTATGAATATAAAGTGTTACTTACCATATTGTCAATGCCTTGCAAAGATTGCCCAAGCGTATCAGTTGACAGCGAAGTCATTTCAAAACTAGCCATTGTCGCTTCAACTTCTATTAAAGACTGTCCAAGTATATCGTCACCCTCGTTTTCTTCTGTCTAAAATTGTTGTTTAAACTCTTATAAACATTTGCGTAGATGTAAATGTTATTTGTTTTAATGCGCATCTGAAAACTAAATGTAAATGAGTACAAAGATACTTACACGCACATTTTTGGGATTTGGTGCAATTGCAGAGACGGATATCAAAATGATAATCACTGCTGTAGATAAAACCATTTTCAGAAATGTTGTAATGGAACCGATTTCTACAACGCGTCAATGATGGCCACCAACATGACTAAAGTGCATCCGTGTTTTTCTTCCTGGTTTTTCTTCTTCTGACGTGTAGAGATTTAAAACAATTTATGGCCAGCACGCATTGCAGTGCCTGCACTGTCCGCCGCGCTCAATTATTCCCAGGGTGTTATGGCAATTTGATGGTCAGAGGATCGCCATTTTATGGTTTGTGACTTAATAGTGCTTTCGAATGCGCTATGTAATTTAGGTGATTAGATATTCAGAGATAAAAGCTGTGTTTGCAAATTTATGTTCGGGATATCAGCAAGCTCAGTGATGTGAGGAATCAGTGACCATGAATGACCAGCGCACCTGCTAAAGAGGGGAAAACGTGTCGTGTCCGATGATCTAGCCTTTTTTATTCAAACATCGCATTTTTACACATAAAGAACATGAATTAAACGATACTGGCATGTTACATTTAATTTGCTTTGTGCGTGAAAATATTGGACATACAATGAACACATTGAAAATATTGCCTACAAAACTACTACATGTATTTGAATGAATATTCACTGAAGTTTAACGAAAGGTGGTAGGGAAGTTGCAATTGTAAAAAGAAAAGAACAGCGATAATTACAAATTTTAGTATTGTCTCAAACATATTTTAAACGATGTGAAGTGCGACGGAATAGTTTTCCATCCCCTGCAATTAAATGATTTAAATGATTTTTCGGAGAGGAAAACTCGTTCGCTTACAGTTTTCTTCCGATATGGAAGCCCCCTTTCAATATTCTCAATCACAATTTTTTGGGAGGATTTTAAACTTTTTAGAATTAATCATTGGCTTCTTTTAGCCTTTAAAAAGTATTTTGAAAATGGAAAAAAATAGTTCAGCTCACATGTACTGTTGATATACAGTCATGTTTATACGGGTGAAATGTCAAAGTATTTGATAGACTGAAACTTCTTGGTTTTATTTCTACAGATGGTATTTTTGATCGCTTAGTATCCCTGTCAGGTGATATTTTGATAATAAATAATGAATGTCTTGTGATATGGGATCAAATTTTATCCAATCTGTTAATTTTTCATTACTTGATCGAAGAAATTTAAAAAATAAATAAAATCGATCGTTTGAAATTGATATGTAACATACATGTATGTAGATATCAGTGGTAAACAATGGTCGCTAGGCTAAAATTTTAAATCTTCTGTAATATACCATCTGAATTTGTATTCCATTGTCAAGTAAAAGTAGCAATGAAAAAGTTCATGACCCTGCATTTGCTCCCTCAAATACAGATATAAAATGTTATAATACCATCCCTGTTAGTCCCCTCCCGGTGAAACCTGGGAAAGGGGACTATTTTTTTTTAAATGAATAGCCTTTATCACGGTTTACCAGTCATCATGTCCCTTCTTTGTTTTTCAGAGTCTTTCTGTAATGGAAGTTTGGCAAATCGATTTCAGGCACTTAGCATCGTTTTTGAAAGTGTGTGGTTCGGGGGGGGGGGGGGGGGGGGGGGGGGGGGTGACAGACTGATCGAAGAGACCATGACAAGCAAGTAAAAAGGAGAATTACAACTTCTCGAAATTGTGAATATTCTAAGCAGTGGGGGGTGCATACTGTTCCAATAACTGCAAATTTACTGTCAACATCCATCTTTTTACTACAATTTTTCAAAAGCTCCCAAAATATGCGAGGCCAACTCCATTTAAGAAAAACCTTTGCTGTGAGAAAAGAATCCGATTTCAATCAACAAAAACGTAGTGAGATGGACCACTCTACATTAAAAATATCATCTTTTATCTCAACAAATAATTTTATTATTTTGATTCATTATTCATTAGAGTGGACAATAGAATGGACGGATTTATTGATAATAATTTAGAGGTCACAAGCATAAAGAGTATACATGTAGGTCATAGACCTAGTAATTTGGAAGTAAAAGTAAGCAACACAATAGTAAGGCTAAAATTCTAAGGCTAAGATTTTTTGTTTTTTGTTTTTGTTTCAAATAGTGGAAATTTTGCTTGTTTTTATGATTTTATGTCCTATAATAGGCTACCTCTCCGCTTGGACAATTACTGCATTAGAAATACACATATGTAGTCATTTTGTCTTTTGCATTTTAAGGTTGACAAAAGCTAAAAGAATGATAATTCAGAAATACATGTAACACTGAAAGAGTGTGAAGGGAGAAAGCAGAACAAAAGAATCAAGAAAACGCCGAGCGAATGATGGTAAAATGCTGAACAAACTATGAGTCAGAGAACTTTGAATGTCATGTAACTAAAATGCTATGCGTACAAGAGGTACATGTACTAACAAGAGACGAACGCTGAACGCTATACAAACGATGAAAAATGTTGAACAAACGATGAAATGATGCTAAACAAACTACGAGATATAACTGAATAACCTACGGAAAAAATCACTTAATGAACAATGGGCGAGCGATGAACGAACGACGGGAAATAACGTCGAAAATACCGTAACGTTGAACGAACGATGTGAAACGGTAATTAAGAAAATCTTGAACGAACAATGAGCAAACTATGAACGAATGATGAGAAAACATTAAAGGAACGGCAAGAAAGTGTTGAACGAATAAAGACGACTCTCTGGTCAACAAATTAACAAACAAATAAACCTAATCGGTTTTTGGAACCCAGTTCACAGTTTGCTATTCGCAATTCAAAAGTGGACTGCACTTTAGAACGCAGTTTGCAATGCATAAAATTTATTTTCATATTTTGGACCTGAAATTTTTTAGGGTCATATACTAGTGGTATACCACTACCACCGTGAAAAAATGGTGTAGTTGTTATCTCAAGTTTTTGAGATATGGGGCCTTAAGAAATACACTATTTATTATAATGGAATTTTAAACACCGGGCTCGGAAACATCGAGGACCCCAACGCTGGGGGCTGAAATTATTAGGGTCATCTACTTCAGGTATACCACTACCACTGAGAAAATATGGTGAAGTGGTCATCTCTAGTTTTTAGGATTCGGGTCCTACTTATAGTAAACTACGCATTATAATGGGATTTTAAACATCATGCTCGAGGGCCGCTACCCTCGGGGCTGACATTTTCAGGGTCATTTACTAATGGTATATCACTACCACTGCAAAATATGGTCATCTCTAGTTATTTCTAATCTATGAGATTAGGTACCCTAAAAATGCACTATTCATTATAATGGGAAATTAGACATCAGGCTTTTTTAAGAGTCATTTACTAGTGGTGTACCACTACCACTTTGAAAAGATGGTGAAGTGGTCATCTCTAGTTTTTGAGATTCGAGCGTTGATTTAAATTCATGTCTGAAATCAATGTAAATTTACTGAATGACTAAGTGTCTCCTCGGATTCATCTTGTGATAGGGATGGTTAATCTACACTAGATTCATCATTTTATTCGGAATGGTACTTTGAGATTCATAGATATTTTTTTTTTTATTTTATTTTGGATGTGCCCTAACAAAACCAAAGACACTGATTATTAAGATATATTTCTTTGGTACGTAACTATTGGAGATGGGTTTATCAATCCTCTTTAATTTCAAAAAATTTCTTGCATCATACATGAATTCATTTTAAGTGCAGAACAGTTTGAGCTCAACAATTTTCATTATCATTTTGCTCGTTTTCAAGAATGATTCGAAAAAAAACGGAATTTTTAAACAGTAGTGGCTTTAATAATCTATTACTAAACATGTCAGACTCAGATTGCACTAGTTATCTCTAATCCAATTTTCCATGAAAACTGCAAAACTCCTATATTCAGCTTTTATGTGCAGACAATCTATTTCCTTAAAAATTAACAATGCGTAAACCTAATATTTGTATATTCATGTTTATAAAGTGACATATATATAGGTCCGATTGGCCGGGTGTTTATTCATTAAGCAATTATATGATATGCATGTCTCTGTTATTTTATATGAAACACATGCCAAATCATTTACTTTCTTACTTATATAAGTACAATATTTTAATGTTTCAATAGAATTCGGGTGTTAAATACGTATAGTATTACAAGGGTGGCTTAGAGTATTCTTTTTTATAAAACCAAGCTCCAGTTTTTTTATTGTTTACAATTGTGTTGTTTTGCTATAAGTTTCAATCAAATCTTGTTTTCGTTTGTTAATTAATGATGAAATTTAAAAACACATTGAATTCGTTCATATTGTTTCCCCGTGTCAATTTGCTAAAAATACTCATTTTTACAGTGCATTATTTGTAACAAAGCGCCAGTTTTATCTGCATAACAATGCAAGGGCGTAGCTTCCTTGCGGCATTCCCTTTTCATAATCAATTATATATTGCAGAAATATTTATTTCATTTCTTAAATTAAAGCTTTTATTTAAAGAGATTGGGTGGCCAAGATATTAACCATCTGATATTCCTTCAACTTTTCGATATGATTTGTTAAGTTATGAATTATCAATTAGTAAAGAAAAATTCAAAATATTTCAGATTTAATGCTTGAAAACTTTGCTTTATCTTGAATATGGTTTGAACATATTTTAGTATGCAAATATATCTTTACATAAATGGATTAGGCAACAGGCAATGCCTATGTAAGCCTTCTCCATAAGGTGCAATTTAAGGTAATGCACAATAAACCACAGTAACAATATTTTGATATTCACCAGCGTTTTAATCGAGTTCAATGGATAGGTAACTATATGTATACACGGGTGTATACATATATACAGTGAACTGTACTCAACTTCCCGCCGCTAAGTAAAACAAAGTTAGTTTAGAGTCGGATTTTACGCATAATACTTACGTCGAATGTCACAGGAATCAAAAATCCTACAGAAGCGATTCATCACATAATGATCACTTGGTTGCTAGTGCAGATTTTCCTGATATTTTAGATTTGGTCAGAATATTTTTACACCCTACACGGTTGACGATCTTGAGTTAACTTTCTTCTTATAAGATTGATATTAATCTAAAACATGCCATGACCATCCCTCCCTTTTAGCAATAACTTTATAAAGAAGATGGGTAGATAAGGCGTGTAAAATGCCCATACGCGGTCGGACAGGCTACTGAAAAATTAAAGTATCAATAAATCTGATGGGTTTTTTTCAAATCATGTTTAACGAATCATTGATTTTTAACCTATAGGTATGTTCAATACTTGGAATATGTTGACTCAAACAGGCGTGTACGTATCAAAACCTGCAAATACTGTCATTTTTTAGAACTTCAGGGCATTTTCTTTTATAGAGTGGGTCTGTGCTCCATGTTTTTCTCATAGTCTAATTAAACTTTATTGGAAAACAAACCGATTTCAATCAACAAAAACGTGGAGAGATGACCCACTATACATTAAAAATATCATTTTGTATCCCAACAATTGAACGTTTTGAAAAAAATAATACAAGTCCTGTAGTTCGTGGCCTTAGTCACACATCATATTTAAAAAGCACACTTTGTTGTGTCTGAAATGGCTCAGTGGTTAGAGCACCTGGCATAAGCTAACCTAGGGTTTTTATGTTACGGGTTCGATACCACAAAAATTTCCGACAATATTTTTTTCTTCTTATTTTTTGTTAAATATATTAAAAACTGACTATAGTTAGAAATTTTGCTTTTGCAAAGTTTTATTATAATATATTTGAATAGATTTAATTGGAGAAAAATAAATTTAAAATTGTATTTCACTACTAAACCGAATGGGCATTTGCGCTATCTTATTCCCCCATCTTCAAATTTTATTTAAAAATGTTTGGGATCAAAGTTCGTGAGATCAGCTCCAATAAAACACCAACGTACATGTAGTTAATGTTTAAAAATTTAAAAATATGGATTAAAAGAGAATGTAAATTCTTTTCAATATATATATATATATATATATATATATATATATATATATATATATATATATATATATATATATATATATATATATATATATATATATATATATTTATATATATATATATATATATATATATATATATATATATATATATATAAAACATTCCCTTACTCACATAGAAAATTATATCTCAATTTAGTAAAATGTGTAGATAGAGTGTACCTGTAAATAGTGTAGTGTCTGTACATGTACTGAAATCTTGTATAATATTTTACATTCACATACACACACGAGTGGATACATGTATGAATAATGTAATAAACCTGTATATTCTTTGGTTACGGTATATTTTGAATTTGAGAGAGAATATATTGATCGTAGTATCTTTCTTGTTTTTGCCCAAGGCCTAAAAAATGTGTGTTTAGGGTAAAATGCCTACAAAAAATGCCCCGATCCTACCATTTTTAGATGTCTGTTTTTATCCGATTGTGAATTTTATATTATTTCTATTAAAAAATCCGTTTTTAAATATGGCACAAACAAACATTCTTACGATTCATGCGGAAAAAATATGATAAAATAAAAAAAAAATCTCTACCTACCTAACCTAATTTTTTCATCAGTGTTACCCTAAACACACAATTTTTTCATAGGCCTAATGTACATAAAACTCTTTAATTTAAATATTTATATTTGGATATGACAGCATGAATCAATTGGAAACATTGGTCACTGCTAGAATTTCTGTAATTCTGTAAATTAGAAATACTCGTTAGGATATTTAAATTTTATGATTTTACTATATCTTACGTTATATTCCAAATGGAATACAATTATCATATTCAGCGACAGCAGAATTTAGAATGGAAAAATGTGGAACTCCAAACAAATGTAATGTAACGCGTGTTTACTTGTAATGGTTAATATAAGAATGGGATTTTTTTTAATTTTAAATACAAAAAGACACATCGCAAATGAATGCATCTCGACTGATAGAGGAATTTGGGATAAAAGACAAAAGTTTCTGAATGAAACAGCATTCGTAGTAATAGTATTTATTCATGTTTTTATCAAATTTATTAGGTATTAGGGATTCTCGGGCATGTGAATAATTCAATTATCATCGCTGCACTAGCTGTAACACTACCTGCTACCCATCTGCGCGTGCGACCAGATAATCTAAGAAAACACTGTAAAAATTAAGTCTACACAAAAGAAATTAATTGAAGAAATGTATGTATATTTTGATAGTTTTAAAGTCTTTAGTTATGAAGTAAAGTGGAAAAGTCAGAATGATACGTGTATTCTTATGACTAGTATTTTTGTTCAACTGTAATGTGCTTGTAATTCATTTCAATGTAAAATAAGCAGTCGCCATGTTAAGACATCGGTTTACTTGTCTTAAAATTGAGACACAACTTAGGGATTTCATGAGATAAGACTGGAATAGGGAAACGGATAAGTAATGAACTTAGGAAAAAGTTCTTTCCTAGGGTACATGTATAACTTAGTCTTAAGTATGTTTTATGAAACGGGCCCCAGTTCTTCTAGTACCAGTTATTAGAATTTCCTATTCTTTTCTCCAGCAGATTAATATCTGTCAAGGACATAAATTATTTTTAAAACTCCCAAATTCATTTTCTATAGAGGGGCTTTGCCCAACCCTGATCGCCCATCAAGACTCTAACCTTGACCTGATAGGGACCTAAGGCGGTTCCAAAACTCCAAAACGGATTTGCCATCCTAGAATTTAAAGTCAAGATACGCCCCTGCAATAAATTCTGACCTCTATATATTGCCTTATTGCTGGCGTATTATATAACTTCAATTTCACTCCTCATTTCCTTATTTTCATATCAATCTTTTCCATACTCCTAAAAAAGTGTGGGGGGGGGGGGGGGGCAACTCCATGATAATTCAATTTTTTATATGTAATTTTTAAGATATTTGTTGCTGCGAGAAAAAGTGGGGGGGGGGGGGCTGCCCCCCCCCCCCCTGCCCCCCCCCCCCCCTGATGCTATGTGCCTGCCAAAGACACTGTACTAAAATCAAGGGGGAAGTGATGGGTGTTAGCAAGAGCGACCATTCGGCATAGCGATAATCCTACCGAGATTTGATTGGTCAAAAACATTACATGCGCCGCTTGCGATTTCGATAGATATTGTTGTATTTCGACATCCGTGGGATTTGCAATCTGCGCGCCTCTCTAGACAGAAAAAGATGTGGACTTTCACTGAAAATGGTCACCTTCTTCTAGATAATATCAACAATGGCAAGGTCCAGAATATCAGCAGCAGCCATACACTGGGGTTTATAAAGGCAAGTGTATTACATGTATTTGATTTAACTTTTGACATCCAAATTGGAAAATGTTCTTTTATTATCCTATACCGGTATAATATAAGCATTATGAATTATACTACATGTACATTTCCAATTTCAAATCAAAGATCTAGCTTCTAATCTGACAATCTGTCTAGTAAACCAACATACATAAATCTACGACTTCGCGGCTAGTCTGTTATTATACGGCATATAATTCTATTCAATACTCAGAAATGCCATATTATTCTTGAATACATGTATATGCAAACATATTTTCGATGCATTATTTGGCTTGATTTGTTGATTAGTGAAGAATTTGAATACTGTATTTAATTCTTATTATTAATTTACTGTAGTAAATGTGATTACTCAGAAAAAAGTCTAGCGCTAGCTTTAGATCTAGAAATATTTATCCACGGGACACGCTAGGTGTAAAGATAGGAGAACTACAAGTACATGTATTTACGGCGAGCACACACGTGAATTATCATTTGAAGGGCTAATCTCGTCTCTTTACGCGATATGTGGTAATAATTATTAACACCATGCAATTCTGCGTAAAATTCACTATGAATGATATTATTTTACTTGCCGATGAACGATGTGTACGTTGCTCTTTAAAATATTGTTTGTTTATACACTCAGGTCACTCTGAATGATGGTAGAGATGTGACACTTGAACTGAAAATGTGTCAGTCCTCTACACATGATAATTTTGAGAAGATGTGTCGAACTTCTAGAACGGCTTTTTTACAATGGGCAAAAACACAGGGTCTTTGTGTACAGGTACGTTAGATTCGTTTCATTCACCGGAATCCTATGGTTTTGGGAAGAAATTTTGTTTACTTAAAGATATGAAAAACAAACCTGTATTATTTCAAAAATAAAGTTATTCTAAGTTGCATGTATCAAATCAATTATACCTTAAAAAAACATACATGAATTTTAAAATCAATAGGTAAATGCATGTATAGTAGCAGAGAGATTATAACCTGTATGTTGAGTCTTCTTATAAAGCGTGTAACTGTAATGCCTAATTCTGCACAAAGCTCTCTAGGATTAAAGTGTAAACACAATCCGAATGAAGTAAAAATTGCATTTTAGGATATCGGTAGAGTGAATGGCCAGAACTCAGGATGCTTGCAGCAAACAAGTAGTGATGATGCATCTCAGGTCAGAAGTCAAAGCAACCAAATAAATGAAGTAAGCTAATAATCTTAGTTTGTACCTTGATAAGCATGTAATTTGTATTCCTTATTTTGTTCAAAACTGGTGTGACGTTTAAGTTCAGTCTTAAAATTTCCTTCAATAATTGATTGCCGCTTAGTAACTTTTATTAAGGTCTTCCGTTTTCAACGGAAGACCTTGTACTGATTCTGTTGGTAATTCTTTTTATTCTTTTTTTTCTTCTAGACGTTTTTTAAAACTCAAATATCTTGCTTGTTTGTTGTCCTATAAAGTTCAAATTTGCAGAGCTTATTGGTAGTTACTATTTCTCAATATCTATGGAAAAATCGTTGATATCGACACTTCCGGTACCGAGTTATTCCCCTTTTCCCTCAAAATATAGGCATTCTTGTGCACGCAAAGGCTCTGAAACCGCTCACAGCCTGTGTTACAAAGTCACAAATCTTCAAAATAGAGAGTTTGAACGTTGTCCTCCGAGTTTTGTTTTTACAATTTTCCTCCTTTAAAGTTTCAAAAAATTAATTTGAATTTGTGTTACAAAAAATGCTGATTTTTTGTTGTGTTTTTGTTATGTAGCTCTTTAGTTTAAAATTTTCTCTAAACACATATAGAACAAAATATGTGCAAAATGTCAAGGGCTTTCACTTGACACCATTGAAAAAGGGCTGGCCCCTTAAATTAGGGGTCTAGAGCACTTAAAAGTCTTCGCTTTATAACTCAAAAATTGTTAATATTTCGCTATAGCTGTCGATAGAAAAGTTGTTCATTATTGTGTTATCAATGTCGTTACAAAAGTATTTTGTACCGGTAATGCGTATTATGAGTGTAAAAAGCTTGTCTTGTTAACATGTACCTGTATTCATTTGGCAAGTAAGCGAATCGTCTTCGTGCGAATAACGTACATATATTAACAGCTGAAAGTGTTCCAGCATATACGGGATGCTTTGATTCATTTGAAAAAGTGTCTAAAAAGTATACGTGTACATGTTTTTCTTACAGCCTTCTTTTTTGGAGTAACCTCTGTTTAGGTCCTATAGTGGACAACCGTTAAGAAAAACAAAAACGAGAAAATATAAACGTTCTTTTTCTTATCTAGTGAGATACATAAACTAGATTTTAAAAAAAAATAACTTCCATGAAATGGATTTGAGTCATTTTACTGCAAGCATTTCAAATCGACCTAAATTCTTAGTTGTGTGCGTCATTACATAACCCATCTCGCCCGCGGCCGAGAAATTCGATCGCCAAGGTCGCGGCTGGACTACCTAGCGGTCAGCGGTTATCTAATACACAAGAATCGCGTCTGTCGTATGTGATTTTACTTAGCAGCAAACACAAGAATCGTACACAATGACATTAAAGCTTACTCTTCTTAATTTGAATTAAACGATAGAATAAGAAATCGTTCTGTTTAATCATAAACTCGAACTGAAGCAGTATCAGACAGATAGATCAACTGTGCGATTAAAGGGGAAAAAACTTATATTAATTAGAGTTTATTCATCATACTGCAAACATTGTAAATCTTCCTGGGTTCTAAGCTTTTTATGTGTGTTTTAACTTAACGTAAGTTAACCGATCCCTCATCCGCGGCCGAGGAAATCGGTCGCAGCTGCACTACCTAGAGGTCAGCGGTTATCTAATAACAAGATATATATACAAGAACTGTTTCAATTTTATGTTCTTTTTGTTCACCTACAATTTATTGAATGAAACATTAGAATGTGAATTGAGAAGCCCCTTTAAAAATTGATAAAAGCGATATTGTTCCAAATCAGAAACATCATCAGACATATAAATCAATAGTGAATTTGTAATTCTAAAATGTTCTAAAAACTATACATGTACTAATAATGTTATAGATAAACAACGAAAAACCACAAAGATTAAACCTTCAAATGATCACCCCTAGAACATAGCCAAGGAGATCCCGCGCGAGTGGACAAGTGATCCGCTGTAGCTCGTGTTCTTCTGCATGTACTTGATCACACGTGCATGTTTATTGATATTTTGTACGATTCCAACTATTTGTTTATTCGAGATTTTGACCGGTACATGTAAGATTGACTTGTGTTTCAATTTAAGATTTTTTTTTATTTACCCACGAATATTTCCGCTTGATACTGCTGAGAGGTTTTATAGATATCGTAGAAAGTAGTTGACGTCTTCATAAGGTTGCACATAAAATGAGAGAGAAGGAGAGAGAGAGAGCGCGCGCTCAAAATTGGAAGCATTATTTAGCCGAATTAAGAAAATGAAACAGTCTCCAAGCGTTCAAGGCAGGATAAAAAAAATCAAATATCAAATTAACACATGCGGTAGAGGCAATTGCAACTTCTCTGGCCCTTCTGGCAAGTTTGGAAAAACACCTCGAATGTATTAACATCACCGGATGTTAGAATATTATACAAAATGGAGTCGCTTCCCATTAAAATAAGTATCGGCAAGAAGTTTTGTATGTCGTTTCTGTGTTATATTTTAGTGTATATTGATACCTTTAATGAAATATAGCTCACATCTCAACAGATCATAAAATGTGTTGTAATTATATCAAGTTTTAAAAAAAGGGGGGTCGTCATGGACGCCTAGGTAATACATTCGAAGTGTTTTTCCGAGCTTGCCAGAAAGGCCCGAGAAGTTGCGATTGGCGGTAGAGGCTGACACGATAGAATTGAGGGATTTAGTGATTATTTTTAGAATGTTCACATGAGTTTTTAAACAAGATTTGTTTAGATTTTATCGGTTTCATGATCACAGTGCAAGGGATTTTTTTTTTCAAAATGTGGCGAAGACCCATTTTTGGCGACTGCTTAACATGTGTACATTTTTCTCCTCAATGTATGTCACCTTCCCACCCGTGTGTTTATTCGGTCCGTCTATGCTAAGTCAAATGAATCCGCCCCACGTGCGACCGAAAATCTCGTGTCGCGTCAGCGCACATAGCCTAGAATATTGCCCCTGGGCTGCAGATCAGCAATTGATAAATAATTGAGTAACATTTGGAAGGATGCTTTCAATGCAGCGGTCAATTGTTAAACAATAAGTGTTTAAATATTCGATGTCAATCAACCTCACATTAAAGGTGCGATATCGTAATCTGAGAATGTGGCTAAAAAATCAACCTGTTGAACACGCTAAACTTCTATAGTTATGAACAGAACAAAATATATATTATCAGAGACTTAAATAACTTCATAAGTTATTTATGTCTCTGGTTTTATAAGTTAACAGTTTTAAGTCAAATATTAAATAAAATTTGTTCTCAGGATTAGAAGTAATGATATACGACTACATTAAGCAATAGAGTCGGTCGATCGTCATTAAATCATCAGAGTACTGCAAGTGTCGACAGTTTCTTATTTCTTTGAAATAATTGTAGTAGTTCAATTGACTTGCAGACTATAATATAGCGACTTTTCTGCCTCCCAAAAATGTATGCATTTAATTGCGATAGATATTTGTTCTTGGGGATTTTACTTATTGTTATATATGCACATTGATAAAAAAAATCATTGAAGTTGTGTAATATGAGGTTGTAATGCAGATATTTATTTTTAATCTAGCTTGTCAAAATGGGAGATTGTTAACTTGTAGCTTGTTAACTCTGAAAAAGTCTAGAACAGAAGAAATAAAGTCTTTATAGCTTTCGCTACATCTTCTTATTTATGTGTACGCGTACATAAAGCTATTTTAAATTTTTTTTTTTTATTGTATAAAAAAGTGTTGTTTTTCCTAACCTTAAATTTAAATCTATAGAAATTCAATATCTACATGTAACATCTCAATAGCTTTGATAGCTTATTACCGCTTGGAAATCATTTAGTGATGCAAATTGACAAATGCCCATGAAAAGACATTATTGGACCCCAAGGGTTTTTTATCCTTTCCGACGATGATGAGAAAAACTCAAATGTGCATACAAATCAACATTTACATGTATATTTTTATGTGATATGATAGAAATAATTGAAAAATATAGGTCTTTTTTGTGCCGCACAAAACGGGCGAAAAAGATTTTTAAACCCCACGAAAAAAAATTGAGGGGGTGGGGGGGGGGTTAAATAAAAATCACCTTGTCCGTCCGTACGTCGTGTCCGGTCTATATCTTTCTGATGGAGAAACATTGGAAGTGTTCTTACTTCATACAAATAATACTCATTAACTGACGAAGCTTCATGACCTAAACCCAAGGTCATTTGGACAAAGTAAAGGTCACTGGCAGGAAAAGTGCAAAATTTGTTTCCGGTCCACTTTGGAATTTCTTACTTCACACAAAGATTGCTTATGACCTGAGGGTGTGTAATGATTTGTTCCTAAGTCATTTAAGGAGAAACATTGGGGTTTCTATTTCATGTAAAGATTCCTGATGACCGATGATGTGTCATGAACTTGATCCAGGGTCAGTTGCGCAAGTTCATAGTCATATTAAACAAGTGTCATATCTTGTATTAATGGAAATGAGTAAAAGCTAGAGTTTGTCATAAAGATTATCGTGACCTGTAAATATACCCTGCCTTGTCTGACTCACTTATTAAAGAAAACGAACCATCCATTATTCTCTAATAGAGAAATACGTGAGTAATGACTTCTTTCTTAGCGGGGATATCATTTGTGAGCTTGCTAACAGTACCTTTTAGATGGTCCAGTGGGAGCAATGCCCCCTTTCTCTCAACCAAAATTTCCCTTAAGTTAACGCTTAGAAAATTGATTTTTGGGTCATTTCCCCCACCGCCACATTCACACTTTTATTATAATTAAATTAATTATATACATGTACATAAATGATGTACTTTTTAAAGTTATCCTAAACTTGAAGTAAGTTAAACGAAGAACTTGCCTGGTATGAAAATAATACTTTGAAATTGAGTCTCGTTTTCGATTTCTTGAACTTACTATTATCATTTTGATAATCCAGTATAATTAAAAACCATTTTCCTTCTCCTTACACTCGCCAGGTTCTGATAGACCTGTATCAATAACAGACTATACCCACTTGACCTCCACATTTGCATACAAATTAAATAAACACCTACTTAGCAAAGATATGCCTTTATCTGTTTAATGAGTAGTGCAATACTCAATCTAGAGGTTACATAGAAAACAGGTATGAATTAATTTTTTTGTCTCCATTTGAAGAGTTCCAATCAATTTTCTAAAGCTCTAATTCGTAAGAAGAAATTGTCATGTAAAGATGACCTTTTATCAATACAGGGTCTGTCAGGCTCTGACAAGTGTCAGGAGAAGGAGGTATTTTAATGAGACTGATGGACAATCCTTTCGCGACACGAAGTTGCGACGGAAGACCTACTCGTTGCTTTGCAACGAGCTCGGCTCTAGTTTAATTCGACTAATTCTTTTTTAGAATGAACCAAAGCAGATAGAGTACAGAGAACTAGATATGAAGTTGCTCGGTAAGTTTTTGATTTCTCATTATTAAATTAAATTCAATTACAGCGAACTACATTGAAGCGTTTAATAGGAATTTAATCCGGAAAAGTTTGACTGACCTTTGCCCAATCAGATCGTAGAAGGCGGAGTTGAGACATTACCGCTCGTCACTTAATTTGAGAGAGGGAGAGAGGAGAGAGAGAGAGAGAGAGTTAACTGGTTAATAGAGTAAATTATAGATGACGCAGATGAGTGTACTATCTATCAACAATAGTATTAGAGACACTGAGTGACATATCAAGGTCTAGTATATCTTATGAATTTATGAAACTTTAAAGTGTTTTGAAATTCTTTAACCAGGGAACAACGATGTCTATATAGATAATGGGATAAGGTAATGTCAAACATCGAAGACTGTACGAATATTTAAGAAACTGTTTTTATTACAAGTGTTACCGTTAGTATTCTCATCAAAGTTTGCCGAATCTTCCTGGAATTAAACATAGGTTGTAAATTTACTTTGTATAAAAACTTTCTTCATGGTTACTCAGTGTGAAATATTCTTTACCTTAGGACGAATTTGCCCGCCATTGTTTTATTTTTTTACTAAGCATCCGCCAGTGTTGCCTTTCCTTTTCACTACATCTAAATTCATAAGTGATCATTCGTTCGCATTTCAAAATATTTAATGCCCGTATTCTCAGACTCAGTTGGTTAGTTACATGTACGTCATTCTTATAAATACATGTACATGTTGTCGACGGCGCGCGGCCAAAGAAATTTTCACAATCGTTCTTTAAAACGCTTTCAAGTTATACCAATATAGGATATACATTTAATTATTATATACAGATCTTAATTAATTTGTTTGCAAGTTTATAATTATTGATTATCTTTTCATCGGCACCACATAATTTATTCAATTCGCTCTCTCTCTCTCTCTCTCTCTCTCTCTCTCTCTCTCTCTCTCTCTCTCTCTCAAGTCACGAGCGGCAATGTCTTAACTCCGCCCAGCTACGATCTGATTGGACAAAGGTCAATCAAAACATTACATTGTAACTTTTCATGAGTTAACCCCTATTAAACGCTTCAATGTAGTTCGCTGTAAATCATTCCAATAGTAAAATTAACTGTACCTAAGAAAACTGGGTTCTACCAACCCCTGCTCAATCGCTAAAAGCATACACTTGTACTTGTTCCTATAAGAAAAAAACCCACCGATTCCCATCTGCCCACATGTCTGTTCGTCCGTCCGTCCGTCTGTTGACACAATTTTTTTTACTTCATATACTTTTTTACTTTTGCATGGACCGGAATTGTCCGAAAATGTATACATATCTTAAACACCGTCTGAAAATGTTTGAAGATGTGAACGTAATTAATTAAGTTTTTGACAATGTTTAGTATATAAAATTTGCCAATTAGTTTCTTGAAAGCGCAATTTTAGTTTTGAAAGAAGAAATTTCCAGAACGGGGTAATCAAGAACGCTGTTTGCCTAAATGACACCAATGTTTCAACTCACTTTGAGAAATTACGGACTTTCATTTTTTTTCAAAGTGCGTTTATTTTGCGACCACTCAAAGCGCTTTGAAAAGTTAAGTGCGTTGATAGCGTTGATATTAACACAATACATAATTGGTTGTATAAAAAAAAGAACCCGATGCATTCTCAGCTAACTTGAAAAACAGTTGATAAACAGTTTCACTGATTAGATGGGTTTTTTTTTCATTCCTTGTAAACTTACATAGTTTGACAATTTAAAAATAAAGAACAACGCGGGAGATTTAAATTACCTAGTATCCAAATAAAACATAAACAGCATTGCTTAGAAACTGTCTTTTCCTTTTTAATCTGGTATACTACCAGAAACGAAAATAATATATATATATATTTATATATATATTGATTTTTGGTATTAATGCATAATATATGTCATCATGCTTCAGTTGCATGTGCTTATAAACAAATATAATGTAAAGAAAAAAAAGAATTTGTTAGTCATGTTTATATTTATATTAGTGGGTCATTATCTGATCCTAGTTTAGATGAGCATGTGTTTAGGGAAAATTTGTAAATTTGTAAAATGTGCAGTAGTTTGCAAGGTAATCATTTTAAACAGTTTCGTTTTTTCATAAAAAAATAGATAAAATGATTCGATCTGAAGTTTCTTAATTAATGTCTAACCTACACGTTAAAGTACAAGAAAAACTTGGGTGTTATGATTTTTTTTTTCGCTATACCTCGATCATTCAAAAAACAAGTCGGCAAATTCATAAAAATATCCAACAAAGATATCTTTTTAGGGTATGTCGGGAAGACAAGAAGCGATTGTACCACACTAATAAAAGTCTTAGGTTTTTTATTTTTCATTTTTGACGAAAAAACATGGTTTTTATAAACAAAGAAACGACATTCAAGCAGGAGAAATTTACATCAAAGCACACCAAGATAACTTCTCATTGGTCAACAAACGCGTTTTGATTGACATTTGTCCAATCCGATCGTTGTAGGTGGAGTCAAGACAATTAATTGGTTTACGAGAGAGGAGAAACAGTTACAAAGATACTGGCAAATAGATTATAGTCTATAAAAGTATATTAACATTTTCACTGCATTTGTCTTTGTCTGATAAAACACCACGGGAAAGAATTACAAGCTATGGCTAGATATAAAACGATACAATTTAAACACTTAGTCTAGCTAAAGTGGGGTCTGCTTATTGGTGATCGAATCAAGTGTGCGTGTACGTGTGTGTACCGGCGTGATCAGCTTTGCATTCTGCATACTATAGTTCTTGCAATTTCAATTTTAGTATAAGCAGAAATAGACAATATGTCCATGGTTTAAACTTAAAATGGATACTAGCGTTATCACATTTCTATTTGCAGGACGGAACGTACTGGTCCCTGTAAGTAATTTAATAGAGCCGCCATTTCAGAGGAAAGTTCGGGAACTGGACCCAGACCACGTGAAAAACTTGGAAAAACAGCTGTTGGAAACACCTCAGCTGTTTTCCGTTCTAATTGGAAATGTATGTTCAGAAAATAATGTCAATATCGATAAAATACAAGAAGATGGATTTCCATTCGTAGAAGTGCTTGGTGGAAACCACACCCGCCAAGCTTTGCAAAATTTGGCTAATAAGGAAGGCGTCGTTAGGAAAGTCTGCGTAGATTTGTATAAAAATCTTACGCCATCTGAGGCTATATTTCTTGGACTTAAGCACAACTCGATACATGAATGTTCACGACAAACTTCATTCGTCGAACTTGTGCAACTGTTTAGAAAGCTACTACAGGAGTGTAGAAAGAATGAAAAATTACCTAAAAAGTGTTCATCCATGTGGAGGGATCAAGTTGCCTCAATAATGTGTGTAAATGTAAGTAAAGTTTATTAATCAACATACCGATTTTAAAAAGTAGGGGCATAACTATTCAGTTTTTTCTCTTATAAATCATTTACTTGACAAATATTGTTTTAATGTAACAATTTATTTTGCAGAAGCAAAAATTGAAAAATTCCTTTAAGACACACCTCCACTGTGCCTCTCTTAGCGACGAATTATGGGCAGGAATAGAAGAGTTTTTCCAGGCGTGGAAAGACAGGAAAATTCTCAAACAACCGAAAGGAGATCTAAAACAAACACATCTCATCTCCTGGACTAAATGTGACGAGAATGTGAAGAATGAATTGTTACATGATGTTATCCGCGGTGATATTTCATTTGGGAGGTTTAAGGATCGATGTTCAATAAGGTAATATATGCTGAGAATATATATAACTAAAACGTGATGGAAAATGCATGTTCAACGTTCTATTTGGCATTGAAATTCAAGACAACTTTTATACATTATTTAGTTTCAATTTAAAGGTAAAAAACCCAAAGATAATAGCATGATATTTCAGTCATTATTTGTTTAATGTTCCAGGAAAAAGACAACAAAAAATGCTGAAAAACAGCAAACAAAGAAAAGACAACACATTGAAGACGAGTAAGACCGTATTAAATTTCAGTCCAATGTAATTAATAAATTAAACATTTATAATTCCCCAAAAATGCGCATATAGATACACTATAATCATAACTATTATTTTTATTAGAGATCTGAATGCAGACGAAGACAATGAAAATGAACATCAAGAAATGTTGAACACGGATGATGAACCATCAGTTAGGTAAGATAATTTCCATTTTAATTATACGTATTTCCTTGATGATTTTTTTAGCTTATTCTTGTACTTGGAATAATCCGGTCTTGACATTTTTTTCCTTCATTAAACTGTATATATATCAAATCATTGATAATTTAAAGAATAAACTTTAAAAATATATTTTTCAGACATCAAAGCACTGAATTTGCTAAACTATCGTTATAGTAGGAATTTATGCCACTTTTTATATTTTCTTTCAATATAAAAGGATAAAACAATGGATACAAATAATGACTTTGATTTAACGTATCATTTTTGTCATATTAAAGACCAGGAGCAAGGCTGACAAGTGATGATCTAGACCCAAAAGATGACTACAAACAAGCTCTAGGAAACGTTCGAACAAAATTGATGATAGAAGAGAACAGAAATGAAGAACTAGAAGCTGAAAATGCTCAACTTAAGTTAGAACTAGAACAGGTACACCTAATAAGATTTTCAAGTAATTGATTGTAACACTGCTAGTACATATTGTGCACTCTTGAAAATGTAAAATAAATCTTAAGCTATGCACATACTTGTACCCTTTTCTTTTTCAGACAAAAAAGCAGTCCAAAACATGGGAGGAAAAATGCCAGACCATCAAGGTGAACAACATTAAATGCTCTTATAAACCTGTATATATCCGTGCAATAAAATCAAATAGCTTTAATTTATTTTAATTTTATAAATTCAGTTTTGATGATCGCATTGCCCATTTAAAATTGTCGTATAAATGTTGGTTTTAAGTTGGCTTAAAAGTATTTTCTGATAAAAATAGAAAACGAACGAAGAACTGCAAGGCAAAATTGTGGAGCTAGAAGATGCACTAAAGCATGCACAAGCTGCTGCTGCTAGGGCACGCAAGGTAAAATGAATTCGAAATTATTATCTATATTATGTGCCCTTTTCTTAATGAAATGATTTACACGTATACATTTCAATGTCATAATTAAATAAATTTCTTGAATCTATAACCTTTTTAAGCAAATTCCTTTAGTATTATGTTCACTTATTTTAGGCCAGAGAAATGAAGACTGTTGACGATTTAGCAGAAAAGGAAGGTTTTCAGGTACATTGTTTTCATTTTGAAGAAGGAATTTCTTTACCGATGTCTGACTCTATTGTATATAAATGTTGATTCATTTATCATTTGTAAAATCTTAATGCATGTATGTTAGTACAAAATTTTGTAGAATAAATTACGTGGAAGTTCGAGTTTACAGATATGTAGATTTTTGAAGAGAATCTAAAATTTAAAAAATTAGATTTATACACAAGATGAATCTCTGCCATTCAGTCAAATAAATTGTGACTTAATGGTAACTGAAAGGTGACTGATTGGTATATCGGTAATGTGCCATTCAGTCATCTTTTCATCTTTTCAGCCTATTCAGTTAACATTCAGTTTACTGAATGGCAGATATTTATCCTGTGGTATTTAAAAAGTTTTTGGTTCATTTTAGGGGTGTTTTGGGTTTCGGGTTTTTGAAATCTAAAAATGACACAAACACATTCCTATTTTAAACATATTTTGATAAAATAAAAACATTAGTTGAAAGTTTAACTAATAATTACGTTTGAAATATCTTGTTGAAAGGTTTATTTCTGAATACAACACAATGGGAAAACAGTTTGAAATTATCATTTATTAAGT
This sequence comes from Magallana gigas, assembly GCF_902806645.1. Taxonomy (NCBI): domain Eukaryota; kingdom Metazoa; phylum Mollusca; class Bivalvia; order Ostreida; family Ostreidae; genus Magallana; species Magallana gigas. The sequence continues at coordinate 2,736,443 of NW_022994865.1, read as the reverse complement.
TTGCCTTATTTACTTAGTACTCGATATGTTTTAATAAAACGGATGCGCATATTTTTTAACCCGGTATTATAAATATGCCAAACATTTTCTTATGATTACACCGTAAGTCATTAAATTATTTTATATGTTTTTTTTATTTAAGGGTAGAAAAAGAAAAATTGGTCCAAATGAGGAAGAAGAAAGGGAAAATATGATCGAGGTAAAATAATTAAACAAACATATACTCCAGTAAAAGAAGAAGTGATATTTTGCTTTTTTAATGAAAGTTTGATATTTGCATCCTTCTCATAAGATGACTTTTTATTTCTTTTAAGGACAGAAGAAGAAAACTTATAACAAATCAGGATGTAGAAAAGGAGAATATGATTGAGGTAATTGAATTATAAATATAAAATATCTCCAAGCGGTCAAAAACATGATATTATTCACCTGAGTTGAAGGGTTTTCTGTATGTTGTAATCGATTATGTCGTCTTTGTAATCAATTTCTCTCAGAATCACTACACTAATTTAAACGAAACAGGAACCAAATCAAAGCATGCTTGGGTTAAGGGAATTCAAGTTTTTTTTATGATTCAAAATTAAGAACCCCCCTTTTTACAAGGGAGGTTGTATATATATATATATATATATATATATATATATATATATATATATATATATATATATATATATATATATATCAGATGTTTATGTTTTGTTTGTATTTTAAAGGGGTCGATCTAATTTTTAACTACAGATGAATTTAAAAAACCTTCAAAACATCTTCTCCCAAGCCATTTTAAAAAAAATGAAATTCAAATTTTGTAGAACTGTCCTCAGGTAGTGTAGATTCAAGTGTATGTAGATCATGATCCCCGGTATAAGGATTGGACCATAATGGGGGGAGGCAGAGGATGAATTTCAACATAGGAATAACTAGAAAACTTCACTAGTTTGATCTTATTTGATTTAGATTTTCAAGAGATATGGTGACGCACAAATCCATGATCTACTAAATATCAAATGTTTCCACGATTTCCAATTTTTTTATATATCAGCTTTTCTGGCCGATTGTTTTTGGTATTTCTATCTGTATGTCCGTAAACATGTTCTTCTTTAGAACAACTTTTAACCAAACTTAACACAAAGCATTTTTGTATGATGGGGGTTCAAATTTGTTAAAATATAGGACCACATCCTCTTTCATGGAGATAATTAAAAACTAATGAAAATTTGTAGATATTTTAAAAAAGATCTTCTAAAAACATTAGAACAGATAAGCTTGTATTTGTGTGGAAGCATCCCCAAGTAGTGAATATTTCATTTTGTTTAAATCACATTCCCCGGGGTTGAATGGGGCCACAATAGGGGGGGGGGGGGGGGTTGTACATAAGAATATATTGAGAAAATTATACAAATCTTTTTCTCAAAAACCACTCGGTCAGTAAAGCCTAAACTTGCGAGGAAGCATCCTTGGGTAGTGAAGATTCAAGTTTGTTTAAATCATGACCCCCAGGTATGGCGGGTCATCAATGGGGGAGGGAGGATGTCATTCCTTTCCATAGGACGATGTAGAAAAAATTCTCAAGACATTTTCTGGAATAACGTTCACCAAACAAAAAGCTGCGACTTCTGTGAAAGCACAAGTTGTGCAGATGACAATTTTATCATATCCAGAGAGAACCCCTGCATAAAAGTGGGGTCCCTTAAGGGAATTTTTAAATAGAAAAAAGAGAAAAAAACTTCTCACAATTACAAAAACAACAGAAGGTGTTCGGTATTTATTATAACTTTTTTTTCATATTTTGGTTCACGATCCACCTTAGCTGTTGTACTTAACCGTCAAGATACCGTATATCAGGGGTTTCCGTGAATCAGAACCTAGAACGGTATATAAAATTTACGCGAATCAAATTTTCACTATTTCAAAGTCTTACTGAAAATATAATTCACGATTGTTTAAACTTGTAAAGTAAGAGAGAAAAAAAGTATCAGAAAATTCCGACAATAAAACCATTCACACGATTTTTTAATTTTACATAGTTACCAATAATTATTTTCAGAGAAATTCAATTGATCATGTACCGTTACATACATCAGGTATTATTAGACATCGAATTGAGTAAGGAAAGTTGCCGTTTTCATTAGCATGTCAATTGATTTCTAAATATCTGGCGCTTGTCCTACAATCCTGCAATATCTACCTCTAGCTATACTAACTAAACACAGTTCACCGTTACTTACCTGTTTACTTTATAAGGAAAGAGAAAACTCTATTACAAGAACAAAATTGTGTATCAAATTTACGCTGATTTATTTCCGCGAATCGGAAATCGTCGCGAACAAAGTGGAAATTAGTTATCGCGGAAAAAACCAGATATACGGTATTTTGATTTTGATACTATAATACTGATTTGATCAGAGTTATTGCTATTGTTGCTCAGGTGGGTGATGTGGCCTTTGGGCCTCTTGTTTAACATTGTGCCAAAGGGATGTGTCTTTTAAACCTATAAATACATGTAAATGGATAAAAATCTTCAATTATCATCTTAAAATCTATTTGTCCGGAAAGACCTGTGAAAGCATACCTCAGATAGTGCTGATGCAAGTTTGCACAAATCAAATTATATGTGAACATAGGAATATGGTGGTTAAGTTAAATATTTTGATTAAGTTCAGTAAATTTATTTCATTTGTAGGTGAATTGTGGAATGGTGCAGTATGGAGGTAATATTTACTTTGGTAAATTTGAGACAGAAACAGAATTTGTTTTCTGTAAGTCACCAGTGATCAACATCGACTACAATGAAAAGTCAATCACAATATCAAGCAAAGAAAAAACGAAACAACTCAACACCAGAGATTGCCAGAGAGTGAAGAAAGAAGAAGTTGCTCTGAAATTTGAAAGCGAAGTTGAGTTCGAAAGGAAAAATTGATATAGCGTTAAGAGACGAATATCTCAGAAGAGTTGTAAAGGGGCACTTAGAGTGGTGACGATTCTTGATAGAAATACAATGCTTATATTGATAGATAGTTAGTTGTTTTGATAAAAGAGAATACTGTAAATTCTTATCCTTTAGTTTTCAAACAGGATCAAACTCTTTGTTGTTGTTGTTGTGATCAATGTGGAATATAAATATCAAATCTTCAGCTATCATTTTGTTATTAACAATTTGTCTCAAATTATAGCAATTTTTTGTTCGAGTGCAGTAAACTGTTAATCATACTTTTTGATCTAGGGGGAATTTTACCCCATGGCTTAAGCGAGGGAATTGTAATTGCTGTACATGTGGTGTGTAGATATTGCTCTTACTTTTTATTTTGGGAGGAAATTTACCCCAAGCCTAAAGAAAGAAATTTTGCAATAGCTATGAATATGTTATGTAGGTATTGTACTTTTTGATTTGAGAGGAAATTTACCAAAAGACTAAAGAGGAAATTTATTCCAAGACTAAAGGGTGGAATGTTGTATTAAGCATATGCTGTATATATATTCATCTTACATTTTGATTTGGGTAGAAATTTACCCCAAGACTAAAAGGTGAAAATTTGTAACTGCTATACATATGCTGTGTAGGTGTTTTTTTTAGTTTTTGATTTGGGAGGAAAATTTACCCAAAGGCCAAATAGTGAAAATATGTAACTGCTTATACTTATGGTATGTATATATTAATCATATTTTTGATTTGAGGTGAAATTTAGCCAAAGGCTAAAATAAGGGACTTTGTAATTGCTATACATATGTTGTGTAGGTGCTTATCTTACTATTTGATTTGGGAGGAAATTTACCCCAAGTCTAAATAGCGATTTATCATTGCTATGCTTATGGTGTGTATAAATTAATTTTACTTTTTGATTTGGGAGGAAGTTTTACCCCAGGCTAAAAGGTGAAAATTTGTAATTGCTATACATATATTGAATGGGTGTTTTCTTAGTTTCTGATTTGAGAGGAAATTTACCCCAAGTCTAAATAGTGAAAATTTGTAATCGATATACTTATGGTGCGTGCATATTAATCTTGCTTTTTGATTTGAAGGGGAATTTATCCCAATGCTAAAGAGAGGGACTTTTTAAATGCAATACATATCTTGTGTTTGTGTTCATCTTACTTTTTGATTTAGGAGGAAATTTATTCCAAGACTAAAGAGTGGAATTTTGTATTTGCTATACTTATGGTTTACATGTATATATATTACATTTTGATATGGGAGGAATTTTCCCCTAAGGTTAAAGAAAGGTACTTTGTAATTGCTTTAAATTTGTTGTGTAGGTGTTTATTTTACATTTTGATTTGGGAGGAAATTTTTTCCAATACCAAAAGGTGAAAATTTGTATTTGCTATATACATGTATATGGTGTGAATATATAAAAATCTTTTTTTTTGATTTGAGGGGAAATTTACTCCAAGGCTGAAGAGAGGGAATTGTAATTTCTATACATATGTTGTGCATGTGTTTATCTTATTTTTGTATGTATGTACGAGTCAATAAATTAGTTAACACAGATTTTTTTATACGTTTCTGCGTTATTTTGAGGTAAAACGCCAAAAACAGACAAAAAGATTTTCTGTTTTGATTTTGGAACGCGTTCTTATAAGAATAAAGAAAAAGAAACCGTAGAATAACAAGAGGGTCTTCTGTTGGAAACGGATGACCCTAATAAGAAACAGTAGAACTAGAGCAAAGCTCGTTGCAAAGCAACGAGTGGGTTTTCCGCTAATGTCGAAAGTAATGTTAGAATTAACTCTAAGAAGCAGTGTTCTTAATCGAATGACAAAAGTAACTTAAGTACAAAAAAGATTTTAAAAACTGAATGATTCTTGGTACGTCTTAACAAAATCCGAATGGTTTTTAGTACAAATTAACAAAAAAAACCCATTTCAAGACCGAGTTAACAAAAAAATCCGAATGTGTTTGCGTACGACTTAACAAATTTGACTTCATTTTAGGTAAAAGTTAACTTTACCTGGAACTTACACCTAATTTCTTAACCCAGAATGCAAAATTAAAATTTCCGTAAAGAATCAATTTTGTTTGAAATATAATTCTGAGCAACATTTCCTCTACACTGATTTTCAAAGGGTTGACCTTTCGTACTTTGTGCTTGTTGCATCATCAATTGTCAGAAACTTATCGATGTATAGTTAACATAATTTTATTATTCCTCTGTGAATATTTTTATTTAAAATTACTATGAACCAGACAACGTTGAAATGGTGAACATTTCAAAGGGACCCGCTGATGTTATTTAAGAGAATTTTGCTTTCACCTTGACCTATAACTTGAAATTTTTCCAGCTGGCATATAACTTCTAATTCAATTTCACTGCCCCTAACATACAGGCATTTTTGTTCAATCTGACCAAGATTAAGCATATCCGGGAAATAATCTACTGTCTAAAACTAATTTTATTAAGATCTGCTATGACCTTCACATTGACATGGTTCAAGGTCACTGCACGCCATTAACCAATAAGCTCTGTTGAGGCAAAATATTAGCCAATTAGGGGCTAAACGGAGAGTATATATATGCTTTTAAAATATGGATTTTTGTGTGATCTGATATGACCTTCAAGGTCACTACACACCCTTTACTCAAAAGCTCTGCTTATGTGAAGTCTGAGCCAAATAGGGGTTAGTAGAAAGTATATATGCTCTGCAAAAAGGATTTTTGCATGATCCGATATGATATTTCACCCTTTACCTAGAAATTCCATGCAAGGTCACTGATCATCGATTAACGATAGAGACAGTCTATGAGTATTAGCCAGATTGGACCAAAGGGAGAGAAGATATGCCCCAGACAAGGATTATATATATATAATTCTACTATGACCTTAACCTTATACCTAACAACATGGTTCAAGGTCACTGCACATCCTTAACCCAAAGGAACCCTGTGGATGAGGTATGAGCCAGATTGGGCCAAGGGGAGAGAAGCTATGCTCCGGTCAAGCGATCTCGGATGGACAGACGGACAAATTGATCACTAGAAGGCGCCCACACAAACTTGCTTTTCTATCTAATTTGAAATAGTATCATTGCTTTCTGCCCATGGTGAATAGTCATCAAAACCATTCATCAGCAGAATTTGATTTCCCTCCTTTTTAAACTCGGAACACCTCTGACCTAATCAGATCACCGCATTAAATACAAAGTTTGATAACTCTAGTTTGTTTATCATCAAGAAATTCTGCATCGCTGACAAATAAAGTTTTATTCGGAATAATAACCAATTAACTGACTATTTGGACAATAGCAAGATTATTGTCGCACCCCACAGCAACTATTTCCCTTGGCTTTTTGCCTCATGAACTAGTTGATGTTTTGGGGGACAATAAACTTGCTATTGTCCTCATACCTAGTAGATACTAAATAGGCATACAATATCCCATCCACCTCCATTTCATGTTTTATAACTTCCCGTTTGTAACCTTCAATGTCACTGTGTAAAGTCAACACAACAGTCAAAGCCGCAAGTTTCACAATTTATTACTGCTTCTCATGTACTTAAAATTAGGGGCCTTAATATTGCTTAGGACTAAAAAAAAAGTTGTGTGTTTCGGGTAACCCGTCCTAACCTACAAAAATGGCCCGATTCTACCATTTTTAGATGCCTGATTTTATCCGACTGTGAATTTTATCTTATTTCCAATAAAAAATACGTTTTTAAATATGAAACAAACAAACATTCTTAGGAATCAGGCAAAAAAATTCGATAAAATAAAAAAAGATCTCCACCTACCTAACCTAATTTTTTCATCTGTGTTACCCTAAACACACTATTTTTCTTTTTAGGCCTTACCAATTCCAACAAGAGACATCCCATTAACTATTGATAAACATTAACATTCATTTCATGAATATACGCAACACTGGTAAATCTTCAAGTACAGTCACTATCAATTTTACCAAAATATTGACGGTTCTTTATCCGAAACTGTTCCTTGTACCTTAAACTTAGTGCACTAACATTTTATGAAAAGACGGTTTGTCTTAGAATAAGAAAGCTAATGCAATTCTGAGAAAAAGAATACCACATATTGCAAATTCCATTGAGGTTTAATAAAAATATGGCCATTTAAGTAAACCCCCCATTTCCAATTTCCATTAGTAAACACAGGTTTACAGGGTTCTCAATAGTAAAACATCTTTACCTGACCTTTTAGAGGTCAATTGTTGTTCAACCACCTTTAAAAAGAAACCTTATTCAATACAACATGCATCTACATTATATAATCATGATAAAAGCTTCACATCACTTAGAAATATCCTTACATGTACCCCCCCCCCTCCCCATCTTTTCATTTTCATAAAAAGTCATGGTTAAAAATGTTTTACCTAATTTTATGAAACTTATGGCAATTTCCTTGAGTCATTTCATTTCTCACACATATTTGAAAACAATCATCAATGATTCTAAAATTTTATCCTAATTTTTTGTTTATTTTATGATTTACACCATTTTAATTAACAAATAGACAGCTGTCCTGCTTGTGATTTCTTGTTTTTATGAAAAAAAGTAAGCTAACAATCATATTTAGTAAATATCTAATCTATTTTGATTTCTAGTCTCCTTCTAACCATGCTAAAACAGTAAGATACAACCTACAAGTTAGACATCTGCCTTAAATTACAATTAAATTCAAACACCCAGGTAGCTGGAGACAGAGTTGATTTCCATGAAAAATGTTAAAAAATTTGACATGTTTTTCTCCTTTTTTATGCATATATACCTTAGAAAGGTAGAAATAGGTTGTTTCTTGTTCATGTCAAAGTAATTATCATAGCAGATGTTATTTCAAAGTCAAATGTACATTTACATATATCCTACATGTAATCTTAATGCAGACAATTGGATGGGGGGGGGGGGGGGGGGTTCAATTATGCAAACACATCTAAATACCTTTGTGATGTTTAAGAAACATTCTATGTACGACTTACTGAGTAAACATTTTGAGTTTCACATGTCGGCTGGAGCCGAGCTGTTTTGCTACAGAGCATTATGTCGTTTTGTGTGAAGTGTGCAGTGCCATAGTGTAAGTGTATGTTTATCGCATTGTATATGTATCTTTCCAGAGTTTTGAGTGAAATTCTAGTATGCATAAGCTTGCATTTTCATGATAGTTGAGTATTTCTCTCCAATGTGTATCGGCCGACATGACCTACTTTCTGCATAGTGCGCAGATTCATATTTTGCATAGCATGCAATTGTTTCATTGTATAAGCATACAATATAAGTCTGTATTTTATCATACAGTATAAGTTCTTGGCAGATTTACGATGTATAAGTAAATGTTAATGTTGTAATTTTGGAAGGTTTTGCAAAACACGTGGTTGCTGATGAAACTTAAATCTATGGAAAGCAGTTCTAGTCAATAATACATTTGTATACGGAAATGTATGGAGTCGCATTATTGTCATAGTTATTATGTTTGTAAATGTATGTGTATTGTAACAACAATTCATTTGTCTTTTGTAGCTTTTTACTAATAAAGTATGGAGACAAGTATGCATTCTTAATCCAGAACAGTAAAAAGACTGGCTCTACAAGCACACATGGCAACCATGAATCCAACAGAAGAGGACACAAGTGGTCGTCCCAGAAGGAAGATCGTTTTGACAGAGACAGGAAGAGCTCTCTTCGAACAGTCTGTTTCAAAATTTTGGACAAAACTGAGAACTGTGCGTAGGAAGTTAGAAGCAGAGATGAAAGAAATGGCTACAGACTCTAAGGAATCTTACCATCTCCAACGAGATAGACTGATCAACCTCGCTAAAGAGTACTGCGGAGTTCAGGAAGAATTGTTGGCCTTTCTGAAACGCTCTAATACAAAGGAGAGTGAGAGAGAGAAAGCATCACAGAACGTAGTGACAGACTTACTCATGGACAAAGTTAGTGAGTTTGTGCGCGGGCTAGACTCAGAAATGTCGTCCTTTGTGATGAGTCCCAAGCCTGTGACAATGAGGAGCCCCAATCCTGTCCAAGTGAAGACTCAGAAGCCTATACAGGTAAAGGCGGAGCCTCGGGATTCCCCAAAGCCTGCGGAACATGAAGACAGAAAGTCTATTCGATCAAGGAGAAGCGCTGGGTCTCATCGATCTGCTGCCTCTTCCATCTCCTTAGCGCAGCAGCGTCTTGAAGCGGAGGAGACCAAGGCTAAACTGCAGTACGCACGGAAGGAAGCCAAACTACGTAAAGAGCAGGCATCTATTCAAGTGGACCTGGAAGTCCTTGACGCCGAAAGAGATGCTGCTGTGGCAGAAGCGAAGCTACGTGCTCTTGAGAGCATGGAACCGGACTACATTTCTGTTTCCTCCGAATCAGTGGCCGAACCTGTCGTAGAAGTCGAGGATCCGATTGAACGGGCAAGAAACTTTGTCGAAGGGATTAGTCTACAGCCAGTAGAGACAACCTTAAAGGAACCTCTGACAGAAATGTTGAACGAGGAATCCCACAAAGCAACAGAGAAACTTAACAGCGAGTCAGTCAACCCAGTTACGAGAATTTCTACACCTGTTCCCAAGGGATTGGAATCATCCAAGAACACTGTGTTTGATATTTCAAGCTTTCTACTTAAGAAAGAACTCATGATCAATAAGCTGGTCAATTTTGACGATAAACCTGAGAACTTTGTACCCTGGAAGACCAGTTTTAAGTCAGTTATTCAGGAGGCATCAGTTTCGCCCTCAGAAGAACTCGATCTCCTCATCAGATGGTTGGGCCCTAGCTCCAAGGAACACGCTAAAAGCATCCGAGCAGCATCAATAGGAAATCCTACACAAGGCTGTGAGACCTTATGGACTAGACTGGAGGAAAGATACGGCTCACCTGAACTGATCGAAACAGCAATTAAGACCAAGCTTGCGAATTTCCACCGACTTAGTGCGAACGAACCAAGACAGTTGTATGAACTTTCAGATATTTTGAGCGAAACACTGGCGTTAAAGGAAAATCCAAAATACAATCAACAATTCAGTTATTTTGACTCATCAGTAGGAGTGCTTCCCATTGTTCAGAAGTTAACATCTGGTTTGCAGAATAAGTGGACTTCTAAAGCCTCGAAGTACAAACAGACTCATGGAGTTACTTACCCTCCATTTACTATATTCTGTGAATTTGTGAAGGAAATGTCAACCATGATGAATGACCCTGGCTTACAAGTGACTCAGGCTTTTGTCAAAGAGACACCAAGATACAACCAGCAGAACTTCAAACCTGCAAAATCAGTGAATGTCAAGAAGACTGATTTTAAAGACTCAGGAACAGACTTTAAGACCACAGGGAAGAGATGCCCTATCCACGATGCTGAGCATACCTTGAATGAGTGCAGGGCTTTCAGGAAGAAATCCGTTCGTGACCGGAAATTATTCCTCAGAGAACATAACTTGTGTTACAGATGTTGCGGATCAGACACGCATACGTTCAAGACCTGCCGCGCAGATATAAGATGCGAGGAATGTGAAAGTTCACAGCACCCTACAGCTCTTCATCCACCTGAAAGCCAGAGACAGAATGGCGGGGATGGAGCAAACATCCTCTCTAAGTGCACGGCGGTATGTGGTGAACAGTTTACTGGACGTTCGTGTGCAAAGGCTGTACTTGTGGACGTATATCCGAAAGGAACCCCTTCACAACGTTTACGCATCTATGCTCTGATTGATGACCAGAGCAACACAACACTCGCAAGATCAGAACTGTTTGACTTTATGAATGTGCCTCACTCACAGACACATTTCTTTACACTTACCTCATGTGCGGGCCGCATACAGACGAGTGGTCGTAGGATATCAGGTCTGATGGTAGCAACGACTGATGGTTCTGTTGTGATGGAACTGCCTACCATTACAGAATGTAATGAAATTCCCAATGAGAAACATGAAATACCGACCCTTGATGTAGTGAAAAATCACCCACATCTTCAAGACCTACCTTTAGCTCCTATGAATCCACAAGCGGAAATTCTACTACTCATAGGACGTGACCTACTGGAGGCCCATTATGTGCTGTCTCAGAGACTTGGACCTAAGAACTCACCCTTTGCGTTGCAGCTGAAACTAGGTTGGGTCGTCATTGGAGATGTATGTATCAACAAGTCGCATAAACCATCGACTATCAATGTGCTCAAGACTAACATAGTTACCTGTGAACGTCAGTCGATTTTTCAACCCTGTCCTAACAGTTTCCATCTAAAGGAGGACTTCGCATCCTGTCGAGACGATGTTGGGTTCCACATTTTCGAGCGGAACAGGGATGATGACGAAGTTGGGATCTCTGTTGAAGATCGCCAATTCCTCAGGATTATGGACAATGAGTTTGTGAAAGATGAAGACGGAAGATGGAAAGCTCCACTCCCTTTTAAGCTTCGTAGACCGCAGTTAGGGAACAACAGAAGTCAAGCGTTAAAGCGTGCGCTGATGCTAGACAGGGATTTGAAGCGGAACCCTATAAAGAGGGAGCACATGATCACGTTTATGAAATCAATCACGGAAAGTGACGCTTTAGAGATTGCACCACCTGTTCCTCCAGGAAAAGAGTGCTGGTTTTTACCTCTTTTTGGAGTGTATCATCCACGAAAACCAGACAAAATACGTGGAGTTTTCGACTCATCAGTGAGTTATGAAGGTCTCTCTCTCAATAGTGTCTTACTGTCAGGACCTAATCTAACGAATGACTTGCTTGGTATACTGTTACGTTTCCGTATGGACAAAGTAGCCATCATGGCGGACATCCAGCAGATGTTTTACTCATTCCTTGTTAGTGAAGAGGACAGAGACTTTTTGAGGTTCTTCTGGTACAAGAATAACGACTCGGATGAAGAACTTATTGAGTACCGAATGAAGGTTCACGTGTTTGGGAACACACCTTCACCGGCAGTGGCCACTTATGGTCTACGGAAAACAGTAGAGAACGAAGATAGTGATGTAAGGAATTACGTGATGAAGAACTTTTATGTGGATGATGGTCTTATCTCCTTGCCCTCTAGTGCAGAAGCCATTAGATTGCTAAAGAAGACTCAGGTTGCGTTGAACAATGCAAGAATCAGACTCCATAAAATTGTGTCAAACGATGTGGAAGTCATGGAAGCTTTTCCATCTGAGGACTTGGAAAAGAACTTAATGTCACTGGACATTGGATCTGATGATTTGCCTGTCCAGCACAGTCTAGGCCTGTCATGGGACATTAACTCGGACAGCTTCACATACAGCACACGCATTCTAGAGAAACCCTTCACAAAGAGAGGACTTCTTTCTGTTGTCAACAGCTTGTTCGACCCTTTGGGTTTTATTGCACCCATAGTGATACATGGCAGAATTCTGTATAGAGAAGTGGGTGAGTGCAACAGTAGTTGGGATGATCCTTTACCTAGTGACCGAGAGGAAGAGTGGACAAGATGGAAGGACTCCCTCAGCTCTCTAGAAGACTTGCACATTCCAAGAATGTTTACGCAGCTTTCCTTAAGCCGTACTCACATGAGGGAAATACATATATTCTCGGACGCTTCTGAGAAAGCGATCTCAGCAGTGGTGTACCTGCTTACAATCAGCAACTCTGGTAATATCCACGTTGGATTCGTCATTGGGAAATCTAAGATAGCCCCACTTCAGACTACAACTATCCCGCGTCTTGAACTTTGTGCAGCAGTCTTGGGCACAGAGTTGGCTCAGACAGTGTTCAAACACTTGGATATCGACCCAGATGCAGCGACGTACTACACAGATAGTAAGGTAGTACTAGGTTACCTGAACAACCAAACTCGCAGATTTTATAACTATGTCTCGAACCGAGTGGCTGTCATCCACAGACGCTCTAAGCCTTTACAGTGGAAATTTGTACCAACGGCGCAGAATCCAGCAGACATAGGGACTAGATGTTTGACATCGGTAGAAGAGCTAGCAGAGAGTGACTGGCTTAGAGGACCACTTTTACTCAGATCTCCTCATAGTAAAGAAGAAGTTCTTACCTTTCCTTTGGTCTCTCCTGAGGAAGACAATAATGTACGTCCAGAAGTAAAAGTAAAGAAAACGGAAATAAACACACCATTTGTGGCAAGATTTGAAAACTTTTCAACTTGGAAAAGTTTGGTGCGTGCTGTTTATAATCTGAAGAAGATTTGCCGATTGAAAAGAGGAGCTGCAGATTCAGCAGCATTCGATGTTGAGGTCATGCAAGAGGCTGAGCATTTCATCCTGCAGGAAGTACAAGCTTTCTTTTATAAGGAAGAGATCAGATCTTTGAAAGACGGTAAACCTGTACCCCCTTCAAGCTGCATCGTGACTTTGAACCCATTTATGGACAAACGGGGCACGGTACGTGTTGGCGGACGTCTCAACCAATCTAACCTTCCTGTTGATGAGAAGAACCCAATAATCATCCCTGGAAAATCTCATGTTGCAAGAATTCTTGTGTCCCATTTCCACAGCAAAGTTTATCACCAAGGAAGACTTATCTCAGAAGGTGCAGTGAGGTCCGGTGGGTTCTGGATCACTGGCTGTAAGACACTTGTGAACTCAGTTATACACAAGTGCGTTACCTGCAGGAAACTCCGAGGAAAACTGGAACACCAGCGCATGAGTGACTTACCTGCAGACAGACTGACGCCTGGTCCTCCTTTCTCAGCAGTAGGTGTCGACGTGTTTGGCCCGTGGACTGTAGCCGCGCGCAAGACCAGAGGAGGATTATCTCACAACAAAAGATGGGCGGTACTTTTTACATGTTTGACTTCAAGGGCCATTCACATAGAAGTCATAGAAGAGATGAGCTCTTCATCATTCATAAATGCACTGCGACGTTTTGTGTCTCTACGTGGCCCAGTGAAGGAGATGCGTTCGGACCGAGGGACCAACTTCTTAGGCGCCCTGGACGCGATTCAAGCGGATGCCGTTTATACAGAGAAACGACCTATTAGAGATTACCTTCGCAACAACAGGATAACATGGACCTTTAATCCACCCCATGCATCACACAGAGGAGGATCATGGGAGAGGATGATTGGGATCTCTCGCAAGATACTAGACGCCATGTTGTTGAACCCAAATGCGAAACAGTTGTCCCATGAAGTCTTGTGCACATTCATGTGTGAGGTGTGTGCAATCGTGAACTCCCGTCCTATTTGTTCACTGTCATGTGATCCTGACAGTCCTTATGTCATCAGTCCGTCAATGCTACTTACCCAGAAAGGTTTCACAGACATTCCTCCACAGATTTGTGGCGACATAAAGGAAATCTACAAAGCTCAGTGGAAACATGTACAACACCTTTCCGATACCTTTTGGAAGCGTTGGAAGGATGGATACTTACAGAATCTCCAAGCAAGAAGGAAATGGTGTGAGGAACGTCCTGACGTGAAGGAAGGTGACGTGGTCCTATTACGTGACAAGGAGTTGCACCGTGGACAGTGGCCGATGGGTTTGATTGTGAAGATTTCGAAAGTGGCAACGATCAGAAAGTGAGAACAGTTGAAGTTCGGGTGATCAAAGACGGCAAGGACACAACCTACATTCGACCAATAACGGAATTGGTGCTACTGATTGACTAACTTGTTCAGTTTATTAGTGTGCTTTAGTTTGCTCACATACTGTTTAGATTTTTGTGTATATGATTTATAATTTTGTATAATTGTAATATCCTTGGGATATTAGGCGGGGAGTGTGATGTTTAAGAAACATTCTATGTACGACTTACTGAGTAAACATTTTGAGTTTCACATGTCGGCTGGAGCCGAGCTGTTTTGCTACAGAGCATTATGTCGTTTTGTGTGAAGTGTGCAGTGCCATAGTGTAAGTGTATGTTTATCGCATTGTATATGTATCTTTCCAGAGTTTTGAGTGAAATTCTAGTATGCATAAGCTTGCATTTTCATGATAGTTGAGTATTTCTCTCCAATGTCTATCGGCCGACATGACCTACTTTCTGCATAGTGCGCAGATTCATATTTTGCATAGCATGCAATTGTTTCATTGTATAAGCATACAATATAAGTCTGTATTTTATCATACAGTATAAGTTCTTGGCAGATTTACGATGTATAAGTAAATGTTAATGTTGTAATTTTGGAAGGTTTTGCAAAACACGTGGTTGCTGATGAAACTTAAATCTATGGAAAGCAGTTCTAGTCAATAATACATTTGTATACGGAAATGTATGGAGTCGCATTATTGTCATAGTTATTATGTTTGTAAATGTATGTGTATTGTAACAACAATTCATTTGTCTTTTGTAGCTTTTTACTAATAAAGTATGGAGACAAGTATGCATTCTTAATCCAGAACAACCTTTATAAAATAAAAAATAAAGGAAACATAATTGCATACTTTTATTGAAAAACAAATTTTCACATCAATTATGAATTTCTTTAAATAGCCTTAATTTTGTTTTTCATAATTTCTTATCAAACACAAACCACAACATGGGATGATGCTTTCTTCAAGTTCCATTATAATTGTTCATGCATTATCCGATTTAATTTGAATTACCGGTAAAAAGTCTGTAGAACACAAGGAATATGCATGTGGATATAGGTGACAGGTTAATCTCAAGAGCTGACCCACAAGAATCAACAGGTAAAAGCCATGTGGTGCCATGTCGGAACAAGAGTCCGTTTTGAGCTGAAATCAAAAAAGAAAATTAGCTGTGTTTACATACATGTACTAGTAATAGCTCTGTTTACATTAACATATGTATATTATTTCTGGAAAAAATACACTGACCATGCAGTGTAATAAGTATTACATATCCCAATACATGACATAACATTTAGGCAGTACAAGATCAAAAATTTGCATATCAAGTCATAATATAATTTTAAAAAAATTTCTTAGGTATAGACACTTATCAGATTGAGAGAGAGTTTGAGAGAGAAAGAGAGCTAGAGTTTATTTCTTGTAGTGCAACAGTCAAAAATTTCAATTCGAAAATTACAAAGGAATATTACCCATCTGAACAGCGTCAAAGTACATGTATTTCCTTCTGGTATACCATGTTTTATCAATTCTACCGGGGTTTTTTTTTTTTGCAAATAAATTTGGCGAGGGTTTTGGTTTCTTTTCTTTTAAATTACATGTTTTAAAAACAATAATATGTGTAATAAGCATAACACATCTCTGAGTAAACTTAATGAAGAATTTTTAATAGATTATTTTTCACAGAATGTGTTACATTACATGTATGTCAATCTTTATAAAAGTAGCGTATTTTCGTGCGTCATCAATTGGAAGTTTTAGTAAATATCATTTACTTGCATGGTAGCTATATATATGTGTAACCCAAATTTTCTTCACAAAGCTACAGCTGTATGTACCACATAATTATATGTTTTGTCACAAGTATACATTTTTAAAAAATACCCAAATTCCAACAGTTGAAAGTAACTCGATGAATTTTTCATTCTCTGATAAGTTCATTGTGTTTTGTGCGTGGATATATTATAAGTCTGCTGCAACAGCAGCCAATCAGCGGTAAGGTGAATCCACTTATAAGAAAGTTTGTGGTTTAGGAGCAGCGGGTAAAATTGTTTATGCATAATGTAGCTGACACTGACTTGAATGCGATGTTGTCAAGAACACCACACCAAATAATATCAAGAGACATAAATATTCACTTAAATGTATTGTGTTGTAAAGTAAAGGTTTTAATACAATTATTGCATCTTGCAAAACATGTGATGACTCTTATAATCATATGTAATATATCTGATATATATGTACAAGATGGGAGAAATAATTAAAGAAAAGACTGGGATTCGAAACTTGCCCTCTAATCTCTAGTCAAGTGCTCTACCAACTGAGCTACATGTATCTGGCACCGGTATTCAAACCAATCTGACTGGCGTCACATCCCCCCCCCTTAAATGATCTTCACCCTCAAAGATCACCCCTGGCTCTTCCCCTGGCAGAAGTTAACCTGTCAGTTCCAGGGGTTGGTTACAATACCAATATTGTATAGGGATTGAACGATCCACCGATGCACCACAGTATTTATTTTGACGATATTTGGATCGTTACATTTACCATTAATACATTACGGTACCTATGCGAATTTTTTTTATTTTCCAAAAAAATCTGAGCTTCATATATCGGCTATTTTTAGTCTGCGCGCCTAATATGAAAGTACAAAGATGGCCGAAAACCTCGTAAAGTTGTCAAATCTGTTAGGAAGCTAAATCTGGAGTGTGGACAACTTTTGGATTACTTGTTAATGAAAAAGTAGTGTATATGAGACTTAAGTAATTTGTAAATTGTGCAACGCTCATTTTAAATATATCAAAATAACTTTGGACATGCGGTAATACATCGACAGATTGAATAAATTTATAACCCTTATTCATGTTTTCATTTAGTTGCAATGTATCGTGATATGTACCGAATCGGCTAAGTACAGAATCGTCCAAGCCTTAATATTGTAACAGGATGGGAGAAATAATGAAGGACCAAACCAGGAATTAAACCTGGGCCCCCTGAATCTCTAGTCAGGTGCTCTACCAACTGAACACTGGTATTTAAACCGGTCTGACCGTCACATTTATTAAAAGTTATTTTAAACAATGGTGTTCAATAAAAAATAACACTTGCAACCTTCAGTTTTTGTCTGTAATTAATCAATATTGGCGTGCGATCAGTTATCGTTGAGAACCATTTTTCATCAGTGCATTGTTACGTCATTTTATCAACACATAAAATTATATACGAACATATGATGTAACATTGCACCAGCGAGAAATGGTCCTCGACAAGAACTGCTGGCATGCCAGTACTGCCAGTAGTCAGATTAAAAAAAGAGAATATAAATGAAAAATTGCATTTAAAACATTAACAAGGACAATTCAAGTACACATCAAAACTGCTAAACAAGAAAAATTATGTGAACTGGTAGAGAGGTACGCATAGTTCTAACTTGTAACCTACATGTACAAGTACATGTACCGGGTACCCGTTGGTCTGCTAAACCTCTCTAATGATACATTGATCGGCATCATAACAATATTAAAGACTTTTTAGTCGTGTTTTAACTCTGAAGTCTGAAGTATACAATTTTTTTTACTTGATGTTACATATATGTCTACAGGGTATTTATGTCTACATTTGGAGTCTTCCGCACAAGTTTCTAATTAGACCCTGCTTTGAATTTTGAGTTGAAAATTCACAATCTGATTTTTTCTTAAATAGATAAATTCGGTCATCCTTTCCAGTCACCCATGAACCCCGAGAAAGTCTAAACATCCAGTAAACAATGTAAAAATTACACGTTAGTAAACAAACACCCACACCATAACAAAAACATCTAACTCTATAATTCTTATAAAATTCTTAACCCAGCAGATGTTAAATCATTAAGATATATTTGTAAATTCATACGTGATGCACATAACATAAGAAAATGTATGCATGTACAGTACCAACTACATGTATATTTGTATACTGTATGTATGACTTTCGCCACATGTGGATTTTCTCAATAAATTGAATTGTAATTTACACAACATTCTGGTAAAAAGGAAAGAAAAAAAACAAGTGAAAGGTAAAACATTTGGGATTCAATTCTGTTAATAGGATTTATATTGTCTGGACTAGAAAAAAAAAACATACATCAGAGACAGTGTGCACGTACTTACATGTACATCTATAGACTAAATGTTAACCAGTTAACATGCTGACATTTTAACCACTATAGACAAGAAAATTTAAAAGAAATAAAAATCCTCACCTTCTTCAGTAACATCCACATAGATCACACACTTTAATGTCCATCTTTTCCCCTATATTACTCGTAGCTTATCAACGGCTGATCAATGGAAACATAAACATCGGTCGACATGGTCGACAGAAGTGTGGCTGTCAGAATTTCCTCGTAAACGATTCACACGAGAATATATCCCTCCTTATACAAATATGTGGTATTGTTCCCTGTGCATGTTCATATGTTTCACAGTAACTTGAAAATGCATGTGTACACCGAAAGATTACACAACTTCTGTTCTGCATTACGGCTCTCTCTTTTCTACAATGCCGTTCGTTACTGTTTACATTCGGCGCGCGCGCGGGGGTTACAAACAGGGGAGCCCCGACAAATAGTTGCACATAGAACGTTTAAATAATGTGTGTTCATTGAATTCATAAATGATATAGATGAAAAAAATGAAATTGAATCACAACAATTTATCTAAGACGCAACACAACGTAATGCAGTAAATGCCTTGGCCTTAAAGTGGCATTTGTTCGCTTGTGTGTCTATGTAGACACATTAACTCGTTCATGTACGATTCTCACATATTTGTTTTATGAAATTTGAAAAAAAAAAATAGGGCACAGAACTTTTTAAATTTGATACCAAATGATATTATTTAATATATCAACAATAACTGATTTATTTTTTTGTCATAAAATGATAACGATTTTTGCTATCAGAAAAATACGTGTATGAGCTGCTGACCCCTAATTATAGGTGCCAGCCCTTTTTTCTTAATTTTAAATGAAAGCTCTCGTTATTCTAAACAACTTTTGTTCTATATGTATTAACAAAATATTTTTAGTTTAAAGGTTATTATACAAAAAGCAACAAAATTTCAGACCCCCAAAACCTTAAACTTTACCGGCAAATAGCTTAAAAACAAAAAAAACATTTTGCCAAAATTTTCCTGCCAGCAAAACTATAAAATGTTACCAACAATTCTGCTAAATTTCATGCAACTATCTTTTGTAGTTTTCGAGATCAACTCTGGACAAAAGACCCCCCCCCCAATTTTCAATTACAGGGCAATTACTCATAACCGGAAGTGAATTTTAAAAATTTGAAAAAACTTCCCTAGACCTTAATATTGTCTACATACCCTGAAAGTTTCATAACAATCAGACAACAAATGTACGAGAAATGGCCTGCACAAAATTTGCGGGAAAAAAAATAACTAGAGCAAAGCTCGTTGCAAAGCAACGAGTGGGTTTTCCTTTAATGTCGAAAGTAACGCTAGAAGTATCTCTCAGAAGCAGAGTTCTTAATCTAGTAACAAAAGTGACTTAAGTACAAACAGATAAAAAAATCGAATGGTATTAGGTATGAATTAACAAAAAACATTAACCATTTCAAGAACGACTTAACAAAAAAATCCGAATGTGTTTAAGTACGAGTTAACAAATTCAAATAAACTACATTTAAGGTACAACTTTACCTTGAACTAATATCTATTTTCTTGATCCAGAATTCAAAATTTAAATTTCCGTAAAAATCAATTTTTTAATGCTTATATCCCGCATTCAATCGTCCGAATTAGAAATGGATTTCAGTTTTAAATTGAGGTTGATAAACTCTTTAAGCATTTATGATTAATGACAAAATATTGCTCTGGAAAAAGTTATGCTTTTGAGCCTTCCTGGCCTCTAACTTTAGGGACCAGCCATATTTTTATATCAAATAAAAGGTTTCGTAAATATAAACATATTTTGTTCAACAAGTGTTCAAGAATTGTTGACCGTTCAAGCTATATCTGAAACACTGTGTTTTAGGGACCGAACCCTTAAACCCCTTAACAGGGCCACCAACAAAAATTTTTGTTTAAAACATAATTCTGAGCAACTTTTCCTCTACATTGCTTTTTCAAAGGGTTGACCTTTCGTACTTTGTGCTTGTTGCATCATCAATTGTCAGAAACTTATTGATGTATAGTTTTTCTTCATTATACCTCTGTGAATATTTTCTATGGAAAATTACTATGAACCAGACAACATTGAAATGGTGAACATTTCAAAGGGCACCGCTGATGTTATTTCAGAGAATTTTGCTTTCACCTTTACCTATAACTTGAAGTTTTTCCAGCTGGCATAGAACTTCTAATTCAATTTCATTCCCTCTAACATACAGGCATTTTTGTGCAATTTGACCAAGATTACGCATATCTTGGAAATAATCTACAGTCTAAAGCTAATTTAAAAAGATCTGCTATGACCTTCACATTGACTTGGTTCAAGGTCATTTTACGCCATTAACCAATAAGCTCTGTTTAGGTTAAAATATTAGCCAAATAGGGGCTTAAAGGAGAGTATATACATGTATATGCTCTTTAAATATATGGATTTCTTCGTGATCTGATATGACCTTGACACTTTTAAATGTCCATCTTTTCTCTTTTATTACTCGTGACTCTTATCAGCTTAATATCAACAGCTGATCAATGTAAAGGTAAACACGGTGACTGTCAGAATTTCTTCGTAAACGATTTTAAACAAGTCTGAAGAATACACCCCTCCTTAATATACAAATACGAAGTAGTGTTCCCGGTACATGTTCATGTGCTTCACTGTGGATTGAAAGTGCACATGAACGTACAACATGTACGTCGAAAAAATACACAACTTCTCTTCTGCGTTTCGGCATCCATGGCTCTGTTTTCCCATAATGCTGTTCGTCGACAGAGATTTGCTCTGCGCGAACACATAGCACGTTTAAATAAGTAGTTGTGTATGTTCATTGCATTTATAAATGATTTAGATAAACAGAATAAAACCGTGAAATTTAATCAGAACAATAACAAATCGTTCGCTTGTGTGTCTATGTAGACAATTCGCAGGACAGTTAAGGCAACAATTTGCTTTCAAACAGCAGTAAAAGGAGGTCGTTTGTTTAAGCTTTATTTTTTCTGCAAGACATATTTTCTAAAACTATTTTTTGACTGATTTTGCAAAGATATGGGTCACTTTAACTTGACCATGTCTTAATTTGACTGTCACGTGACTTTTCAGTGTCACGTGGGCATCTTTTAGACAAAAAACGTCAATGCTAATTTGAGACAAAAAAGACAAGGGCAAGACAAATAAAGTTAGGAGTAAGTAATACGCCTACTTATTCAAAATTATATATACATCATAGAAATCAATGCTCATTCAGTTGTAAAATTCGTTTATTATGCAAATTCCTAGGAAAACTGGCTAGTTGTTGCAAAAATAGCGCTTTCTTGTACATTTCGATTAAAATTACAAATTAAACCTTCATTTCTCAACAAATGAGCATCAGTTTTCATCAAGTACACGAAAAAAGGAAGAAAATCATACCAAGTTCAATAATATCTATAGCCGCCTTGCCCATATCTTTTTGCATTTAATTTGACAGTTAGTCAGGTCTCTCAAATCAATACACATTTCAAACGCACAAATGATCCCAAAATGGGAGATACCTCTATAAGCGGTAACTCTTCTGAAATAGACGCGGTGGCATTGTATCGCGTATCGTCTAATGCGAATTTATTTTGAGATAGATTTCAACAGTACATTATGCAAATGATTATTTAAACATAGTTTTTCTGTTTTATCTTTATAAAAAAGGACAGTATGGTTACTATGAATCACCCGCATTTCCTCAGTTGTAAATATAGACGTAAACAAAATCAGTTGTACATCATATTTTAGGTTACTGCATGCGCGGAGTTAGTAGTTTCGTAATTTTTGAGGGAAGGAAAGAAAAATAAATGAGACCTAATTGTGCAAAATTACCGGTATCTGAGGGGTAGGCTGGGTTGGGAGAAGCCCCTCTATAATAAGACAGACATATAACATGATTTAAATTATTCTCATAATATAAAAAAGTAACCCCTACCTCACTGTACAATATGGTCAGGGATGTGTTTTGATTAGAAGAATATTTCATGTCGGGTGCATGCCTGTGCCTTATGACTCAATGTTTATATACACCACTGTTGTCTTAAAACATTGTCCAGGGGGAGGGGTGGTTCAAGGAATTTATTTGCAGGTGGCTAGAGACCAAGCCATATTACTATGTGAAGTGTGAATTAAATTAGAATTATCCAGGGGAGAGGGGCTATATACACATGAAGATTATTTCAAGGTTATACTCATTTTCTTTTTCTTTTTTTTTTTTGGGGGGGGGGGGGAGGTGCATATATATTTATTCAGTCACAAAATTTATTCCATTCCAATTGCATATTTTATATTACCGAGAATAAAAGAGGGTGTGTAAATCCTGCAAGTAGGCAATCAAAAGCCATTTTTGGTTCACATGAATATATAAAATTTAAATAATTCTAAACTTAATCTTATGCGAGGGGATAAAGACTCTCTCCCCCACCCCTTCACATCCTTAAAGCATATAGCAATTTAATATACCGGTAGCTGACTTAGGTAAATGTCTCCTCTCCTCCATTTCTTAAGAAACTTATGAATATAAAAAAAAAATAGATTCGATCTCGTTGCGAGCAACGAGTGGGTCTTCCGTCCGATTTTTGAATAGATTAGATTAAACTTATCAATTCAAAGATAAAATCGTTGATCTAAGCAAAAAAAATAAAAAAAAAATTTGCGGCACTCGAGGCTTGAACCCGGGTCGCCTGGGCCATGTCCACGACTATATCGACTGAGCTACTCGGACTCTCGCTTCAGGACTTTGACGCTTAATTTCTCGAGAACGCCTTGATCGATTTTGAAACAAATTACATATTCTGAATCAGTAAAAGGGTCACTATCATCTGATTGGAAAAAATATATAAAAATAAAAAGTTGAAAATTTTCATTTTTTAATTTTGCTTCCGGTGACGACCGGAAGTGACGGCGAACATTCTCTATACCAAGGTGCACCAGGAAATCGATAGATCTATCATCTCTGAAATTTTCAGCTCTCTATCTTTGCTCGTTTTTGAAAAACCTGAGAGACAAAATTGACTTTTTAAAATCGTAAACGGACGATAACTTCCGACCGGAAGTGAATTTTCAAAATCTGTTTCAGCGGTATAAATTTCAGATAACGAGGCTTCAGTCTTGAAAATTTGAGAGAAATCGATCGTCCCATCTCTGAGAAATCGCCTGCACAAAATTTGTAAGACAAAAAAAGAATAATAACTGGAGCAAAGCTCGTTGCAAAGCAACGAGTGGGTCTTCCGTTAATGTCGGAAGTAAAGCTGGAAGTTCCTGTAAGAAGCAGAGCTCTTGAACCAATAACAAGAATACCTTAAATAAAACGATGAAAAAATCGAATTATTCCTGGTACGACTTAACAAAAACCGAATAAATTTACGTACGACTTAACAAAAACCTTTCCGATTTCAAGAACGACTTAACAAAAAAAAATCCGAATGTGTTACAGTACGACTTAACAATTAATTTTTAGGTACAAGTTAATTTAACCAAGAGCTTGATACTAATTTCTTAACCAAAAACGCGGAATCAAAATTTCCGGGAAAATCATTTTTTGAACTCGTATATCTCTGTAATGCATCGTCCGATTTCAAAACAGCTTTCAGTGTTAGATTCAGCTTAATAAGCTCTATAAAACACATATTCATTTTTGATTTGATCAGAAAATTCAATTTTTCGAAAAATTTGTTTCCCTTGCGGTTTCGACCGGAAGTGACGGATTTTTATTATATAGCCCCATTACAGAGGTAAATTGACCAAATCATACGCATTGAAAATTTCAAGCCTCTATCTTAAAGTGTTTTTGAGAAAAGTCCCGGACAAAATGACTTTTTTAAAATTTTAAAAATGACGTAACGTCAAAACGGAAGTGACGTTGTCTTTAAAACTTTAAGATATTTGAGGGACGATAACTTGCTTAAATCTCTGGAAGTTTCATTGAAATCAGTTGAAAACTTTTTGAGTTATAAAGCAAAAAAGGAGTCAGAAAAAAAAGAAAAAGTATAATAATAATAAAAAGAAACCGAAGAAAAACAAAAGGGTCTTCCGTTGGAAAACGGAAGACCCTAACTAGATTCGATCTCGTTGCGAGCAACGAGTGGGTCTTCCGTCCAATTTTTGAAAAGATAAGATTAAACTTATCAATTCAAAGATAAAATCGTAGATCTAAGCGAAAAAAAGAGAAAAAAATTTTGCGGCACTCGAGGCTTGAACCCGGGTCGCCTGGGCCATGTCCACGACTATAACGACTGAGCTACTCGGACTCCGCTTCAGAACTTTGACGCTTAATTTCTCGAGAATGCCTTGATCGATTTTAAAACTAATTACATATTCTTAATCAGTAAAAGGGTCACTATAAGGTGTAAAAATTTCAAAGAAAAATATTTAAAAATAAAAAAGTCGAAAAATTCAATTTTTCAAATTTCCTTCCGGTGACGACCGGAAGTAACGGCGGACATTCTCGATACAGAGGTACATTAGAAAAACGGTAGATCTATCATTTCTGAAAATTTCAGCCTTTTATCTTTATTCGTTTTTGAGAAACCCGACAGACAAAATCGACTTTTTAAAATCGTAAACGGACGATAACTTCTGACCGGAAGGGTTTTTTCAAAAAATAAAAATTATATATCAGGTTTAGATTAAATCACATTTATATTGAAAATTTGAGCGAAATCGACCCAGCCATCTCCGAGAAATCGTCTGCACAAAATCGGTAAGAAAAAAAAAAGAATAATAATAACTAGAGCAAAGCTCGTTGCAAAGCAACGAGTGGGTCTTCCGTTAATGTCGGAAGTAAAGCTGGAAGTTCTTGTAAGAAGCAGAGCTTTTAAACCAATAACAATAGTAATTGAAATAAAAAGATGAAAAAAGTCGAATTATTCCTGGTACGACTTAATGAAATCCGAATGATTTTAAGTACGACTTAACAAAAACCTTTCTGATTTCAAGAACGACTTAACAAAAACAATCCGAATGTGTTCAAGTACGACTTAATAATTATTTCTGGTACGAGTTAATTTCACTTTGAACATTACGCTATTTTTTAAACCAAGGACGTGGGATCAAAATTTCCGGAAAAATCAATTTTTAACCCCCGATATCTCTGTTATGAATCATCCGATTTAAAATCGGATTTCAGTTTTGAACTCAGCATGAAAAGTTCTGTAAGATACGTACGTAAAAGTTTCAAAATTGAAATACATGAAAATTCAAAAAAAATTGTTTTGCTTCCGGTTTCGACCGGAAGTGTCCGAATTGAGTTTCCAGCCTTA
This sequence comes from Magallana gigas, assembly GCF_902806645.1. Classification (NCBI taxonomy): domain Eukaryota; kingdom Metazoa; phylum Mollusca; class Bivalvia; order Ostreida; family Ostreidae; genus Magallana; species Magallana gigas. The sequence goes on along the minus strand of NW_022994865.1, from coordinate 2,710,560 downwards.
TGTCATAAGTAAAACGGTAGTTCTACCTACTCTGTAAATCTCATAGCTCTATCTTAAATCAAATATGAGAAAAGCTCCGGACAAAATCACTTTTTAAAACGTGAAAAACGTCAATATCTGAAGAATTTGATGACGCCATCAAATAATTTTTTCATATCATAGAGATCTTTTAGATACACATTAAAACTGTAAATTTCAAAACAATCGATGCAAGCGTTTTTGAAATATTTGAGTTGGAAAAAAAATAAAAAAAATAAGAATAATAAGAATAAGAAAAAAAAGAAACCGTAGAAAAACAAAAGGGTCTTCCGTTGGAAACGGAAGACCCTAATAACCAGATGCGATCTCGTTGCGAGCAACGAGTGGGTCTTCCGTCCAATAATATATTTTCACATGGTTTATAAAAAATAAAAAAAATTCAAAATATTTAAAATTCATCCAATCATTTCGAGAAAGATGTCATTAGACGCAGAATTCTAAGTGCAACTTTGATATTATGTTTAAAAAAAATTCTGATGTCATTTAAACACGATTTGATTAAATAAAAAAAAAAATTTAAAATTTAAAATTCATCCAATCATTTTGAGAAAGATGTCATCAGACGCTGAATTCAAAGCGCAACTTATGTATTTTGTTTAGAAATTATTCTGATGTCATTTAAACACGATTTGATTAAATCAAAAAAAAAATCAAAAATTTAAAATTCATCCAATCATTTCGAAAATTATGTCATTAGACGCAGCATTTAAAGCACAACATAGATATTATGTTTTAAAATTAGTCTGAAGTCATTTAAACGCAATTAAAATGAGTTTTAAATTTTTGACAAATTTAAAACTCATCCAATCAATTCGAAAAAGATGTCGTCAGACGCAGAATTGTAAGCGTTACCTGAATTTGAAATTAGTCTGAGGTCATTTTAACACGATTTAAATGAATTTAAGTTTTTTTAAAAATTTAAAATTCATTTGATCAATTCGAAAAAGATGTCATCAGACGCAGAATTGTAAGCGTTACTAAAATATTATGTTTTTATATTAGTCTCAGCTCATTTTAACATGATTTAATTAAATTTAAAATTTTCAAAAATTAAAAATTCATTCAATTAATTCGAGAAAGATGTCATTAAACGCAGAATTCTAAGCGCAACTTAGATATTATGTTTAAAAATTAGTCTGAGGTAATTTAAACACGATTTAATTTAATTTAAAATTTTCAAAAAATTTAAAAATCATCCAATCAATTCAACAAAGATGTCATTAGACGCAGAATTGTAAGCGCAACTTAGTAATCATGTTTCAAAACTAGTCTGAGGTCATTTTAACGCGATTTAAATGATATTAAAAATTTTGAAAATTTTTAAATTCATCCAATCAATTCGAGAAGGATGTCAATAGACGCAGAATTCTAAGCACAACTTAGATATTATGTTTTAAAATTAGACTGAGGTCTTTTTAACGCGATTTAATTGAGTTTCAATTTTTTCAAAAATTTAAAATTCATTCGATCAATTCGAAAAAGATGTCATCAGACGCAGAATTGTAAGCGCAACCTAAATATTATGTTTTGAAATTAGTCTGAAGTCATTTAAACACGATTTAATTAAATTTATTTTTTTTTTTAAATTTAAAAATCATCCAATCAATTCGAGAAAGATGTCATTAGACGCTGAATTGTAAGCGGAGCTTCAATATTACAATTAAAAATTAGTCTGAGGTCATTTTATAAAGATTTAATTTAATTTAATTTTATTTTTAAATTTAAAATTTTCCAATCAATTCGAAAAAGATGTCATCAGACGCAGAATTGAAGGCGCAACCTGGATATCATGTTTTAAAAATAGTCTGAGATCATTTTAACACGATTTAATTAAATTTTAAATTTTTAAAAAAATTAAATTTCATCTAATTTATTCGAGAAAGATTTCGTTGGACACAAAATTCTAAGCGCAACTTAGATATTATGTTTTAAAATTACTCTGAAGTCATTTTTTTCACGATTTAATTAAATTTAAAATTTTCAAAAAAATTAAATTTCAACCCATCAATTTGAAAACGATTTTAATAGACGCAGAATTAAAGTGCAACTTAGATAATAAGTTTTAAAATTAGTCTGAGGTCATTATTCATTGAGTTTTAAAATTTAGCTTCCCTACTCGGAATTTCCGGACAATGATTTTCCTCGTGAGGCTAGATGTTCATGTCATCTATCATTTATGTTCATGTCATCTATCATTTATGAAAATTTCAGCTTCTTATCTTTGCTCGTTTTTGAGGAAATGTGTGGACAAGGAGTATTCGTCAAAAATGTGTCCTATATTTTGACTCCAGCTAGCTTCCGTACTCGGAATTTCCGGACAATGATTTTCCTCGTGAGGCTAGATGTTCATGTCATCTATCATTTCTAAGAATTTCAGCTTCCTATCTTTGCTTGTTTTTGCGGAAATGTGTGGACAAGAAGTATTCGTCAAAAACGTGACCTATATTTTGACCCCTGCTAGCTTCCGTACTCGGAATTTCCGGACAATGATTTTCCTCGTGAGGCTAGATGTTTATGTTATTTATCATTTCTGAAAATTTCAGCTTCCTATCTTTGCTCGTTTTTGAGAAAATGTGAGGACAAGAACTTTTTGAAAAATGACAAAATGGCGGATAAGTCCGAACCGGAAGTGATTTTTACAAAATAAAAAAAAGCGAATTAAGTTTATAAAATAATAGATCTATGCTGAAAATTTGAAAAATATCGGACCACCCATCTCCGAGAAATCTTCTGCACAGAAATTGTAAAGTAAAAAAAAAAGAATTTAAAAAAAAGTGAAAAAGAAACATTACAATAATAGAAGGGTCTTCCGCTGAAGACGGAAGACCCTAATAATAATAATAACTAGACACGATCGTGTTGCGAGCAATGAGTGGGTCTTCCGTACGATTTTTGAATAGATTAGATCACATTATCAATTTAAAAATAAAAACGTAGATCTAAGGGAAAAAAAAGTAAAAAAAAGAAATTGCAGCACTCGGGGCTTGAACCCGAGTCGCCTAAGCCATGTCCACGACTCTATCGACTGAGCTACTCGGACTCTCGCTTCAGAACTTTGACGCTTAATTTCTCGAGAATACCTCTATCGATTTTAAAACAAATTACATATTCTAAATCAGTGAGAGGGTCACTATCAGGTGTAAAAATTTCAAAAAAAAATATTCAAAAATATAAAAGTCGAAAAATTCAATTTTTCAAATTTCCTTCCGTTGACGACCGGAAGTGACGACTAACATTCTCTTGACCGAGGTGCACCAGATAAACGATAGATCTATCATCTCTGAAAGTTTCAGCCCTATATCTTTACTCGTTTTTGAGAAACTTGACAGACAAAATTGACTTTAAAAAATCGTTTATTGACGATAACTTCCGACCGGAAGTGAATTTTGAAAAAATGTCACTGGGGTACAAACTTCAGATGGCGAGGCATCATCAGTCAAAATTTGACAAAATCGAATCAGCCATTTCCGAGAAATTGCCTGCACAAAATGTGTAAGGAAAAAAAGAATAATAACTAGATTCGATCTCGCTGCGAGCAACGAGTGGGTCTTCCGTCCGATTTTTGAATAGATAAGATTAAACTTATCAATTCAAAGATAAAATCGTACATCTAAGCGAAAAGAAAGGAAAATTTTTTTGCGGCACTCGAGGCTTGAACCCGGGTCGCCTTGGCCATGTCCACGACTATAACGACTGAGCTACTCGGACTCCGCTTCAGAACTTTGACGCTTAATTTCTCGAGAATGCCTTGATCGAATTTAAAACTAATTACATATTCTTAATCAGTAAAAGGGTCACTATAAGGTTTAAAAATTTCAAAGGAAAATATTAAAAAACAAAAAAGTCGAAAATTTCAATTTTTGAAATTTCCTTCCGGTGACGACCGGAAGTGACGGCGGACATTTTCTATACCGAGGTACATTAGAAAAACGGTAGATCTATCATCTCTGAAAATTTCAGCCTTTTATCTTTACTCGTGTTTGAGAAACCCGACAGACAAAATTGACTTTTTAAAATCGTAAATGGACGATAACTTCTGACCGGAAGTGTTTTTTCAAAAATGAAAAAAAATGTATCAGCTTTAGATAAAAACACGTTTATATTGAAAATTTAAGCGAAATCGACTCAGCCATCTCCGAGAAATCGTCTGCACAAAATCGGTAAGAAAAAAAAAGAATAATAAGAAGAAAAGTGAAAAAAAAACAATAGTATAATAGAAGGGTTTTCCGCTGAAGACGGAAGACCCTAATAAGAAAAGTGAAAAAGAAACCGAAGAATAATAGAAGGGTCTTCCGCTGAAGACGGAAGACCCTAATAAGATTCGATCTCGTTGCGAGCAACGAGTGGGTCTTCCGTCTGATTTTTGAATAGATTAGATTAAACTTATCAATTCAAAGATAAAATCGTACATCTAAGCGAAAAATAGAGAAAAAAAAATTGCGGCACTCGGGGCTTGAACCCGGGTCGCCTGGGCCATGTCCACGACTATATCGACTGAGCTACTCGGACTCTCGCTTCAGGACTTTGACGCTTATTTTCTCGAGAATGCCTCAATCGATTTTAAAACAAAATACATATTCTGAATCAGTAAAAGAGTCACTATAAGGTGTTAAAATTTCAAAGAAAAATATTAAAAAATAAAAAAGTCGAAAAATTCAATTTTTCAAAATTTCTTCCGGTGACGACCGGAAGTGACGGCGGACATTCTCTATACCGAGGTGCACCAGGAAATCGATAGATATATCATCTCTGAAATTCTCAGCTCTCTATCTTTGCTCGTTTTTGAAAAACCTGAGAGACAAAATTGACTTTTTAAAATCGTAAACGGACGATAACTTCCGACCGGAAGTGAATTTTTAAAATCTGTTTCAGCGGTATAAATTTCAGATAACGAGGCTTTAGTTCTGAAAATTTGAGAGAAATCGATCCTCCCATCTCTGAGAAATCGCCTGCACAAAATTTGTTAGACAAAAAAAGAATAATAACTAGAGCAAAGCTCGTTGCAAAGCAACGAGTGGGTCTTCCGTTAATGTCAAGAGTAAAGCTTGATGTTCCTGCAAGACGCAGAGTGTTTAAATCAATAACAAGACCAACTTTAACTAAAAGATAAAAAAATACGAATGATACTATGTACGAATTAACAAAAACCTTTACGATTCTAAGAACGACTTAACAAAAAATAATTCCGAAGGTGTCAAAGTACTTAACAAAAATTGAATTATTTTTGGTACGAGTTTGAACTTTACGCTATTTTTGAAACCAAAAACGCAGAATCAAAATTTCCGAAAAATCAATTTTTAAACCCCGATATCTGTTATGCATCGTCCGATTTAAAAACGGATTTTTGTTTTGTACTCATCATGAAATATACCGTAGGTTACATATGTTTAATTTTTAATATTGAAAAACAATGAAAAACTAAAACAAGAGGCAAATGGGCCACATCGCTCACCTGAGGAACAATAGGAATGATAAAATCAGCTTAATGGAGTCACAATGCAAACTATCTGGACAATGTACAATAATACATGTAGATCCTGTATAAATAAAATCCATTTTCCCCCCTAAATATTCTTATGTTTATAATCATTAGTTCCTTTTCTAAAAGGATGATTTTATATTCATTTTATAGTCATATCGCATGTTGAGTATTGCAGTTCTCAAAAAGATCCTTAACAAAAGTTTATATATGGGATATAAACCTACATCAAACTCTGAACCTTCTTGTGAGGCCAAAAAACTGTCCTAGGGCCAAAGTCTTAACAATTATAAAGAATCATCTGTCTGATTAGTTTCTGAGAAGAAGATTTTAAAATATTTACTCTATATATTCCTATGTTAAACTTTGACCCTCCCCCCCCCCACCCATTGTGGCCAAAACCTACCCCCGGGGTCATGATTTTCACAACTTTGTATCTACACTACCTGAGGATGCTTCCACATAAGTTTCAGCTTTCCTGGCTGATTAGTTTCTGAAAAAAAGATTTTTAAATATTTTCTCTATATATTCCTATGTAAAAATCCATTCTCCCATTGTGGCCCCACCATACCACCTGGGACTATGATTTGAACAAACTTGAATCTACACTACCTGAGGATGCTTCTACTTTAATTTGAGCTTTTCTGGCCTAATAGTTTTTGAGAAGAAGATTTTCAAAGATTTTCTCTATATATTCCTATGTAAAACTTGATCCCCCTCTTGTGGCCCCTCCCTACCCCCGGGGACAATGATTTGAACAAACTTGAATCTACACCACATGAGGATGCCTCCACACAAGTTTAAGCTTTTCAGGCCGAATAGTTTTTGAGACGAAGATTTTTGAAAAATACCAACAAATTTTCAATAATTCTCAATTATCTCCCCTTTAAAGAGGTGTGGTCCTTCATTTGAACAAACTTGAATCCCCTTCACCTAGTGGTGTTTAGTGCCAAATTTGGTTGAAATCTGCCCAGTGCTTCTTGAGAAGAAGATGAAAATATGAAAAGTTTACAACAACAACAAATTGTGATCATAAAAGCTTACTTGAGCCTTTGGCTCAGGTGAGCTAAAAACAAAATAAATGAAACATAATTGCATACTTTTATTGAAAAACAAATTTTCACAGCTAACAATTGTAAATTACTTTAAACAGCCATAATTTTTTTTGTTATAATTTCTTATCAAACACAAACCACAACAAGGCATGATGCTTTCTTAAAGTTCCATTACAGTAGCTGTTCATGAATTATCCTATTTAATTTGAATTACTGGTAAATAGTCTGTAGAACACATTAAAGAATATGCATGTGGGTATAGAAGTGACAGGTTAACCTCAAGAGCTGAAAAGAATCAACAGGTAAAAACCATGTGGCCACCAATATCTGAAATTAAAAAAATCAATAAGCTGTGTTAATACATGTACCGGTACTAATAATAGCTGTGTTTACATTAACATATGCATAGTATTTCTGAAAAAAAATACACTGACCATGCAGTGTAATTAGTATGACATATCCCGATACGTGACATTAGATGGCACAGGACAGGTTTTTTTAATACATTTCATTGTAGCCTGGGGACGTGTGTCTTCGGAACCCTGTAACTAGAATTTCCTCAGTTCCCATTCAGCACAAATACCTTTAATTCACTCTTTATAAGGCCAATCACCAATTTCTGAAGAAAATTACTAGTCAAAACCTGTAAAATTTTCTACATACTGGTTTTTATGAGATTTTGACCCTTCCATATTTTGCTAATTTTTCATGATTTTTCAGCTTTTTAGACCTCCTTCAGCCAAGTCCCAGCAAAGGGTTGACCTTCCATACCATGTGCATGTTGCACCATCACATGTCAGAAACTTACCGGTGTATAGTTTATAATGCCCCATCCACCTACTTTTCGTGTTATTTACCTTCCCGTCTGTAACTTGCATTTTCACTGTCTAAAGTCAACACAACAGTCATAGCCGCAGGTTTCGCATTTTACTTCTGAATCTCATGTACCTAACATATGGGGCCTACATATCCCTTGCTACCTTTAACTTACACTAACATTCTCTGAAAAATCATCTTGTCTTAAATTTACAAAGCTTATGCTATTCTGAGAAAAAGTATACCTCATTTTGCCAATTCCATTAAGGATTAAGAAAAATATGGCCATTTAAGTGAAACCAGCATTTCCACTTTCCTCTATTTAACACAGATTCATAGGGCTCTCCATAAATAAAGCATCTTTATCTAATCTTTTAGAGGTCAACTGTTGTTCAACCTCCCTAAATAAGAAACCTTATTCAAAACTACATACATATACATGATATTATCATGACAAAAGCATCACATCACTTAGAAATACCCTTACATGTATACCCTCCCCCTATTTTTTGATTTTCCTAAGAAGCATTAGTTTGAACACTTTAACCTAATATTATGAAACTTTTGGCAATTCTCTTGAGTCATTTCTCACACATATTTGAAAACAACCATCACTGATATTGAAAATTGATCTTTTCTTGATAAATGGATGAAATGTAACATTTTTTTCACAAAAAGACATGGCGCCATACATGTGATTTCTTGTTTTCATGAAACAGTAAGCTTATAATCATATTTAGTGAATATCTTATTTATTCTGGTTTCTAGTCTCCTTTTAACTTTGCTAAAAGAGTAAGACCTACAAGTGTGATGTCTGCTCTTAATTAAAATGAAATTCAAACACAACCGGGTAACTGGGGACGGATGAGAATTCCATGATAAATGTTCAAATTTTACATGTTTTCCTACATTTGTGATGCATATATACAATAAAAGGGTAAAAATATGTTGTTTCTTGATCATTTCAAGAGTAATTATTATAGCAGATGTTATTTCAAGGTCAAATGTACATTTACATATCTAACATGTAATGGTAATGGAGACAATTGGAAACAGGGGGTGGCTTTTTGAATTCTGTAAATATATCTAAAGTATCACTTTTGGATAGGAAGGAGCAAAAACTTGAGTTTTTTGACTCAAGTTGATAACTGCATTTGTCTACATGTGAATTTTATTTGAAAGAAAAATATGCTGTTTTAAAAAAATTGAGTTATATAAGTCAGGTTGCTTAATGTTATTTCATGAAATCAGACAGCAAAATTGCTGCAAATTTATAATTTAAATAATTCAATTGATCAAAACTCTTTTACAGTATTAATTCTTATCACGGTAATTAACTTAGGCCTATTAATTCTCATCAGAATAGGAAATACCTACTTTCTAAGCCAATTTACTCTAGTGGTGGTCATTCTACACATTGATTTACCGGTACTTCCCTTGTATATTATAGCTAATAAATCATGTAATGACATATATAACCAACAAAATCATCTATTTTCCCAAAATAGACAACTTTTGGTACAAAATCCACTCAAAATTACAGTTAAATGAAAAATCTGAAATACCATGTAGTCTTGAAACTTACACTAACATTCTCTGAAAAGTCATCTTGTCTTAAATTTACAAAGCTTATGCTATTCTGAGAAAAAGTATACCTCATTTTGCCAATTCCATTAAGGATTAAGAAAAATATGGCCATTTAAGTGACACAGATTCATAGGGCTCTCCATAAACAAAGCATCTTTACCTAATCTTTTAGAGGTCAACTGTTGTTCAACCTCCCTAAATAAGAAACCTTATTCAAAACTACATACATATACATGATATTATCATGACAAAAGCATCACATCACTTAGAAATACCCTTACATGTATACCCTCCCCCTATTTTTTTATTTTTCCTACGAAGCATTTCTTAGTTTGAACACTTTAACCAAATATTATGAAATTTAAATGTCTCTATTCTGATCAATTGAATTTTTAAGCAGCGTGAAATTAAAACCATCGCAATTGATACTTTAGTAAAAATCATGAAATTTTAACACGGTGGAATTAAAACGACTTACAGTATTTCATCCGAACAGCCTCAACGTATAACTTTCTGCTATACCTTTTTTTATTAAATGAATTCTACTGGGGGTTTTTTTCGCAAATAAATTTAGCGAGGATTTTTTTCTCTTTTCAAATTAATGACAGGTTTTAAAAACAATATTATGTTTAGTATGTATAAAATTCCATAAACAATTTTACAAAGCTTTGGATTTTAGTTGCACAATGAAAAAATGAGGGATTGCACGATAATACCTGCTCATTTTGAAATTTAAAGCATTGTTGATTTCTTTTACTAAAGAGATATGCACAAAATGATGTTGCTCTGTGATGCTTTGCCAAGATTAAAAGCATGAGAGAGAGAGAGAGAGGGAGAGAGAGAGATCTGAGGCACTTATTGTAAAAATTGTTTACAATGTAGATGTGTTCTGCATGTAAAGTTTACCTAAAATGAATCATTAAAATTCAATATACATGTATATAAAAGATAAACTAATCTCAAAGAATTTACAATTGTTCTGTGAAATAATCAAATCTTGAGAAGAATGTTTTATAAATATCAGGGAACATTAACCTAAAATCTGAACTTTAAGTTCTTTTCATCTTGCACTCTGTTTTACATGCTCTTTCGCAGGCGATAATCATATATAACGGCGAGCCAGACAAAAGTTCTAATTTTAATTAGACTGAATATTTACCATGTCAAATATATTCATTTAATTAAGCACAAGCCTGTCCGAGTTCTTTAATTCATTAAGTGGAGGTGATATGATAAAGATCTGCTATATTCAAATATTTAGGGTAAAGTTATCATCATGCAAACATGCACTCTAATTACAACATTCTACTCTTGTGTGCCTTTGGACCCCCACCCCTTTTAATTGCACTGTTTTACGGTGTGTGGTGTGTTGTTCAATACAAAATAAGACATACATATACATAATAATAAATAGAAATTCAAAAGAGCAGTGTGCAAAACATACACGTGAAAATACATTGGACAGATAATATCCCGAGATTTCTCTGACTCAAATGCCCGCTTTCATATTGTTACGCACGTCAAAAGCGGAGGTTATAGTCAGAGGAATGTCGGAATAGATTGAAAAGTGCACAAACACCTTGAAAAGAAAAAGTCAATACGATATATCCTGTATTGAAACATACCTTTATAATCTGTCATACGTTAGTTGAGCTGAAAGTTCCACTATCGCCGTCTTGCAGGCCATTCTTCCTACACACGCTATCAGCTGTTGTTCGCAGTCAAAACACGGCGAGTTGACATGGTGAATCGTACGATAATTATTTCGATTTAAACTATTAAGACTAATAAAGACTAACAACGTAATTATCGACCGAATTAACGAAATTGTTTCAATAAATACTCTGATTACCTATATAAAAAAGGAGTTCGGTTTTATGACCGGTACGAAATCTTTTCAGCAGGAGTTACTTTCAGTGTGAATTTTGCACTATTTTTTAAACCAATAACGAGGAATCAACATTTCCGGAAAAATCAATATTTAAACCGCGATATCTCTGCAATGCAGTATCCGATTTTAAAACGAATTTAAATTTTGTATTTAGCTTTGCAAACTCTACAATATGCAACTAATTTTATGTTTTTTTAATAAAGTTTTATTATCAGTACGAATTGTTACAGTAGAAGTTACTTTCAGTGTGAATTTTGCACTATTTTTGAAACCAAGAACGCGGCATCAAAATTTCCGGGAAAATCAGTTTTTAAACCCCGATATCTCCTTAATGCATCCTCCAAATTTCAAACGGTTTTCAGCATTAGATTAAGCATAAAAAGCTCTACAAACTACGTATACGTTTTTTGTTTGATCAAAAAATTCAATTTTTCGAAAAATTTGATTCGCTTCCGGTTTTGACCAGAAGTGACGAATATTTATTATATAGCCTCATTACAGAGGTAAATCGACCAAATCATAACCATTGAAAATTTCAAGTCTCTATCTTAAAGCATTTTTGAGAAAAGTCCCGGACAAAATGACTTTTTAAAAATTTTAAAAATGACGTTACGTCAAAACGGAAGTGACGTTGTCTTTAAAACTTTAACATCTTTGAGGGACGATATCTTGCTAAAATCTCTGGAAATTTCATTGAAATCAGTTGAAAACTTTTTGAATTATGAAGCAAAAAAGGAGTCAGAAAAAAAAGAAACCGAAGAATAACTAGAGCAAAGCTCGTTGCAAAGCAACGAGTGGGTCTTCCGTTAATGTCGGAAGTAAAGCTGGAAGTTTCTGTAAGAAGCAGAGCTCTTAAACCATTAACAAGAGTAACTAAAATAAAAAGATGAAAAAATCGAATTATTCCTGGTACGACTTAACAAAATCCGAATGATTTTAAGTACGACTTAACAAACACCTTTCCGATTTCAAGAACGACTTAACAAAAAAAATCCGAATTGTTCAAGTACGACTTAACAATTATTTTTGGTACGAGTTAATTTTACTTTTAACATTTCGCTATTTTTTAAACCAAGGACGCGGAATAAAAATTTCCGGAAAAATCAATTTTTAAACCCCGATATCTCTGTAATGCATCGTACGATTTTAAAATGGCTTTCAGTGTTAGATTCAGCTTGATAAGCTCTATAAAACACATATTCATTTTTGATTTGATCAGAAAATTCATTTTTTCGAAAAATTTGTTTCACTTCCGGTTTCGACCGGAAGTAACAGATTTTCATTTTGAGCCTTATTACAGAGGTAAATCGATCAAATCATAACCATTGAAAATTTCAATCCTCTATCTTAAAGCGTTTTTGAGAAAAGTCCGGGACAAAATGACTTTTTGAAATTTTTAAAAATGACGTCACGTCAAAACGGGGGTGACGTTCTCTTTAAAACTTTTACATTTTTGAGGGACGCCAATTTGCAACAATCTCTGAAAATTTCATCAAAATCGGTTAAAAACCTTTTGAGTTATGAGGCAAAAAAGGAGTCAGAAGAAAAGAAAAAGAATAATAATAATAATAATAAAAAGAAACCGAAGAATAACAAGAGGGTCTTCCGTTGAAAACGGAAGACCCTAATAATAACTAGAGCAAAGCTCGTTGCAAAGCAACGAGTGGGTCTTCCGTTAATGTCGGAAGTAAAGCTGGAAGTTCCTGTTAGAAGCAGAGCTCTTAAACCAACAACAAGAGTAACACAAATAAAAAGATGAAAAAATCGAATTATTCCTGGTACGACTTAACAAAATACGAATGATTTTAAGTACGACTTAACAAAAACATTTCCGATTTCAAGAACGACTTAACAAAAAAATCCGAATGTGTTCAAGTACGACTTAACAATTATTTTTGGTACGAGTTAATTTTACTTTGAACATTACGCTATTTTTTAAACCAAGGAAGCGGAATCAAAATTTCCGGAAAAATCAATTTTTAAACCCCGATATCTCTGGTATGCATTGTCCGATTTTAAAACGGATTTCAGTGTAAGATTCAGCTTAATAAGCTCTACAAAACGCATATTCGTTTTTGATTTGATCAGAAAATTCATTTTTTCGAAAAATTTGTTTCACTTCCGGTTTCGACCAGAAGTGACAGATTTTCATTTCGAGCCTTATTACAGAGGTAAATCGACCAAATCATAACCATTGAAAATTTCAAGCCTCTATCTTACAGCGTTTTTGAGAAACGCCGCGGACAAAATGACTTTTTTAAATTTTTAAAATTGACGTCACGTAAAAACGGAAGTGACGTTGTCAAGAAAACTTTAACATCTTTGAGGGATAATAGTTTCACATTATCTCTGAGAATTTCATCAACATCGGTTGGAAACTTTTTGAGTTATAAAGCCGAGAAGGAGTCAGAAAAAAAAAGAAAAAGTATAATAATAATAAAAAGAAACCGAAGAATAACAAGAGGGTCTTCCGTTGAAAACGGAAGACCCTAATAATAGAAAGAAACAATAGAATAACAAGAGGGTCTTCCGTTGAAAACGGAAGACCCTAAAAAGAAACCGAAGAAAAACAAAAGGGTCTTCCGTTCCGGAAACGGAAGACCCTAATAATAACTAGATTCGATCTCGTTGCGAGCAACGAGTGGGTCTTCCGTCCAATTTTTGAATAGATTAGATCAAACTTATCAAATCAAAGATAAAAACGTAGATCTAAGCGAAAAATAGTAAAAAAAAAATTGCGGCACTCGAGGCTTGAACCCGGGTCGCCTGGGCAATGTCCACGACTCTATCGACTGAGCTACTCGGACTCTCGCTTCAGAATTTTGACGCTTAATTTCTCGAGAATGCCTTGATTGATTTTAAAACAAATTACATATTCTGAATGAGTAAGAGGGTCACTATAAGGTGTAAAAACTTCGAAAAAAAATATAAAAAAATAAAAAAGTCGAAAAATTCAATTTTTCAAATTTCCTTCCGGTGACGACCGGAAGTGACGGCGGAAATTTTCTTGAGTGTGTTGCACTAGAAAAACGGTAAATCTATCATCTCTGAAAATTTCAGCCCTTTATCTTTACTCGTTTTTGAGAAACGTCACAGACAAATTTGACTTTTAAAAAATTGTTTAATGACGATAACTTCCGACCGGAAGTGAATTTTTGAAAACTTTTCCGGCGGTACAAATTTCAGATGACGAGGCATCAACCCTAAAAATTTGACTGAAATCAAGCAAGCCATCTCCGAGAAATCGCCTGCACAAAATCGGTAAGAAGAAAAAAAAAGAATAAGAACTAGATTCGATCTCGTTGCGAGCAACGAGTGGGTCTTCCGTCTGATTTTTGAAATTAGATTAAACTTATCAATTAAAAGATAAAATCGTAGATCTGAGCGAAAAAAAGTGAAAAAAAAATTGCGGCACTCGGGGCTTGAACCCGGGTCGCCTGGGCCATGTCCACGACTATATCGACTGAGCTACTCGGACTCTCGCTTCAGGACTTTGACGCTTAATTTCTCGAGAGTGCCTCAATCGATTTTAAAACAAAATACATATTCTGAATCAGTGAAAGGGTCACTATAAGGTGTAACAATTTCAAAGTAAAATATTAAAAAATAAAAAAGTCAAAAAATTCAATTTTTCAAATTTCCTTCCGGTGACGACCGGAAGTGACGGCGGACATTCTCTAGACCGAGGTGCACCAGGAAATCGATAGATCTATCATCTCTGAAATTCTCAGCTCTCTATCTTTGCTCGTTTTTGAAAAACGTGAGAGACAAAATTGACTTTTTAAAATCGTAAACGGACGATAACTTCCGAGCGGAAGTGATTTCCCAAAATCTGTTTCAGCGGTATAAATTTCAGATAACGAGGCTTTAGTCCTGAAAATTTGAGAGAAATCGATCGTCCCATCTCTGAGAAATCGCCTGCACAAAATTTGTAAGACAAAAAAAGAATAATAACTAGATTCGATCTCGTTGCGAGCAAGGAGTGGGTCTTCCGTCCAATTTTTGAAAAGATAAGATTAAACTTATCAATTCAAAGATAAAATCGTAGATCTAAGCGAAAAAAAGAGAAAAAAATTTTGCGGCACTCGAGGCTTGAACCCGGGTCGCCTGGGCCATGTCCACGACTATAACGACTGAGCTACTCGGACTCCGCTTCAGAACTTTGACGCTTAATTTCTCGAGAATGCCTTGATCGAATTTAAAACTAATTACATATTCTTAATCAGTAAAAGGGTCACTATAAGGTGTAAAAATTTCAAAGTAAAATATTAAAAAATAAAAAAGTCGAAAAATTCAATTTTTGAAATTTCCTTCCGGTGACGACCGGAAGTGACGGCGGACATTCTCTATACCGAGGTACATTAGAAAAACGGTAGATCTATCATCTCTGAAAATTTCAGCCTTTTATCTTTACTCGTGTTTGAGAAACCCGACAAACAAAATTGACTTTTTAAAATCGTAAACGGACGATAACTTCTGACCGGAAGTGTTTTTTCAAACATGAAAAAAAATGTATCAGCTTTAGATAAAAACACGTTTATATTGAAAATTTGAGCGAAATCGACCCAGCCATCTCCGAGAAATCGTCTGCACAAAATCGGTAAGAAAAAAAAAGAATAATAACTAGAGCAAAGCTCGTTGCAAAGCAACGAGTGGGTCTTCCGTTAATGTCGAAAGTAAAGCTGGAAGTTCCTGTAAGAAGCAGAGCTCTTAAACCAACAACAAGAGTAACTAAAATAAAAAGATAAAAAAATCGAATTATTCCTGGTACGACTTAACAAAATCCGAATGATTTTTAGTACGACTTAGCAAAAACCATTCCGATTTCAAGAATGACTTAACAAAAAAAATCCGAATGTGTTCAAGTACGACTTAACAATTATTTTTGGTACGAGTTAATTTTAATTTGAACATTACGCTATTTTTCAAACCAAGGAAGTGGAATCAAAATTTCCGGAAAAATCAATTTTTAAACTCCGATATCTCTGTTATGCATCGTCCGATTTTAAAACGGCTTTCAGTGTTAGATTCAGCTTAATAAGCTCTACAAAACATATATTCGTTTTTGATTTGATCAGAAAATTCATTTTTTCGAAAAATTTGATTCCCTTCCGGTTTCGACCGGAAGTGACAGAATTTCATTTCGAGCCTTATTACAGAGGTAAATCGATTAAATCATAACCATTGAAAATTTCAAGCCTCTATCTTAAAGCGTTTTTGAGAAACGCCGCGGACAAAATGACTTTTTGAAAATTTTTAAAATGACGTAACGTAAAAACGGAAGTGACGTTTTCAAAGAAACTTCACAAACTTTGAGGTATTAAAGTTGCACACAACCTCTGAAAATTTCATCAAAATCAGTTGTAAACTTTTTGAGTTATAAAGCCGAAAAGGAGTCAGAAAAAAAAATTAAAAGAATAATAACTAGAGCAAAGCTCGTTGCAAAGCAACGAGTGGGTCTTCCGTTAAGTCGGAAGTAAAGCTGGAAGTTCCTGTAATAAGCAGAGTTCTTAAACCAATAACAAGAGTTAATAAAATAAAAAGATGAAAAAATCGAATTATTCCTGGTACGACTTAACAAAATCCGAATGATTTTAAGTACGACTTAGCAAAAACCTTTCTGATTTCAAGAACGACTTAACAAAAAAATCCGAATGTGGTCAAGTACGACTTTACAATTATTTTTGGTACGAGTTAATTTTACTTAAAACATTACGCTATTTTTTAAACCAAGGACGCGGAATCAAAATTTCCGGAAAAATCAATTTTTAAACCCCGATATCTCTGTAATGCATCGTCCGATTTTTAAAAGGCTTTCAGTGTTAGATTCAGTTTAATAAGCTTTACAAAACACATATTCATTTTTGATTTGATCTGAAAATTCATTTTTTCGAAAAATTTGTTTCACTTCTGGTTTCGACCGGAAGTGACAGATTTTCATTTCGAGCCTTATTACAGAGGTAAATTGACCAAATCATAACCATTGAAAATTTCAAGCCTCTATCTTAAAACGTTTTTCAGAAACGCCGCGGACAAAATGACTTTTTTAAAATTTTAAAAATGACGTTACGTCAAAACGGAAGTGACGTTGTCAAGTAAACTTTAATATCTTAGCTATAAGCTATAATAGTTTTACATTATCTCTGAAAGTTTCATTAAAATCGGTTGGAAACTTTTTGAGTTATGAAGCCGAGAAGGAGTCAGAAAAAAAAAGAAAAAGTATAATAATAAAAAGAAACCGAAGAATAACTAGAGCAAAGCTCGTTGCAAAGCAACGAGTGGGTTTTCCGCTAATGTCGAAAGTAATGCTAGAAGTACCTCTAAGAAGCAGTGTTCTTAATCTAATGACAAAAGTAACTTAGGTACAAAAAAGATTTTAAAAATCGAATGATTCTTGGTATGACTTAACAAAATCCGAATGGTTTTAAGTACGACTTAACAAATTTGACTTCATTTTAGGTAAAAGTTAACTTTACCTGGAACTAACATCTAATTTCTTAACCCAGAATGCAAAATTAAAATGTCCGTAAAAAATCAATTTTGTTTAAAACATAATTCTGAGCAACATTTCCTCTACACTGCTTTTCAAAGGGTTGACCTTTCGTACTATGTGCTTGTTGCATCATCAATTGTCAGAAACTTATCGATGTATAGTTTACTTAATTTTATTATTCCTCTGTGAATATTTTTATTTAAAATTACTATTGATGGTGAACATTTCAAAGGGCCCCGCTGATGTTATTTTAGAGAATTTTGCTTTGACCTTGACCTATAACTTGAAATTTTTCCAGCTGGCATTTAACTGTTTCATTGCCCCTAACATATAGGCATTTTTGTTGAATCTGACCAAGATTAAGCATATCCGGGAAATAATCTACTGTCTAAACCTAATTTTATTAAGATCTGCTATGACCTTCACATTGACATGGTTCAAGGTCACTGCACGCCATTAACCAATAAGCTCTGTTTAGGCAAAATATTAGCCAATTAGGGGCTAAAAGGAGAGTATATATATGCTCTTAAAATATGGATTTTTGTGTGATCTGATATGACCTTGACACTTGATCTACAAATATCATTCGAGGTCATTGCATATCCTTTGATCAAAGGCATCATGTGGGTGAAGTATGAGCCTGATTGGAGCAAAGGGAGAGAAGATGTACTCCAGACAAGGATTTTTTAAATATAATTCTGCTATGACCTTCACAGTTTACCTTGAAAATAGGTTCAAGGTCACTACACACCCTTTACTCAAAAGCTCTGCTTATGTGAAGTCTGAGCCCTATAGGGGTTAGTAGAAAGTATATATGCTCTGAAAAAAGGATTTTTGCATGATCCGATATGATATTTCACCCTTTACCTAGAAATTTCATGCAAGGTCACTGCACATCGATTAACGATAGAGACAGTCTGTGAGTATTAGCCAGATTGGACCAAAGGGAGAGAAGATATGCCCCAGACAAGGATGTTATATATGTAATTCTACTATGACCTTAACCTTATACCTAACAACATGGTTCAAGGTCACAGCACATCCTTAACCCAAAGGAACCCTGTGGATGAGGTATGAGCCAGATTGGGCCAAGGGGAGAGAAGCTATGCTCCGTTCAAGCGATCTCGGATGGACAGACGGACAAACTGATCACTAGAAGCCCACACAAACTTGCTTTCTATCTAATTTGAAATAGTATCCATGCTATCTGCCCATGGTGAATAGTCATCAAAACCATTCATCAGCAGAATTTGATTTCCCTCCTTTTTAAACTCGGAACACCTCTGACCTAATTAGATCACCGCATTAAATACAAAGTTTGATAACTCTAATTTGTTTATCATCAAGAAATTCTGCATCGCTGACAAATAAAGTTTTTTTCGGTACAATAATATACCAATTAACTGACTATCTGGACAATAGCAAGTTTATTGTCCCACCCCTCAGCAACTATTTCCCTTGGCTTTGCCTCATGAAATAGTTGCTGTCTTGGGGGACAATAAACTTGCTATTGTCCTCATACCCAGTACATACTAAATAGGCATATAATATCCCATCCACCTCCATTTCATGTTATATAACCTCCAGTTTGTAACCTTCAATTTCACTGTGTAAAGGCAACACAACAGTCAAAGCCGCAAGTTTCACAATTTATTACTGCTTCTCATGTACTTAAAATTAGGGGCCTTAATATTGCTTAGGCCTAAAAAAAAAAAGTTGTGGGTTTCGGGTAACCCGACCTAACCTACAAAAATGGCCCGATCCTACCATTTTTAGATGCCTGATTTTATCCGACTGTGAATTTCATCTTATTTCCAATAAAAAATACGTTTTTAAATATGAAACAAACAAACATTCTTAGGATTCAGGCCAAAAAAAAATAGATAAAATAAAAAAAATCCCCACCTACCTAACCTAATTTTTTCATCAGTGTTACCCTAAACACACTATTTTTTTTTTAGGCCTTACCAATTCCAACAAGAGACATCCCATTAACTATTGATAAACATTAAAATTCATTTCATGAATCTACGCAACACTGGTAAATCTTCACGTACAGTCACTATCAATTTTACAAAAATATTGACGGTTCTTTATCCGAAACTATTCCTTGTACATGTACCTTTAACTGCAATTAGTACACTAACATTTTATGAAAAGACGGTTTGTCTTAGAATAAGAAAGCTAATGCAATTCTGAGAAAAAGAATACTACATATTGCAAATTCCATTGAGGTTTAATAAAAATATGGCCATTTAAGTGAACCCCCCATTTCCAATTTCCATTAATAAACACAGATTTACAGGGTTCTCCATAGTAAAACATCTTTACCTGACCTTTTAGAGGTCAATTGTTGTTCAACCACCTTTGAAAAGAAACCTTATTCAATACAACATGCATCTACATTATATAATCATGATAAAAGCTTCACATCACTTAGAAATATCCTTACATGTATACCCCCCCCCCCCCATCTTTTGATTTTCATAAAAAGTCATGGTTAAAAATGTTTAACCTAATTTTATGAAACTTATGGCAATTTCCTTGAGTCATTTCTCACACATATTTGAAAACAATCATCAATGATTCTAAAATTTGATCCTAATTATTTGTTTATTTTATGATTTACACCATTTTAATTAACAAATAGACAGCTGTCCTGCTTGTGATTTCTTGTTTTTATGAAAAAAAGTAAGCTAACAATCATATTTAGTGAATATCTAATCTATTTTGATTTCTAGTCTCCTTCTAACCATGCTAAAATAGTAAGATACAACCTACAAGTTAGACATCTGCCTTAAATTAAAATAAACTTCAAACACCCAGGTAGCTGGAGACAGAGTTGATTTCCATGAAAAATGTTCAAATTTGACATGTTTTTCTACTTTTTTTCTGCATATATACCTTAGAAAGGTAGAAATAGGTTGTTTCTTGTTCATTTCAAAAGTAATTATCATAGCAGATGTTATTTCAAAGTCAAATGTACATTTACATATCCTACATGTAATCTTAATGCAGACAATTAAATAGAGGGGAGGGGGGGGGGATTTTTCAATTATGTAAACACATCTAAATATCTTTATGAAATAAAAAATAAAGGAAACATAATTGCATACTTTTATTGAAAAACAAATTTTCACAGCAATTATGAATTTCTTTAAACAGCCTTAATTTTGTTTTCATAATTTCTTATCAAACACAAACCACAACATGGCATGATGCTTTCTTCAAGTTCCATTATTGTTCATGCATTATCGGATTTAATTTGAATTACCGGTAAATAGTCTGTAGAACACAAGGAATATGCATGTGGATAGAGGTGACAGGTTAATCTCAGGAGCTGACCCACAAGAATCAACAGGTACCGGTAAAAGCCATGTGGTAACAAGAGGCCGTTTTGAGCTGAAATAAAAAAAAAAAAATAATTAGCTCAAAGTACATGTATTTCCTTCTGGTATACCATGTTTTATCATTTCTACCCGTTTTTTTTTTTTGCAAATAAATTTGGCGAGGGTTTTGGTTTCTTTTCTTTTAAATTACATTTTTTAAAAACAATACTATGTGTAATAAGCATAAAACATGTATGAGTAAACTTAATGAAGAATTTTTAATAGATTATTTTTCACAGAATGTGTTACATTACATGTATGTCAATCTTTATAAAAGTAGCGTATATTTAGTGCGCCATAAATTGCAAGTTTTTTGTAAATATCATTTACTTGCATGATAGGTATATATGGTCTAACCAAAATTTTCTTCATAAAGCTACAGCTGTATGTACCACATAATCATATGTTTTGTCACAAGTATACATTTTTAAAAAATACCCAAATTCCAACAGTTGAAAGTAACTCGATGAATTTTTCATTCTCTGATAAGTTCATTGTGTTTTGTGCGTGCATATATTATAAGTCTGCTGCAACAGCAGCCAATCAGCAGTAAGCTGAATCCACTAATAAGAAAGTTTGTGGTTTAGGAGCGGGTAAAATTGTTTATGCATAATGTAGCTGACACTGACTTGAATAGATCTGATATATATGTACAAGATGGGAGAAATAATGACAGAACAGACTGGGATTCGAACCTTGCCCTCTGAATCTCTAGTCAAGTGCTCTACCAACTGAGCTACATGTATCTGGCACCGGTATTCAAACCAGTCTGACCATCACATCTCCCCCCCCTTAAATGATCTTCACCCTCAAAGATCACCCCTGGCTCTTCCCCTGGCAGGAGTTAACCTGTCAGTTCCAGGGGCTGGTTACAACACCAATATTGTATGGGGATGGAACGATCCACCGATGCACCGGTGCATCACGGTATTTATTTTGACAATATTTGGATTGTTACATTTACCATTAATACATTACGATACCTATGCAGACTTTGTTTTATTTTCCAAAAATATCTGAGCTTCATATATCGGCTATTTTTTAGTCTGCACGCCTAATATGAAAGTACAAAGATGGCGGAAAACCTCGTAAAGTTGTCAAACCTGTAGGAAGCTAAATCTGGAGTGTGGACAACTTTTGGATTACTTGTTAATGAAAAAGTAGTGTATATGAGACTTAAGTAATTTGTAAATTGTGCAACGCTCATTTTAAATATATCAAAATAACTTTGGACATGCGGTAATACATCGACAGATTGAATAAATTTTTAACCCTTATTCATGTTTTCATTTAGTTGCAATGTATCGTGATATGTATCGTATCGCATCTCATGTATAGTGATATGTACCGAATCGGCTAAGTACAGAAACGTCCAAGCCTTAATATTGTAACAGGATGGGAGAAATAATGAAGGACCAAACCAGGAATTAAACCTGGGCCCCCTGAATCTCTAGTCAGGTGCTCTACCAACGGAACACTGGTATTCGAACCGGTCTGACCGTCACATATATAAAAAGTTATTTTAAACAATGGTGTTCAATAAAAAATAACACTTGCAACCTTCAGTTTTTGTCTGTAATTAATCAATATTGGCATGCGATCAGTTATCGTTGAGTACCATTTTTCATCAGTGCATTGTTACGTCATTTTATCAACACATAAAATTATATACGAAAATATGATGTAACATTGCACCAGCGAGAAATGGTCCTCGACAAGAACTGCTGGCATGCCAGTACTGCCAGTAGTCAGATTAAAAAAAGAGAATATAAATGAAAAATTACATTTTAAACATTAACAAGGACAATTCAAGTACACATCAAAACTGCTAAACAAGGAAAATTATGTGAACTGGTAGAGTGGTACGCATAGTTCTAACTTGTAAACTACATGTACATGTATTGCAAGTACATGTACCGGGTACCCGTTGGTCTGCTAAACCTCTCTAATGATACATTGATCGGCATCATAAAAATATTAAAGACTTTTTAGTCATGTTTTAACTCTGAAGTCTGAAGTATACAATTTTATTTACTTGATGTTACATGTATGTCTACAGGGTATTTATGTCTACATTTGGAGTCTTCCGCACAAGAATATGATCAATGACATATGTTTCTAATTAGACCCTGCTTTGAATTTTGAGTTGAAAATTCACAATCTGATTTTTTTTTAAATAGATAAATTCGGTCATCCTTTCCAGTCACCAATGAACCTCGAGCAAGTCTAAACATCCAGTAAACAATGTAAAAAGTACACGTTAGTAAACAAACACCCACACCATAACAAAACATCTAACTCTGTAATTCTTATAAAATTCTTAACCCAGCAGATGTTAAATCATCAAGATATATTTGTAAATTCATACGAGATGGACATATCATAAGAAAATCTATGTACAGTACCAACTACATGTATATTTGTATACTGTATGTATGACTTTCGCCACATGTGGATTTTGTCAATAAATTGAATTGTAATTTACACAAAATTCTGGTAAAAAGGAGAAAAAAACAAGTGAAAGGTACAACATTTTGGATTCAATTCTGTTAAAAGGATTTATATTGTCTGGACTAGAAAAATAACATACATCAGTGACAGTGTGCACGTACTTACATGTACATCTATAGACTAAATGTTAACCAGTTAACATGCTGACATTCCCAGATAGCATGACATTGTTGGGCCAACATTGGCTGTGGGTTGTAAGGTTGGCGTTGGGTGAACAACGTTGGGCCAACATTGGGCCAATATACATTTGACACACTTAACTTGAGTGTCAATGTCTGTTGGGAACATAACGTTGGGCCAACGTTGGCCCACTGTCGCACTTATTTGAGATTCTGTGACAAAATTTAGGTTGGTCTCATTAGCTCGAGCCAATGGTGGGCCAACGTTGGACTTAATCATTAATTTATCGATCTATTTGATAATTTCCACCACCGTTGTAAAACCAACATTAACCATATGGGATTAAATTTAATGATTCCTGCTTTATAAGATTCGTTTAATCAAAACAGAACGTAAAAGAGCACAGAAATAAACGAATTAAAGCAAAACCATTCTTGGCATATATGGCCCAACGGTGGCCCAACATCTAATCTTTGAATCAATCCATTTAAATCATTATATGTATATAAACTATTTATAAGTAATGAATAGAAATTAGACAACAATTGGACATTTTTAACATCATGCAATTTATAAGCACAAATCGAAGAGAGAGAGAAAAAAATATGCATGTCCCAGGTGACTGCATTATATAACTAGTTTTTAATAATATTTGTTTTTAATTTGAATTAACTAATAAAGATTCTTTTTTAAATTCATATGTACAATTTATACACCTAGTATTTTCTCCAGCTAATGATAGAAAGACAATTGATGAAAACAGAAGTCCTTGCTGCATAAAGGGTTGTGCTAATTTTAGAAGCATCTCTTTAAGATACAATTAGGTCATCTCTAAAACTTTCCTCGCCTCTCTGTCTCAGCGGGACATTGGTCAGTTGCTGTGGTAACGGAGCTCTCTTACACAATTTTCGTGTTATTTGATATCAGGTCAGTGAGTTTCCACCACAACCTCGTGTTCTTTGGACAAAGAAATCACATTTAGTTTTCAGTGCTTGGGCTTTTATATCACCACAATTAACTGATGTAAGTATGCATTTTACATGTTTTAATACATTTTTTGTAACTTTAAAGTATAAGTATATATACAATGTAGCATGTACTTTACTACTGTATTCAAATTTATTACTGCAGCGAATTACTTTGTAAGATAGGATATATACCTATATAAGCTTCATAGATGTACAAAGTTTAAGGGTATTTATGTTCAGTTTTATAGTAGTAATCGGATTCACACATGTACTGTATAATCTTTAAGTAATTCCATTTTAATCGATTTATGACACTCATTGAGGTAAAATCAATTTTATTACAGATTACATATATTTGCAAAACATAGACCTGTCTTAAATACATACGTAGCATTAACTTTTAACAGTATTTGAGATTTGGCAATTGAAAGACCTTGTTTTTAAGCAAAAATGTCTGATAAAATTGAATCATACTGGACTCTTAGGAGAGGAGTGCTATCACGAATTTCAGATCACTTGTCTGACTTACAAAACCAATCTGACGAGTCACAGGACTCATTTCAAACTGGGAGTGTAGAAGGGCAAAGTCATGTACATTATTCAGGGGGTGCTAGTGCCCAGGATACTGGCAGGGTACATACTAGTGGGATTGACTCAAGTGACATAACTTATGATAGTGATAATGACATGGCCGACACCACAGAAAGGGGTGCAAATGAAAATTGTGAGCCTGAAGAAGGTGATAATCTTGAAAATATGTTTCATCCTCAAAATGTATGTAGTGAAACAGATGATGAAAGTGACTCTGATCTTGAACAGGAAAAACCTCTCTCTCAAAAGCTTGGGGAGTGGGCTACAAGCTTTCAGATACCTAACAACGCATTATTAGATTTATTGACTCTTTTGAGACAGTATTTCCCCACACTGCCCAAAGATCCAAGGACTCTCCTTCATACTCAATTGAACTATGATGTGTCAGATTTGGCAGGAGGGCAATATTATCATTTTGGTATTTTGTCAAATTTGTCACAGAGAGCTGAGTCACAGTTACATATACTTGATGACGGATTCAGCTTTTCTCTTCAAATAAATATTGATGGTTTACCACTTTTCAAGAGTACAAATGATCAGTTTTGGCCGATTCTTGGCAAAGTTCAAAACTTATGTGACGAAACACCTTTTATAATTAGTATTTTCTCTGGGCAAAGCAAACCAAGTAATTTGAATGATTATTTGCAAAAATTTATTGGTGAATTCAAAGCACTAACTGACAATGGTTTTGACCTAAATGACAAACATTTCAATGTGAAATTAGATTCCATAATCTGTGATGCACCTGCGAGAGCATTTGTTAAGTGTACCAAGGGTCATTCCGGGTATTCAGGATGTGATAAGTGTACCCAGTCTGGTGTTCATGTTGGCAAAATGACTTTTCCCGAGACCAATGCACCTTTAAGAACTGACGTATCATTCAATGCTTTAGAAGACGATGAACATCACAAAGGCTTATCACCTTTTGTAGAATTGAATGTTGGCATGGTTTCACAGTTCCCCCTTGATTACATGCACCTAGTCTGTCTAGGAGTTGTTAAACGTATGCTGTTATTGTGGAAAAAGGGCCCTTTAAGGTGTCGATTAGGGTCACAAGATATTAATCAAATATCCGATTCATTGCTCTCTTTGAAAAATTATATTCCATGTGAATTTTCTCGCAAACCCCGTTCTTTAGATGTCATTGACCGCTGGAAGGCAACAGAGTTTAGACAGTTCTTATTGTACACTGGCCCATTAGTCTTACTGAATGCTGTACATCCCAACATATACAAAAATTTCTTGCTCCTCAGTGTTGCCATGCACATTTTGTTGAATGAAAGTTTATGCAATGTATACAATGCCTATGCACACGACCTTCTTGTTGCCTTTGTTTATCACTTTGGTCAGTTGTATGGCAATGATATGATGGTTTATAATGTGCACGGACTAGTTCATTTATCAAATGATGCTGCTAAATATGGCAGTCTTGACAACGTGTCATCGTTCCCATTTGAAAATTTCTTAGGAAAGCTGAAACGCATGGTTCGTAAACCATCTTTTGCATTGCAGCAGATAATACGTCGACTTTCTGAACAACGTTACATGAATCCTTCCAACAAGAAAGCGAAGGAATATCCAATTTTAAAAAGAGAGCATGCATTAGGGCCAATACCTGATGTTCTAGCAAATGGCATCCAGTACAGGTCATTGGAAACTGACAATTACAGTATAAAACTTAATGCTAAAGATAGTTGTTTACGTGTGAATGGAAAGATTGTGGTTGTGAAAAACTTGATACAAAAGGATGCTGATGTTTTCATTGTGTATCAGGCATTCAGGAATACTGAAGACTTTTTTGGTACACCTGTCTCATCAAATTTACTTGGAATTCAGACGGTGCATGAATTAGAAATGCAAGTCAGTTTCTCAAAACTGAACCAAATACAATCAAAATGTGTATTGCTTCCATATAAAAGAAAGTTTCTAGCAATTCCATTTACAAGTAACATTTGGTGAGAAGATATGATTTGGGATGCTTAAAACCAAGGTCACAAAAAGTGTTTGTCAATATGTTAGAATAACTTTGGAACTAAACATGAGCATTTATATGTTTATGTATTGTAATTTACTATTTATAGATATGTATATATGCATATATCCATGATAGGTCTATGTATGCTGTGGTTGAATTCACGGATGGCCTAGAAGTAGAGGTCATACCAAGTGCATGGCTGACAGAAAACAAGAAGAAAGCTTACTGGCCAATGTGGAGGAACATGACAAAAGTTCAAAGCGCAATAAAGCAGTGTTTAAAACCAGGAGCAGACTACATGTGCTTGGATATCAGAGTGCTCTATGAATCTGGTAAGATAAATGTTTTATTGTTAATATTTAATATATCATATAAAAATGTTCAAGCTTTTAAATTATTTGAATGATTTTGAATTCATGGTTTTTTTTGTAATCTTAATTAAAATGAGGTAAACAATTTATCAAAATGTAAATCTGTAATGTTTTAATCGATAAGTTTTTTCCATTTAAGTACATGTCTATTTTTATCTTAACTAAAATGTGAAGATTAATGGTATGCAAAGTGTTAATTACATGTTGTTTTTGTAATTTTAAAAGACAACTTTGACAAAGCAAGATCTAAACTTGCCAATGCGGTTATGACGTCATCTCTTGAAACCACAGACGGCGAGGACGCATCAAGAGAAGAAAAGGGCCAGAAGAGAAAGAAAAGGTACATTATTCATTACAAAACAAGTCAAATTTGATACAATGATTTATATATGTATATAATAGATGTAAATTGGGAAAAACTCATTCATCTTATGTAAATTTCAGGCCCAATCCAAAATACAACAATTTATCTTCATCAGAGGATGAAGAGGATGACGACTCAACACAACTGAAAAAGTTAAGAAGGTCCCCGCGGAAAAATATTAAATCCTTCCCGGATCTTCCACCCCTTCCGGAACTACCCATACCAGTGACTCCTCAACCATCTCCATCATCATCATCATCATCATCTTTGCCAAAGCAAAATGAGCCAAAAAGAAGACTAATCAGTTCACCCTCAACAGCTGCATCACCCCGGGCAACACCTGAGGTGTCCACAAAGCCAAGAGTATCAGGTTAGTTTTTAAACCTATCTTTGTTGCACACATTTATTATTATTAAAGGTATTATTTAAGGTAATATCTAGATAATTTCACTTTTAATAAGAGATTCACCTATTTGTCTTTCTAGCCACGGACATCAAGATTATTTCTATAATCGAAGATATAAAAGGACAGGTCAGGTTTAACACCAAACTTTTGCAGAATATTCTGGCAAAAGTTGAGGTTGCAGCCCCCGTGGCAGAGACAGATCAAACTTTGGACATTGGAATTGATTTCCCATTAAAGACACTCAACAACTTGGATGCATTGGAAGAGCAATTAGAAGACAGTGGGATAGTCAGAGCGTTGGTATGTCACCTATGTTTTTGAATTTATTTTTTTTATCATAAGTGTCCTCATATGGTTGCATTTTATTTTCATAATTATAAAATATTTAGTCTCACTGCAATAATAACTTATATAAAGTTTATTAAAGCTTCCAAATCTAACAGCAATAGGAGGAGACTCTCTTCAGTCCAGTGTGAGGCGGCTCCTCTCCTTTCTAATGACCAATGACCTTGCACAGCAAATAAACTGGAAGGGAAAGGGCAAGAAAAGAGGGTTTTCAGCCCTTAAGTTGAAACCCATTGTGCTAAGTAAGTTCTAATTTTTCCGTGAACAAATCGAAGTCTTTTTAAATGGTGGTAATGCTTTCAGATGGAATTGGTCTACTTTGCTTTTTTTATTCTTGCAAAACATGTTCCGTTTTAAATCATATTGTTTAAAATTATATATTCTTATAAATATTCTATACAAATACATTACATAGTGAGTTTGTTGTTTCACATAAATTTCCAGTACGTCATTTGCTTTAGAGTTTATCAGGGATATGGTGTATTACTTATTTAAACATCTCTTACAGAGGCTGTGAGGAAAAACAGATTTTGTGCGCAAGCAACAGAGGCCGATGTTGAAAAAGTGATTAAGGACTGGCTAAGATAATCTGCCGACCGCGATGGTGGACGGAAACGACGAGCAGAAAAAAAGAAAGAAAATGCCAGAACTGAGGCCGAGGCTGATGAATCAGACTGAAAAACAAAGAGTCATTAATACTCCATTTCATTTACAGATGTATAAATAAAGTTTATATTTCATTCAAATGTTTTATTAATTTTTAATAAGTTTTACTTACATGCTATTTGCTAGGTTACCATAAAACAACTAGTATTAAAATATCGATTTTTTAATTGATTGGGATGTGGAAAAATAACTTAAACAAAATCAAGGATGCTGTCAGCTGAGGAAAATGAGATAACCTAAGTGCTGACTAGTTATTTGCTAAAAAAATTTACAGAACAGGAACCAAATTGAAATGTAAGCCAACGCATTACCAACATTTAAGAGATTAAGTTGGGCCAACGTTGGGCCAACATCAACCAAGAGATTTAATAGCTACACCAACGTTGGTCCACTGTTGGTTATTGGTATGTGTCATATATTGCTTACGTTGGGCCACTGTTGACCCAACAAATTGGGCCATCGTTGGGCCGATTAGCAAAATTACATTGGCCCAACGAAGATTGCCAACGTTGGCCCAACACAACGGGTTTTGTTGGGCCAACGTTGGCCCAATATAGACATGCTATCTGGGTTTTAACCACTATAGACAAGAAACTTTAAAAGGAATAAAAAGCCTCACCTTCTTCAGTAACATCCAAATAGATCACACACTTTAATGTCCATCTTTTCCCCTTTATTACTCGTAGCTTATCAACGGCTGATCAATGGAAACATACACATCCGTCGACATGGTCGACAGAAGTGTGGCTGTCAGAATTTCCTCGTAAACGATTCACACGAGAATATATCCCTCCTTATACAAATATGTAGTATTGTTCCCTGTGCATGTTCATATGTTTCACAGTAACTTGAAAATGCATGTGTACACCGAAAAATGCACAACTTATCTTCTGCATTACGCTCTCTCTTTTCTACAATCTAACAATGCCGTTCGTTACTGTTTACATTCGCGGGTCCGCGACAAACATTGCAAACATTTGTTCTGCGTGGCCGATTAGAACGTGTTAAATAAGTAGTTGAATTCATAAATGATATAGCCTAGATGAAAAAAAAAATGAAATTGAATCACAACAATTTATCTAAGACGCAACACAATGTAATGCAGTAAATGCCTGGGCCTTAAAACGGCATTTGTTCGCTTGTGTGTCTATGTAGACAAATTAACTCGTTCATGTACGATTCACACATATTTGTTTTATGAAATTTGAAAAAAATAGGGCACAGAACTTTTTAAATTTGACACCAAATGACATTATCTAATATATTAACAATAACTGAATTAATTTTTTTTCATAAAATGATAACGATTTTTGCTATCAGAAAAATACGTGTATGAGCTGCTGACCCCTAATTATAGGGGCCAGCCCTTTTTTCTTAATTTTAAATGAAAGCTCTCGTTATTCTAAACAACTTTTGCTCTATATGTATTAACAAAATATTTTTAGTTTAAAGGTTATTATACAAAGAACAACAAAATTTCAGACCCCCCAAAACCTTATACTTTACCGGCAAATAGCTTAAAAACTAAAAAACATTTTGCCAAACTTTTCATGCCAGCAAAACTATAAAATGTTACCAACAATTCTGCTAAATTTCATGCAACTATCTTTTGTAGTTCCCGAGATCAACTCTGGACAAAAGACCCCCCAATTTTCAATTAAAGGGCAATAACTCATAACCGGAAGTGAATTTTTAAAATTTGAAAAAAACGTCTCGAGATATTAACATTGTCTACATACCCTGAAAGTTTCATAACAATCAGACAACAAATGTACGAGAAATGGCCTACACAAAATTTGCGGATAAAAAAAAAAAATAATAATAAGAAACTAGAGCAAAGCTCGTTGCAAAGCAACGAGTGGGTCTTCCGTTAATGTCTGAAGTAAAACTGGAAGTTCCTGTAAGAAGCAGAGCTCTTAAACCAATTACAACTTTAAAATAAAAGATGAAAAAATCGAATTATTCCTGGTACGACTTAACAAAATACGAATGATTATAAGTACGACTTAACAAACACCTTTCCGATTTCAAGAACGACTTAACAAAAAAAAAATCCGAATGTGTTCGGATTAAGTACGACTTAACAATTATTTTTGGTACGAGTTAATTTCACTTTAAACATTACGCTATTTTTTAAACCAAGGACGCGGAATCAAAATTTCCGGAAAAATCAATTTTTAAACCCCGATATCTCTGTAATGCATCGTCCGATTTTAAAACGGGTTTCGGTTTTAAATTAAGCTTAATAAAAGCTTCTTTGCTGCTTTATGATTAATATCAAATTATTGGTCAGAAAAGAGTTATTATGAAAAGACTTAGTAACCCTTCTGGCCCCTAATTTGAGGGGTCAGCCCCTTTTTTCTTGATATCAAATAAAAGGTCTCGCTAATATAAACATATTTTGTTCTACAAGTGTTCATGAATTGTAAACCGTTCTCGAGATATCTGTACAAATGCGTTTTAGGGGCCGACCCTTTAACACCTTACCGGGGCCACTAACAACAACATTTTTGGTATCATATTGTTAAGAACATTATTTTGAAGAACTTTTGTTCTACATTGCTTTTAAAAATATTTCTCCTTTTTCAGATATTAATGATCAGAGTTTTGAGTTCTGGCCCCTTGAAACCCCTAATTACGTAATATATGACTTAGGTATGGTAATGTATAGATGAACAGCTGTAAAATGAACATTTTTTCTTCTATAATTAATAACAAAATATTGTTCAGTAAAGAGTTATTGTAAGAAGACATTAGAGCCCTCTTGACCCCTAATTTGAGGGGCCAGCCCCTTTTTCTTGACATCAAATAAAAGGTCTTGTAAATATAAACATATTTTGTTTAACAAGTGTTCACAAAATGTTTACCGTTCTTGAGATATCTGTACAAATGTGTTTTAGGGGCCGACCCTTTAACTCCTAAATGGGGTCATAAACAAAAACATTTAAGGTAGCATATTGTACAAAACATTATTTTGAACAACTTTTGTTCTACATTGCTTTTAAAAATATTTCTCCTTTTTCAGATATTAATGATCAAAGTTTTGAACTTCTGGCCCCTTGAAACCCCTAATTACGTAATATATGACTTAAGTATGGTACTGTATAGATAAACAGCTGTACAATGAACATTTTTGCTTCTATAACTGATAACAAATTATTGTTCACTAAAAAGTTATTGCAAATAGACTTTAGAGCCCTCTTGGCCCCTAATTTGAGGGGCTAGTCCCTTTTTCTTGATATCAAATAAAAGCCCGTGTAAATTGAAACAGCTTTTGCATTACATGTTTTAACAAAATATTTATACGTCAAAAGATATTACGGAAAATGTGCGAAAATTTTGTGAAAAAATTTGGTGCTAATTTTCAGGTTCAGGCGAGCTTTGAGGCCTTTAGCAATTTTCGCAATTGGAAGCATGGAGGGAAATCTATAGACATTCATCTACAATCCCTGCAAATTTCAAGCTTCTAGCTTGATTAGTTTCAGAGGAGATGCGTGGACAAAATGAC
The DNA here is from genome assembly GCF_902806645.1 of Magallana gigas. NCBI lineage: Eukaryota > Metazoa > Mollusca > Bivalvia > Ostreida > Ostreidae > Magallana > Magallana gigas. The sequence continues at coordinate 2,677,986 of NW_022994865.1, read as the reverse complement.
CCTTAAAAATTTACAAAATCGTCCATATCTGAAACCGGAAGTGACGTAATCATTTGAAATTTTAATAATCAGTAGCGACATTGATGCTTAATAACTCCTAAAAATTTGGTGTAAATCGGTTGAATAGTTTCTGAGAAATAACGCTCCAAAAAAGTCAGAAAAAGAAAAAAAAGTATAATAATAAAGAAAAAGAAACCGTAGAATAACAGAAGGGTTTTCCGTTGAAAACGGAAAACCCTAACAGTAGAATAACAGAAGGGTTTTCCGTTGAAAAACGGAAAACCCTAACTAGACACGATCTCGTTGCGAGCAACGAGTGGGTCTTCCGTACGATTTTTGAATAGATTAGATCATACTTATCAATTCAAAGATAAAAACGTAGATCTAAGCGAAAATAAGTAAAAAAAATAATTGCGGCACTCGAGGCTTGAACCCGGGTCGCCTGGGCCATGTCCACGACTCTATCGACTGAGCTACTCGGACTCCGCTTCGGAACTTTGACACTTAATTTCTCGAGAATGCCTTGATCGATATTAAAAAAATTTACATATTCTGAATCAGTAAAAGGGTCACTATCAGGTGTAAAACTTTCAAAAAAAAATATTCAAAAAAAAAAAAGTCGAAAAATTCAAATTTTCAAATTTCCTTCCGGTTACGACCGGAAGTGACGGCGGACATTCTCATGACCGAGGTGCACCAGAAAAACGATAGATCTATCATCTCTGAAAGTTTCAACCCTATATCTTTACTCATTTTTGAGAAACCTGAGAGACAAAATTGACTTTAAAAAATCGTAAAACGGCGATAACTTCCGACCGGAAGTAAATTTTTAATAAATGTCACGGGGGTACAAACTTCAGATGGCGACGCATCATCAGTGAAAATTTGAAGGAAATCAAATCAGCCATATTCGAGAAATCGCCTGCACAAAATGTGTAAGGAAAAAAAGAATAATAATAACTAGATTCGATCTCGTTGCGAGCAACGAGTGGGTCTTCCGTCCAATTTTTGAATTGATAAGATTAAACCTATCAATTCAAAGATAAAATCGTAGATCTAAGCGAAAAAAAGAGAAAAAAAATTTGCGGCGTTCGAGGCTTGAACCCGGGTCGTCTGGGCCATGTCCACGACTATAACGACTGAGCTACTCGGACTCTCGCTTCAGGACTTTGACGCTTAATTTCTCGAGAATGCCTTGGTTGATTTAAAAACAAATTACATATTATGAATCAGTGAAAGGGTCACTATAAGATGTTTAAGTTTCAAAAAAAATTATTAAAAAATAAAAAAGTCGAAAAATTCAATTTTTCAAATTTCCTTCCAATGACGACCGGAAGTGACGGCGGAAATTTTCTTGAGTGTGTTGCACCAGAAAAACGGTAGATCTATCGTCTCTGAAAATGTCAGCCCTATATCTTTACTCATTTTTGAGAAACGTCGCAGACAAAATTCGCTTTTAAAAATCGTTTATCGACGATAACTTCCGAACGGAAGTGAATTTTCAAAAATTGAAAAAAACCTATAAACTTCAGATACAAACGCGTTAGTGTTGAAAATTTGGATGAATTCGATGGAGCCATCTCCAAGAAATCGTCTGCACAAAATCAGCTTGAAAAAAAAGAATAATAACAACTAGAGCAAAGCTCGTTGCAAAGCAACGAGTGGGTTTTCCGCTAATGTCGAAAGCAACGCTAGAAGTAAGTCTAAGAAGCAGAGTTCTTAATCTAGTAACAAAGAAACCTAAGTACAAAAAGATAAAAAAAAATCGAATGATTCTTTGTACAACTTAACATAATCCGAATGGTTTTAAGTACGACTTAACCAAAAACCCTTAACCATTTCAAGAACGACTTAACAAAAAAAAACCAATGTGTTTAAGTACGACTTAACAAATTTGACTTCATTTTAGGTACAAGTTTACTTTACTTTGAACTAACATCTTTTTTCTTAACCCAGAATGCAAAATTAAAATTTACGTAAAAAATCAATTTTGTTTAAAACATAATTCTGAGCAAGTTTTCCTCTTCACTGCTTTTCAAAGGGTTGACCTTTCGTACTGTGTGCTCGTTGCGTCATTAATTGTCAGAAACTTATCGATGTAAAGTTTACTTTACTGTACCTCTGTGAATATTTTCTATGTAAAATTACTATGAACCAGACAACATTGAAATGGTGAACATTTCAAAGGGCCCCGCTTATGTTATTTCAGAGAATTCTGCTTTGACCTTGACCTATAACTTGAAATTTTTCCAGCTGGCATAGAACTTTTAATTCAATTTCATTCCCCCTAACATACATGCATTTTTGTTCAATCTGACCAAGATTAAGCATATTTGGAAAATAATCTACTGTCTAAAAATAATTTTAAAAAGATCTGCTATGACCTTCACATTGACAGACTTGGTTCAAGGTCACTGCACGCCATTAACCAATAAACTCTGTAAAGGTAAAATATTAGCCAAATAGGGGCTAAAAGGAGAGTATATCTATGCTCTTAAAATATGAATTTTTGTGTGATCTGATATGACCTTGACTCTTCATCTACAAATATCATTCGAGGTCATTGCATATATTTTGATCAAAGGCATCATGTGGGTGAAGTATGAGGCTGAATGGAGCAAAGGGAGAGAAGATATACTCCGGACAAGGATTTTTAAAAATATAATTCTGCTATGACCTTCACAGTTTCTTTTCACTGAAAATAGGTTCAAGGTCACTACACACCCTTTCACCCTTTACTCAAAAGCTCTGCTTATGTGAAGTCTGAGCCAAATAGGGCTTAGTAGAAATTATATATGCTCTGAAAAAAGGATTTTTGCATGATCCGATATGATCTTCACCCGTTACCTAGAAATTTCATGCAAGGTCACTGCACATCGTTTAACCATAGAGACACTCTGTGAGTATTAGTCAGATTGGACCAAAGGGAAAAAAGATATGCCCCAGACAAGGATTTTATATATATAATTCTGCCATGACCTTAACCTTATACCTAAAAACATGGTTCAAGGTCACTGCACATCCTTCAACCAAAGGAACCCTGTAGAGAGGTATGAGCCAGATTGGGCCAAGGGGAGAGAAGCTATGCTCCTGTCAAGCCATCCCGGATGGACAGACGGACAAATTGATCACTTGAAGGCGCCCGCATAAACATGCCTTTTTATCTAATTTAAAATAGTATCCATGCTATCTGCCCATGGTGAATAGTCATCAAAACCATTCATCAGCAGAATTTGATTTCCCTCCTTTTTAAGATGGTATGGGACATCTGTCGATATTAATGTGGATTAAAGTACTATATAATTGAAAAATTTTCACCGGTTTAGAATTTTCAAATTTTACAATATTTAACAAAAAATAGCTTTTAAAAATATTTGAAAAGGTAAAAATTGTAAAAACCCCAGCGGGATTCAAACTCATCACTTACAGGTTCCTAGTAAACCCTCTAACCCACTGCGCTAAGGAGTTAGGTGACCATTTTTGAAAAGAAACTACATGTAATTATATTATAATTACACTTTATTTTATTGTTTATTTCGATAAACAATGCGTCACAACATGGAAGTGTCCCATATCACCTTAAATTCGGAACACCTCTGACCTAATAAGATCGCCGCATTAAATACAAAGTTTGATTTAACTCTAATTTGTTTATCTTCAAGAAATTCTGCATCGCTGACAAATAAAGTTTTCTTCTGTATAATGAAATACCAATTAACTGACTATTCGGACAATAGCAAGTTTATTGTCCCACTCCACAGCAACTATTTCCCTTGGCTTTGCCTCATTAAATAGTTGCTGTCTTGGGGGACAATAAACTTGCTATTGTCCTCATACCCAGTAAATACTAAATAGGCATATAATATCCCATCCACCTACATTTCATGTTATATAACCTCCCGTTTGTAACCTTCAATTTCACTGTAAAGTCAACACATCTGTCATAGCCGCAAGTTTCACAATTTATTTCTGCTTCTCATGTACTTAAAATTAAGGGCCTTAATATTGCTTACCAATTCCAACAAGAGACATCCCTCTAACTATTGATATTCATTAAAATTCATTTCATGAATCTACGCAACAATGATAAACCTTCAAGTACAGTCACTCTCAATTTTACAAAAATATTGACGGTACTTTATCCGAAACTATTCCTTGTACCTTTAACTTAGTACACTAACATTTTTATGAAAAGACGGTTTGTCTTAGAATAAGAAAGCTAATGCAATTCTGAGAAAAAGAATACCACATATTGCCAATTCCATTGAGGTTTAATAAAAATATGGCCATTTAAGTGAACCCACCATTTCCAATTTCCTTTAGTAAACACAGATTTACAGGGTTCTCCATAGTAAAACATCTTTACCTGACCTTTTAGAGGTCAACTGTTGTTCAACCACCTTTAAAAAGAAACCTTATTCAATACAACATACGTCTACATGATATAATCATGATAAAAGCTTCACATCACTTAGAAATACCCTTACATGTATACCCCCCCCCCCCAATCTTTTGATTTTCATAAAAAGTCATGGTTTAAAATGTTTTACCTAATTTTATGAAACTTGTGGCAATTTCCTTGAGTCATTTCTCACACATATTTGAAAGCAATCATCAATGATTCTAAAATTTGATCTTTATTTGTTTATTGTATGATTTGTACCATTTTAATTAACAAATAGACAGCTGTCCTGCTTGTGATTTCTTGTTTTCATGAAAAAAGTAAGCTAACAATCATATTTAGTGAATATCTAATCTATTCTGATTTCTTGTCTCCTTCTAACCATGCTAAAACAGTAAGTTACAACCTACAAGTTAGACATCTGCCTTAAATTAGAATTAAATTCAAACACACCCAGGTAGCTGGAGACAGAGTTGATTTCAATGAAATATGTTCAAATTTGACATGTTTTTCTACTTTTTTTATGCATATATACCTTAGAAAGGTAGAAATAGGTTGTTTCTTGTTCATTTCAAGAGTAATTATCATAGCAGATGTTATTTCAAAGTCAAATGTACATTTACATATCCTACATGTAATCTTAATGCAGACAATTAAATAGAGGGGGGGGGGGATTTTTTCAATTATGTAAACACATCTAAAAATCTTTATGAAATAAAAAATAAAGGAAACATAATTGCATACTTTTATTGAAAAACAAATTTTCACAGCAATTATGAATTTCTTTAAACAGCCTTAATTTTGTTTTCATAATTTCTTATCAAACACAAACCACAACATGGCATGATGCTTTCTTCAAGTTCCATTATTGTTCATGCATTATCGGATTTAATTTGAATTACCGGTAAATAGTCTGTAGAACACAAGGAATATGCATGTGGATAGAGGTGACAGGTTAATCTCAGGAGCTGACCCACAAGAATCAACAGGTACCCGTAAAAGCCATGTGGTAACAAGAGTCTGTTTTGAGCTGAAATAAAAAAAAAATAATTAGCTGTGTTTACATACATGTACTAGTAATAGCTGTGTTTACATTAACATATGCATAGTATTTCTAGAAAAAATACACTGACCATGCAGTGTAATAAGTATGACATATCCCAATACATGACATAACATTTAGGCAGTACAAGATCAAAAATTTGCATATCAAGTCATAATATAATATTAAAAAAATTTCATAGGTATAAACACTTATCAAATTGAGAGAGAGAGAGTTTGAGAGAGAGAGAGTTTATTACCGTACTTGTAGTGCAACAGTCAATATTTCAATTCGTAAATTACAAAGGAATATTACCCACCGAACAGCGTCAAAGTACATGTACTGGTATTAGCTTCTGGTATACCATTTTTTATCAATTCTACTGTGTTTTTTTTTTTTGCAAATAAATTTAGCGAGGGTTTTTGTTTATTTTCTTATAAATTACATGTTTTAAAAACAATACTATGTGTAATAAGCATAAAACATGTATGAGTAAACTTAATGAAGAATTTTTAATAGATTATTTTTCACAGAATGTGGTACATTACATGTATGTCAATCTTTATAAAACTAGCGTATATTTCGTGCGCCATAAATTGCAAGTTTTTTGTAAATATCATTTACTTGCATGATAGGTATATATGGTCTAACCAAAATTTTCTTCATAAAGCTACAGCTGTATGTACCACATATATGTTTTGTCACAAGTATACATTTAAAAAAAAAATACCCAAATTTCAACAGTTGAAATCAACTCAACTCATTCTCTGATAAGTTCATTGTGTTTTGTGCGTGCATATCTTATTTGTCTGCTGCAACAGCAGCCAATCAGCAGTAAGCTGAATCCACAAAAAGAAAGTTTGTGTTTTAGGAGCGGGTAAATTGTTTATGCGACACTGTCAAGAAAACCACACCAAATAATAACAATATAGATTCATAAATATTCACTTAAATGTATTATGTTGTAAAGTAAAGGTTTTTAACACTTATTGCATCTTGCAAAACATGTGATGACCTTAATCATCTGTCATATATCTGATATACATGTATATGTAAAAGATGGGAGAAATAACGACGGAACAAACTGGGATTCGAACCTGGCCCTCTGAATCTCTAGTCAAGTGCTCTACCAACTGAGCTACATGTATCTGGCACCGGTATTCAAACCAGTCTGACCGTCACATTCCTCCCCCCTTAAATGATCTTCACCCTCGAAGATCACCCCTGGCAGGATCGAGTTAACCTGTTAGTTCCAAGGGTTGGTCACAACACCAATATTGTAACAGGATGGGAGAAATAATGAAGGACCAAACCGGGATTTGAACCTGGGCCCCCTGAATCTCTAGTCAGGTGCTCTACCAACTACCATCTGGCACTGGTATTCAAACCGGTCTGATCGTCACATATATAAAGAATTATTTTAAACAATGTTGTTCAATAAAAAATAACACTCGCAACCTTCAGTTTTTGTCTGTAATTAATCAATATTGGCGTGCGATCAGTTCTCGCCGAGTACCATTGCTCACCAGTGCATTGTTACCTCATTTTATCAACACATAAAATTATATATGAAAATATGATGTAACAGTGCACCAGCGAGAAATGGTCCTCGGCGAGAACTGCTCGCACGCCAGTAGTCAGATTAAAAAAAGAGAATAAAAAATTACATTTAAAACATTAACAAGGACAATTTAAGTACACATCATAACTGCTAAACAAGAAAAATTATGTGAACTGGTAGAGTGGTACGCATAGTTCTAACTTGTAACCTACATGTACAAGTACATGTACCGGGTACCCGTTGGTCTGCTAAACCTCTCTAATGATACAATGAACGGCATCATAAATGTATTAAAGACATGTTTTAACTCTGAAGTTTGAAGTATACAATTTTATTTACTTGAAGTTATGTCTACAGGGTATTCATGACTACATATGGAGTCTTCTGCACAAGAATATATGATATGTTTCTAATTAGACCCTGCTTTGAATTTTGAGTTGAAAATTCACAATCTGTTATTCTTTTTAAATAGATAAATTCAGTTACCCTTTCCAGTCCCCCATGAACCTCGAGCGAGTCTAACATCCATGAAACATGTAAAAATTACACGTTATATAGTAAACAAACACCCACACCATAACAAAAACATCTAACCGTGTGCACGTACTTACATGTACATCTATACTATATACTAAATTTTAACCAGTTAACAAGAAACTTTAAAAGGAGTAAAAGCCTCACCTTCTTCAGTAACATCCACATAAATCACACACTTTAATGTCCATCTTTTCTCCTTTATTACTCGTAGCTTATCAACGGCTGATCGTCGACAGAAGTGTGGCTGTCAGAATTTCCTCGTAAACGATTCACACGAGAAAAATATCCTCCTTAATCAAATATGTAGTATTGTTCCCTGTGCATGTTCATATGTTTCACAGCAAATTGAAAATGCATGTGTACACCGAAAGAATACACAACTTCTCTTCTGCATTACGGCTCTCTCTTTTCTACAATGCCGTTCGTTACTGTTTACATTCGGCGCGCGCGCGGGGGTTACAAACAGGGGCGCCCCGACAAATAGTTGCACATAGAACGTTTAAATAATGTGTGTTCATTGAATTCATAAATGATATAGATGAAAAAAATGAAATTGAATCACAACAATTTATCTAAGACGCAACACAACGTAATGCAGTAAATGCCTGGGCCTTAAAGTTTGTGTGTCTATGTAGACATATTAACTCGTTCATGTACGATTCTCACATATTTGTTTTATGAAATTTGAAAAAAAATATAGCACAGAACTTGTTTAATTTGATACCAAATGACATTATTTAATATATTAACAATAACTGAAATAATTTTTTTTCATAAAATGATTACGATTTTTGCTATCAGAAAAATACGTGTATGAGCTGCTGACCCCTAATTATAGGGGCCAGTCCTTTTTTCTTAATTTTAAATGAAAGCTCTCGTTATTCTAAACAACTTTTGTTCTATATGTATTAACAAAATATTTTTAGTTTAAAGGTTATTATACAAAAAGCAACAAAATTCCAGCCCCGAAAAAATCTTAAACTTTGGCGACAAATAGCTCAAAAACTAACAAAGAAATTACCAAAATTTTCATGCCAGCAAAACTATAAAATGTTACCGACACTTTAGCTAAATTTCATGCATCTATCATCTGTAGTTCCCGAGATCAACTCTGGACAATAGACCCCCCAATTTTCAATTACATAACTCATAACCGGAAGTGAATTTTAAAAATTTAAAAAAAACGTCCCTAGACCTTAACATTGTCTACATACCCTGAAAGTTTCATAACAATCAGACAACAAATGTACGAGAAATGGCCTACACAAAATTTGCGGATAAAAAAAAAAATAATAATAAGAAACAGTAGAATAACAGAAGGGTTTTCCGTTGAAAAACGGAAAACCCTAATAAGAAAAGTGAAAAAGAAACAATAGAATAATAGAAGGGTCTTCCGCTGAAGACGGAAGACCCTAATAATAACTAGATTCGATCTCGTTGCGAGCAACGAGTGGGTCTTCCGTCCGATTATTGAATAGATTAGATCAAACTTATCAATTCAAAGATAAAAACGTAAATTCAAGCAAAAAATAGTATTCAAAATTTTGCGGCACTCGAGGCTTGAACCCGGGTCGCCTTGGCCATGTCCACGACTCTATCGACTGAGCTACTCGGACTCTCGCTTCAGAACTTTGACGCTTAATTTCTCGAGAATGCCTTGATCGATTTTAAAACAAATTACATATTCTGAATCAGTAAAAGGGTCACTTTAAGGTGTAAAAATTTCAAACAAATATATAAAAAAATAAAAAAGTCGAAAAATTCAATTTTTGAATTTTCCTTCCGGTGACGACCGGAAGTGACGGCAGACATTATCTATACCGAGTTGCACCAGATAAACGGTAGTTCTATCATCTCTGAAAATTTCAGTTCTCTATCTTTACTCGTTTTTGAGAAACCCGACCGACAAAATTGGCTTTTAAAAATCGTAAAACGACGATAACTTCCGACTGGAAGTAAATTTTTAAAAATTGTCGCGGCGGTACAAACTTCAGATGACGTGGCATCATCCCTGAAAATTTGACCCAAATCGAGCGGGCCATCTCCGAGAAATCGCCTGCACAAAATTTGTAAGAAAAAAAAAAGAATAATAAGAAAAGTGAAAAAGAAATACAACTAGAGCAAAGCTCGTTGCAAAGCAACGAGTGGGTCTTCCGTTAATGTCGGAAGTAAAGCTGGAAGTTCCTGTTAGAAGCAGAGCTCTTAAACCAACAACAAGAGTAACACAAATAAAAAGATGAAAAAATCGAATTATTCCTGGTACGACTTAACAAAATACGAATGATTTTAAGTACGACTTAACAAAAACATTTCCGATTTCAAGAACGACTTAACAAAAAAATCCGAATGTGTTCAAGTACGACTTAACAATTATTTTTGGTACGAGTTAATTTTACTTTGAACATTACGCTATTTTTTAAACCAAGGAAGCGGAATCAAAATTTCCGGAAAAATCAATTTTTAAACCCCGATATCTCTGTTATGCATTGTCCGATTTTAAAACGGATTTCAGTGTTAGATTCAGCTTAATAAGCTCTACAAAACGCATATTCGTTTTTGATTTGATCAGAAAATTCATTTTTTCGAAAAATTTGTTTCACTTCCGGTTTCGACCAGAAGTGACAGATTTTCATTTCGAGCCTTATTACAGAGGTAAATCGACCAAATCATAACCATTGAAAATTTCAAGCCTCTATCTTACAGCGTTTTTGAGAAACGCCGCGGACAAAATGACTTTTTTAAATTTTTAAAATTGACGTCACGTAAAAACGGAAGTGACGTTGTCAAGAAAACTTTAACATCTTTGAGGGATAATAGTTTCACATTATCTCTGAGAATTTCATCAACATCGGTTGGAAACTTTTTGAGTTATAAAGCCGAGAAGGAGTCAGAAAAAAAAAGAAAAAGTATAATAATAACTAGAGCAAAGCTCGTTGCAAAGCAACGAGTGGGTCTTCCGTTAATGTCGGAAGTAAAGCTTGAAGTTCCTGTAATAAGCAGAGCTCTTAAACCAATAACAAGAGTAACTAAAATAAAAAGATGAAAAAAATCGAATTATTCCTGGTACGACTTAACAAAATACGAATGATTTTAAGTACGACTTAACAAAAACCTTTCCGATTTTAAGAACGACTTAACCAAAAAAAATCCGAATGTGTTACAGTACGACTTAACAATTATTTATAGTACGAGTTAATTTTACTTTTAACATTACGCTATTTTTTAAACCAAGGACGCGGAATCAAAATTTCCGGAAAAATCAATTTTTAAATCCCAATATCTCTGTAATGCATCGTCCGATTTTAAAACGGCTTTCAGTGTTAGATTCAGCTAAGTAAGCTCTACAAAACACATATTCATTTTTGATTTGATCTGAAAATTCATTTTTTCGAAAAATTTGTTTCACTTCCGGTTTCGACCGGAAGTGACCGATTTTCATTTCGAGCCTTATTACAGAGGTAAATCGATCAAATCATAACCATTCAAAATTTCAAGCCTCTATCTTAAAGCGTTTTTGAGAAAAGTCCGGGACAAAATGACTTTTTGAAATTTTTAAAAATGACGTCACGTCAAAACGGAAGTGACGTTCTCTTTAAAACTTTTACATTTTTGAGGGACGCTAACTTGCAAAAATCTCTGAAAATTTCATTAAAATCGGTTTAAAACCTTTTGAGTTATGAGGCAAAAAAGGAGTCAGAAGAAAAGAAAAAGAATAATAATAATAACTAGAGCAAAGCTCGTTGCAAAGCAACGAGTGGGTCTTCCGTTTATGTCGGAAGAAAAGTTGGAAGTTCCTGTAAGAAGCAGAGCTCTTAAACCAACAACAAGAGTAACGAAAATAGAGGGATGAAAAAATGGAATTATTCCTGGTACGACTTAACAAAATACGAATGATTTTAAGTACGACTTAACAAAAACATTTCCGATTTCAAGAACGACTTAACCAAAAAAATCCGAATGTGTTCAAGTACGACTTAAACAATTATTTTTGGTACGAGTTAATTTTACTTTGAACATTAAGCTATTTTTTTAACCAAGGAAGCGGAATCAAAATTTCCGGAAAAATCAATTTTTAAACCCCGATATCTCTGTTATGCATCGTCCGATTTTAAAACGGCTTTCAGTGTTAGATTCAGCTTAATAAGCTCTACAAAACACATGTTCATTTTTATTTTGTTCTGAAAATTCATTTTTTCGAAAAATTTGTTTCACTTCCAGTTTCGACCGGGAGTGACAGATTTTCATATGAAGCCTTATTACAGAGGTAAATCGACCAAATCATAAGCATTGAAAATTTCAAGCCTCTATCTTAAAGCGTTTTTGAGAAAAGTCCGGGACAATATCACTTTTTGAAAATTTTGAAAATGACGTCACGTCAAAACGGGAGTGACGTTTTCTTTAAAATTTTAATACTTTTGAGGGACGCCAACTTTTAAAAATCTCTGAAAATTTCTTTAAAATCGGTTAAAAACCTTTTGAGTTATGAAGCAAAAAAGGAGTCAGAAGAAAAGAAAAAGAACTAGATTCGATCTCGTTGCGAGCAACGAGTGGGTCTTCCGCCCGATTTTTGAATAGATTAGATCAAACTTATCAATTTAAAGATAAAATCGTAGATCTAAGCGAAAAAAAGAGAAAAAAAATTTTGCGGCAGTCGAGGCTTGAACCCGGGTCGCCTGGGCCATGTCCACGACTCTATCGACTGAGCTACTCGGACTCTCGCTTCAGGACTTTGACGCTTAATTTCTCGAGAACGCCTTGATTGATTTTAAAACAAATTACATATTCTGAATCAGTAAAAGGGTCACTATCATCTAATTTGAAAAAATATATCAAAACAAAAAGTTGAAAATTTTCATTTTTTAAATTTGCTTCCGGTGACGACCGGAAGTGACGGCCAACATTCTCTTGACCGAGGTTCACGAGGATATTGCTAGATCTATCATCTCTGAAAATTTCAGTTCTGTATCTTTGATCGTTTTTGAGAATCATCGCCGACAAAATTGACTTTTAAAAATCGTAAGACGACGATAACTTCCGACCGGAAGTGAATTTTTTAAAATTGTTCCGGCGGTATAAAATTCATATGACTAGGCGTCAGCCCTGAAAATTTGAAGGAAATCGAACGAGTCATCTCCGAGAAATCGCCTGCACAAAATTTGTAAGACAAAAAAAGAATAATAATAATAATAATAATAAGAAAAGTGAAAAAGAAACATTACAATAATAGAAGGGTCTTCCGCTGAAGACGGAAGACCCTAATAATAATAATAATAATAAAAAGAAACCGAAGAATAACAAGAGGGTCTTCCGTTGAAAACGGAAGACCCTAATAAAAGGAAACAATAGAATAACAAGAGGGTCTTCCGTTGAAAACGGAAGACCCTAATAAAAAGAAACCGAAGAATAACAAGAGGGTCTTCCGTTGAAAACGGAAGACCCTAATAATAGAAGGGTCTTCCGCTGAAGACGGAAGACCCTAACTAGATTCGATCTCGTTGCGAGCAACGAGTGGGTCTTCCGTGAGATTTTTGAGTAGAAAGGACGACTTTTAACACGAAATGGTTAATCTATCCAAAAAAATAGGAATTTTTTTTTCGGCACTCGGGGTTTGAACCCGGGTCGCCTGGGCCATGTCCACGACTCTAACAACTGAGCTACTCGGGCTCTCGCTTCAGGACTTTGACGCTTAATTTCTCGAGAACGCCTTGATCGATTTTAAAACAAATTTCATATTCTGAATCAGTAAGAGGGTCACTATCAACTGTTAAAATATAAAAAAGAAATATCAAAAAATAAAAAAGGCGAAAAATTTAATTTTTTAAATTTTTTTCCTATGACAAATAGAAGTGACGGCGGACATTTTCTTGAGTGTGTTGCGCCAGAAAAACAGTAGGTCTATCATCTCTGAAAATTTCAGCCTTATATCTTAACTCATTTTTGAAAAACCTGTCAGACAAAATTAACTTTTAAAAATCGTAAAATGACGATAACTTCCGAACAGACATGAATTTCTAAAAAATATTCCGGCGGTACAAACTTCAGACGACGGGGCATCTTTACTGAAAATTTAAAAAAAAATCAAACGAGTAATCGCCGAGAAATCTTCTGCACAAAATGTGTAAGGAAAAAAAGAATAATAACGAGAAAGATGTCATTTGACGCAGAATTCAAAGCGCAACATAGATATTATGTTTAAAAATTAGTCTGATGTCATTTAAATACGATTTTATTAAATTTAAAATTTTCAACAAAAATAAAAATCATCCAATCAATTTGACAAAGATGTCATTAGACGCAGAATTCAAAGCGCAACTTAGATATCATGTTCAAAAAAAATTCTGATCTCATTTAAACATGATTTAATTAAATTTAAATTTTTTAAAATTTTTTTAAATTCATCCAATCAATTCGAGAAAGATGTCATTGGACGCAGAATTCAAAGCGCAACTTAGATATTATGTTTAAGAACTAGTCTGATGTCATTTAAACACGATTTAATTAAATTTAAAATTTTCAAAAAAATTAAAAATCATACAATCAATTCGACAATGATGTCATTAGACGCAGAATTCAAAGCGCAACTTCGATATCATGTTCAAAAATTTTTATGATCTCATTTAAACACGATTTAATTACATTTAAATTTTTTAACAATTTTTAAATTCATCCAATCAATTCGAGAAAGATGTCATTGGACGCAGAATTCAAAGTGCAACTTAGATATTATGTTTAAGAACTAGTCTGATGTCATTTAAACACGATTTAATTGAATTTAAAATTTTCAAAAAATTTAAAAATCATCCAATCAGTTCGACAAAGATGTCATTTGACGCAGAATTGTAAGCGCAACTTAGATATACTGTTTTAAAATTAGTCTGAGGTCATTTTAACGCGATTGAAATGAAATTAAAATTTTTGAAAAATTTAAAAATCATCCAATCATTTCGACAAAAATGTCATTAGACGCGAAATTCTAAGCACAACTTAGATACCATGTTTTAAAATTAGGCTGAGGTCATTTTAACGCGATTTAAATGAGTTTAAAATTTTTAAAAAATATAAAATTCATTCAATTAATTCGAGAAAGATGTCACCAGACGCAGAATTGTAAGTGCAACTTAGATATTATGTTTTAAAATTAGTCTGAGGTCATTTTAATGCAATTTAAATGAACTTAAATTTTTTAAAAAATTTAAAATTTATCCAATCAATTCGAGAAAGATGTCATCACACTCAGAATTGTAAGCGTAACCTAAATATTATGTTTTGAAATTAGTCTGATGTCATTTAAACACGATTTAATTAAATTTAAAATTTTCAAAAAATTTAAAAATCATCCAATCAATTCGAGAAAGATGTCATTAGAGGAAGAATTGTAAGCACAACTTTAATATTACATTTAAAAATTAGTCTCAGGTCAATTACTTAAGATTTAATTAAATTTAATTTTTTTTTAAAATTTATAATTTATCCAATCAATTCGAAAAAGATGTCATCAGACGCAGAATTGTAAGTGCAACTTGGATATTATGTTTTGAAATTAGTCTGAGATCATTTTAACACGATTTAATTGAATTTTAAATTTTTAAAAAAATTAAATTTCATCCAATTAATTCGAGAAAAATTTCATTGGACACAAAATTGTAAGCGCAACTTAAATATTATGTTTTAAAATTAGTCTGAGGTCATTTTATTACGATTTAATTAAATTTAAAATTTTTTAAAAATTTAAATTTCATCCCATCAATTGGAAAAAGATTTTATTAGACGTAGAATTAAAGTGCAACTTAGATATTATGTTTTAAAATTAGTCTGAGGTCATTATAACACATTTAATATGAGTTTTAAAATTTAGCTTCCCTACTCGGAATTTCCAGACAATGATTTTTCTCGTGATGCTAGACTATCATGTCCTCTATCATTCCTGAAATTTTCAGCTTTCTATCTTTTCTCGCTTTAAAATAGATGTGTGGACAATGAAAACTCATCGAAAGTGTGTTCTATATCTTGACCCCGGCTAGCTTCCGTACTCGGAATTTCCGGACAATGATTTTCCTCGGGAGGCTAGACGATCATGTCCTCTATCATTCCTAAAAATGTCAGCTTTTTATCTTTGGACGTTTTTGAGGAGATGCGTGGACAAGACGTTTTCGTCAAAAACGTGTCCTATATTTTGACCCCAGCTAGCTTCCGTACTCGGAATTTCCAGACAATGCTTTTCCTCGTGAGGCTAGACGTTCATGTCCTCTATCATTCCTGAAAATTTCAGCTTTCTATCTTTGGACGTTTTTGAGGAGATGCGTGGACAAGATGTTTTCATCAAAAACGTGTCCTATATTTTGACCCCAGCTAGCTTCCGTACTCGGAATTTCCGGACAATGATTTTCCTCGTGAGGCTAGACGTTCATGTCCTCTATCATTCCTGAAAATTTCAGCTTTCTATCTTTGCTCGTTTTTGAGGAGATACGTGGACAAGAACTTTTTATAAAATGACAAAATGGCGGATAAGTCCGAACCGGAAGTGATTTTTACAAAATAAAAAAAGCGTATCAAGTTTATATAATAATAAATCGATGCTGAAAATTTGACAAAAATCAGACCACCCATCTTCGAGAAATCTTCTGCACAAAAATTGTAAAGAAAAGAAAAAGAAAAAAAAAAAGTGAAAAAGAAACATTACAATAATAGAAGGGTCTTCCGCTGAAGACGGAAGACCCTAATAACAATAAGAAAAGTGAAAAAGAAACAATAGAATAATAGAAGGGTCTTCCGCTGAAGACGGAAGACCCTAATAATGATAATAATAATAAGAAAAGTGAAAAAGAAACCGAAGAATAATAGAAGGGTCTTCCGCTGAAGACGGAAGACCCTAACTAGATTCGATCTCGTTTCGAGCAACGAGTGGGTCTTCCGTCCAATTTTTGAAAACATAAGATTAAACTTATCAATTCAAAGATAAAATCGTAGATCTAAGCGAAAAAAAGAGAAAATTTTTTTGCGGCACTCGAGGCTTGAACCCGGGTCGCCTTGGCCATGTCCACGACTATAACGACTGAGCTACTCGGACTCCGCTTCAGAACTTTGACGCTTAATTTCTCGAGAATGCCTTGATCGAATTTAAAACTAATTACATATTCTTAATCAGTAAAAGAGTCACTATAAGGTTTAAAAATTTCAAAGAAAAATATTAAAAAATAAAAAAGTCGAAAAATTCAATTTTTGAAATTTCCTTCCGGTGACGACCGGAAGTGACGGCGGACATTTTCTATACCGAGGTACATTAGAAAAACGGTAGATCTATCATCTCTGAAAATTTCAGCCTTTTATCTTTACTCGTGTTTGAGAAACCCGACAAACAAAATTGACTTTTTAAAATCGTAAACGGACGATAACTTCTGACCGGAAGTGTTTTTTCAAACATGAAAAAAAATGTATCAGCTTTAGATAAGAACACGTTTATATTGAAAATTTGAGCGAAATCGACCCAGCCATCTCCGAGAAATCGTCTGCACAAAATCGGTAAGAAAAAAAAAGAATAATAAGAAGAAAAGTGAAACAGAAACAATAGAATAATAGAAGGGTCTTCCGCTGAAGACGGAAGACCCTAATAATGAATACATAACTATAAGATAAACACATTTGCTTCTATAACATTTCACAAAATATCTCTCAGTAAAGAGCTACAGATTAAAGACTTTAGAGCCCTTTGGTCCCCTAATATTAGGGGCCAGCCCCTTTTTCTTGATATCAAATAAAAGGTCATTTAATTCTACACAAATTTTGTTCAACAAGTGTTTAGAAATTTGTTACCGTTCTAGAGATATATGAGAAAGAAGGTTTTAGGGGCCGGTCCCTTGTCTCCTTTTAGGGGGCGTTTAACGAAATGTTGACGGTTGCATTTTGTTAAGAACATCATTTTGAACAACTTTTCTTCTGTACTGCATTACAAAATATTTTTCCTTTCTGAGATATGGGTGATCGAAATTTTGGACTTTTGGCCCCTAAAAACCCTTAATTACGTAACACATCATAAAATCATTACATTGCTTGAATACATAACTGTGAGATTAACATATTTGCTTCTATAATCTATTACAAAATATCCCTCGGTAAAGAGTTATGGGTAAAAGACTTTAGAGCCCATTAGGTCCCTAATATTAGGGGCCAGCCCCTTTTTCTTGGTATCAAATGAAAGGTCATTTGATTATAAAGACGTTTTGTTCAACAAGTGTTCAGAAATTCGTTACCATTCCTGAGATATCTGAGACAGTATGTTTTAGGGGCCGGTCCCTTATCTCCTTATTGGGGCCGCTGAACCAAATTTTTCAGGTTGCATGTTGTTAAGTACATCATTTTGAGCATCTTTTCTTTTATACTGCATTTCAAATTATTTTTCCTTTTTGAGATATAGGTGATCAAAGTTTTGGACTTTTGACCCCTAAAAACCTCTAATTACGAAACATATGAGAAAATCGTTATACTGCCTGGCTTCATAACTGTAAGATAAACATATTTGATTCTATAATTTATTACAAAATATCCCTCGGTAAAGAGTTATGGGTAAAAGACTTTAGAGCCTTCTAGGTCCCTAATTTGAGGGGCCAGCCCCTTTTTCTTGATATCAGCAAAAAGGTCTTGTAAAAATAAACTTTTTTTACATTACATGTTTTAACAAAATATTTTCCAAAAAAGAGATAAAGAGACACTACTGACTTCAAAAACCCCTGTCCGTATGAAAATCCCCTGTCTTCCCCTGTCACCCCCTGTGTTTTCACTGTCACCCCCTGTACATCCCCTGTGTGCCACTGTACAGAGCCTCTGTATACCCTGTCATCCCCTGTGCGCCCCTGTACACATCCCCAGTACACCCTGCCATCCCCTGTGTGCCACTGTACACATCCCCTGTGTGCCACTGTAAGCCCCTGTCTGCCACTGTACGCCCCTGACAACCCCTGTCACTCCCTGTTATACCCTGTACCTACCCCTGACATCCCCTGTACAGTATTTGCCTACTTACTGATGTAATTATTTATCGAAAAAGACTTAGAAAAGGGCTTAGGAATCAATATTGATCAGATATAAAGATTAATATTAAATACATTTACCTTCAAAACCTATTTTCATTTCTCGATATCAACTCAAGAGAAGGTTGCTGTCCACGATGCCAATTTAAAAATAAACAAGGATTTCTTACTGTAAAAAGGTCAAATATTTCAAAAATCGGCCCGTTTTGCCGCGTGTCAATAAAGTTTCAAACAATAATTCCGACGGTTCATTTGATTTTAAGTATAACTTATTTTTAATTTCATGAACAAAATAGATGCAAAAAAGGCAAACCGAGGACAAAATTTTCAGGTAAAATAATAATTTACATATCCTCAACTCTGCTTTCATTTAAAGAAAATCCGGTCCAAAAAATGTTTAAGAAAGATATAGATCGTTTCTAGGATTAATTAGTAAAGAACATTAATAAATCATCATACATGTAATTGAGTTCAGTTTTGACCAATCCTTTGATTCCTGTATATTTTATAATTTTTGTTCAAATGTGTGTTCAAAATCCGCGGTTTTTAACCGGTCGATTTATCTCAGGAAAGTTCAGGTGGGGTGGAGTCTAATTGAAGGTGTGAAGCCCTTGTGTATACATGTCTACATACACTACAATGTAGGTGTTAAAATGCTCTCAACATTTTACCGATTATCTAGAAAATCGTATTTAGTTGTGAACTAAACTGCTACAGAAAAAAACAGTAGGCGGGATTTAAAAGCATGAATAAGCACGTTCGTGCGACATGGGCGAAAATTAAAATCAAACTACGGGATTGATTGAGTATTTATCGCGATGTTTAATGCAACATATGATTATCGCTTCGTACTCAATTACTAATACAACATTCATGCACCAAGTACGTTTGTGAAACTTCTTCGAAATCAATAATTCAACAAGCTGCACATGTACCAGAGTTGTCTGTTCTTGTTTCCTTCCGGTATCGGCTCGTGAAATTTCTTAATGATATTATGCAATACCTATTGATCTTTGGTACACAATTTGATTTAATTAAATAATTATCTATTCTCAATTATTTAAATTTACAAATAAATATCTTTTAATTAATATTATTATTGGCAATGTTTACAAGCTGCATTAAACCACAAGAACCTTAAGCCCCTTCTACAATTCGGCATTATGTTCAATGCATGTTACGACCAATAAAAATCAATCATTATATATCATTTTATTAGCTCTGTCCCACAAAACTAACTGATCTAAAGTATTTGCATGTATTATCTATACATCATTTATTTCATAACTATATAGATATACTATATATTGCAGTTTCTGCAAGTGAAAACAATTATGTATTGACGGCGGTTCTAAATACTAGTAAGCAATGCAGTTACGTTAATAACATTAATAAGCTGTTTTGTCCGCGGCGATAACAATCAATTACAGTACCTCATGATCCTAAACCATTGTATGTTAATTGTTTGAGAGAATGAATCAGCTGAATTCAAGTCCACATTGATGTTACATTAACATTTATTTACCAGGACTGTGTTTACACGTCTTGCGCTTGCAACTGTTGTGCAATAATTGATCTTTAAAAAAACAAACAAACCCAAACTATATGATCATGTCGATAAAACACTTTGTGTTGATTATAATGATCAAAAGAAGCTGTTGTTGACAGATATTGAATTTTTTCCATCAAAAATATGAATTTTTAATCCTTTCGTTTAATAGAATAAAGATGAAATACGGCGCGAAATGCGCCACTCGTTCGTTATTAAATCACGACACGTCAACCATCCATGAAACGTTCCCATACTTATTATTATCGAACTCGCTCTTGTTTCCAAATCTAATATTAAACATTTTAAATAGACAACCTCTTGATGCATTGTCACAATTGAATTGTTACATGCATTTTGATATCGTCTAACACAACAAGAGTTCAAATGAATTTCTGTCATATGGCATTGATCTTTTGATCTCACACTACAGCTGATGTAACATACCAGTACATGTCTAGAACAAACGCTCTTTATCAGCTTATGTGCCATCAAACGTACATGTCAACTCTCTCTTGAATAAGTCATCACTTAATATCTGTATACCGGTATAATGGTATATCACAGTGCCGTATTTCATTTACTTAATTCAGAAAAAATACTCAATGCACTTTTTGATATTGTTTAATTTTTCAATAGGTCATCGAACAGAAAACAATATCAAACAACAAAATGTCACTGCAATTTAAAACAAGTCTCATAATCATAAAACTTAATAGTCAGAATGTTCATTACCACTCAAAGAACTTAATCCCTAAGAATCCAAACTTTTCCCTGGTTCTTCACATTTACCAATGGTTTACCGAGTAGAGATGAATGGAAAAGTTTTCGTTGAAGAGGCTTGTCTTCCATGCAAAAGAACGAATTGCACTTCTCTGCCAGTGGAAAGAGTTCGACTATTGCCCAGTGATGAATGGAACTATTCACAGAATGTTCCAAGAAAAAACAAACTTGCGCAAACTGATTGTTGTTAACACACGGCAGCTTCACAATGGATGGCGGCTTATTTCCTCTGTATTTGTCACAGACGAATTTATAGTTCCTATCACTTGAATCTGTCACTTCAACTGAACTGTGAATTTCTGCAACTGTATCGGGAAATTGGATCACACCAATACCAAGCTCCATGTAGAATGACCTCATGTGGATTTTCATGCTGTCAGTCAGAAGGACATTTTTCTTTCTGTGTTGCTTTCGGCCTGTGACAGCAGATGAATCCTCGTCTAACTTCTCCATAAGTCTTTCACTGGTTTTCATCAAAGATGTTTTACCAAGTGCATCCACTGGGTTGAATTTCCCGCTGAGTATCATATGTACACACCAGTCATATATCTGGAAAAAAGGATCACTGCTATTTAATATCAAATCAATAATGTTGTACAAACCTTATCCAGATTGAAAAAAAAACTATAAGATAACATATATATATATATATATATATATATATATATATATATATATATATATATATATATATACACACACACATACACACACACATGTATTAGGACTTACAGCATATGTTTCCATAACTGTGGACTCCTCCATCCCCTTTCTCAGACACTGCCGGGTTATCCACCCATTGGCTCGCTCATATGGAAACAGCCACCTGCCGTACATTGGTCCAAATCGTGCCAGGTCTTCCACTACATGATGAATTAGATGGGTTGTAAGATTCTAAAAGAAAATTTCAGATTTTATTAAAAAAAGGTATATTTTCCTTTTCATCAACTTGTTTGTCATATTTAATGCTTTAGTAATACATGTCTGTTGATAAACAAAAATTTGACACAGAGTTCACAATTTTGTGACAATTTTTTGTTTACAATAGTTTTATATACCAGTAAATGTTCTTTTTTTAAGCTTATTTTTCTACCTACATTTTCACTTTCAACATAAGTAAACAATGCCTAGTGTTTGTCACATTTATTCATTCATTTTAGGTCAAAACTTATGTTAATATGAGTTTTGTTGAGTTGACATGAGTTTTGTTTACATAAAAAACTGTCAATTTAACTAATTGTAAATAGAATGCATGCGTATTCAACTATAAGTACCTGCATCGTTAGAGGAAAATCTCTTTCGAGAAGAGCAAATGCCTCATGTGTGTCTTTCTGCAGCTCATCAAGCGTTGACATATGTATAACAGGGGAGACCATCCTCTTCAAAACATCACACACACACTTCAAAGTCTTTTCCTGGGTCGGGGGAAGCAAGCCCTGTATACACCACTCTAAGGCTCCTGATGTCACAAACTGAATGGTAGATAAAAAACAAAAATTAATACTACATTTATTTGTATTTATACATAATTGTGTAATTTGATTAAAAGTGTGTAGCCTATTACTGTATACATGACATATACTGTAGGATTATTAAAGCTCCTTGTCACTGACTTAACTCAAAATATTGGAGGCACACCATGTACAAGTACTTAGAATAACAAAATTACTCAAATATTTTTTTTTTAACAAAATTTTTAATCATTTCATTGAACTGAAATTTCTGCTAAAAAATGTTAAAACAATTGCTGGGTTTATACAACAATAAAACAAAAATGGCAATGTATGAGTTGAACATTATGCACTGTCTTTTTCAAATTCATAATGTACTGTAATTAAGTATTTTCATGCTGTTTATATTTACAAACCTGTATTTTTGAATTCATTGTTCTCAAAGTCCACAATTTGCTGAAGTGGGGTCCAGGTGAAATATCCTCTGCATTGGTGTACAGTACATGTTGTGCCCTCTCATCTGCTATCTTTATCTGTTCCTTTGATAGAGACCATGGGGGGGTTACATCATGTTTGGAATTTGGATCTAACTTTCTTTTCTTCTTGGGCTGCTCTTTTTCATCATCACTAATTTCTGAGTGGATATCTGGAAACCTGTTGAAGTCTTTTTCACATGAGAGCACTTTCTCGCCATTATATTTCCCAGAAAGCATTTCCATTAGATGGCTAATAAAGTCTGCCAGTGTGTGCATACCATCTGGAGACATCTGTTCGAGGCGGTTATGATATGGCAATTTTTGCAGAATGTAATTCCCTTTCAATCCCGTTCTCTTTTGTTGCTTCTGTTTCTGGTTTTTATTCGGCTTTTGCTGGTACATATCCCGGAGTGCAGTTTCTTCGTGGAGAGAATATGCCTTTGGTCTGCTATTCCTGTCCGGCCCTTGAACAGCAAATCCCTCTGAATTCCTTAATGGATGGTTTGAAGGAAGGAAAGTCCTGTTTGAAATGTGGATGGTTTTCCTCAAATGTTTGCAATAATGACCATGCTCTTGACAATAGGGGCAGGATCTTAATCCTCCATGTCCTGACAGGTGGAGAAGCTTGGAATATCCAGGAATGTCACACAGGTACTGCAACAGCGCAACTTTAACAGTCATTGGAGCAGAGGTGTATGAATTCAGGACTGTGAATTCCGTGAGAGACAGAAGCTCATCCACAACGACGGATAGGTACGGCTCCAGAGACTTGGGTTCAGATCCATTCTTCCCACTTGGAATGATGCCCATTAACATCATGGGTCCTAATAACTGTCTTACAGAAGGTGGAAGAGTAATCCAAGTTAGAATTATTGGCCACATGGATTTTTGACAGGCTGATGAATTTCTGTTTGGATTCACTCCATCGGTAAACAATGATAAAGGCACACAACTGTTTTTACCCAAGTTTTCAAAAACCTGTCCTGCTTTAAACCACGAATGGAATTGTTCACTATCAGTAAAGTCTCTGATTACTTCATTGTTTTCACTTCTGGAAAGAGTTAATGTTTTTTCATAAATCAATTTACACAAGTTTTCAGTTCCAAACCACCTAGATAATCGAGGACCAATGGGCATATATGTGAACATTTTCCTTGATTTCCCATTTTCCTTTCTCGGTTCCAGGCATTGGGGGCACTCATTCAAGTTTGCATATTCATATTCCCCGCTGTCTCTAAAAATGACACAGTCATTAATACACACGTCATATTTTTGAAGTGGCATAAGCAAAGGCGCAACAAGTGTCCTGGCTTCCTTATAGGATGAGGGTAAGTGATTGGGCTGGGGTAAAGATGACTTCTCACACATGAGACTGTCTGATAAAGCTGTTTTTGACATCCCATGGTTCACAGAAAACACATATAGATGTTTGGTGACTGCCTCTAACACTGAAGTGCTGGATCCTTCAAAGAGTGGCTGAGTGAATTCTGGAGCATTGAAGGAACTCTCTGGGTACTCAAAACTTGGTGTTGGTGACGACAATAGACTTTCGGTCAACTTCTCTTTATGCTTATAGAAAGAATACCGTGAAATCCATGCTCCTTGGCACTTTACACAAGTACAATACTTGAGGGTACCTGAAAATAATGATAATAAATAAAATACAATTTTTAAAATTTTTTAACTGTTACAATCTCAAGTTAGTTAAGCTAAATAATTGAATGACAATAAGCAAATATGATATAACTATCTTATTAAAAAAAAATATTTAAAAAAAAACCTATCAGAAAATTACCAGGTTGAGATCTGCTTCCCATTGCAACAAGTTGTGTACAATGGATCAAAATGCATATTCCAAACAATAGATAGGAATAATGCATACAGAACATGCATGTCCATTCAATTAAACTGTTAAGTACTTATTACTGACTCTGAACTAAGTTGAGATATTTGCAATTATCGCTCCCAGGGATGTGTATATATATAGATTTGACTTCTGAAGTAGTAATGTATGTGAGTGTGAAGTGATGAATGCTGAATTCGCGATGGTCATACAAAGATGAAAGAGTGTGAAACAAAGGCTTGCAGCTGTGCGATTTACAGTAGTCATCAAAGGATGACAAAATGGATTTAAAGAACAATAGGTTGATCTAATTTGGCCATCTCATTGCAGAAGAAATATCAAATTATGCATCTTGGAAACCAAATATAAATGCATTAATAAAAAAGTCTGACTTTTATATAAAACTTAAAAATGTCTATCAGCCTATGTCTATTACCAAAAATCTGTTTATAATGATTCTTAAGAATATTTCATATTAATTTTAAAAGTGTATATTTGTTTAAATTAGCAGATCTAATTAATGATAATTAATATTGGTATGGCTATAAATGTGTATATATAGCAAAATAGGTGCATGTAACTGTTCAACAAATATTTTAATTATATCAATTATTTGGTTTCCTGATGATCCATATCTAATTATGAGTACATAATTAGTAGTACATAATTATGAGGTGATAATGATCTTCTTAAATTAAGGCACAAATTTTTCATGCCTTACTTTATGTGTCAGTCTATCTGGAATAGCACTTGTGCAAGATGTCCACAAATCCTGTGTATCACAATTTGTCTTGGGATACTTCCTTCCAAAACTCTCAGCAACGACATTACAGACAGTGTGATTTTAACTGCCTATGCTGTGCAAGAATGCAACTTGGGTTTTACTGTGCTTGCAATACATCGAAGGAGTCTCGCTCATCACAGACCATCGAGTATGACACCCTGCCCCAGACAATGGATGAGGCAAGATTGTGGAAAAAGGGCACCACTGAACACACATCTCTGCAAGTAAGTTAGGCAAGAATGAATAAAATTATATAAGAAATTGCTGAATTAATTAATTCATAATCTTACAATTTATTACATGCAGTCGTTAAAATACATCCCTTGAACAAATCTCCAATCTAGGAATCTATTAACCTCTAATTATAATCATCATATGTTATGTGAATTGTGGCAAGCTACATGTGCATCATGTATATGCAGTCTAACTTATTCTACATTTGCCCCCCCCCCCCCCCCAAACAAAAAAAAACATGAAAAATTTATATCATGAAACCCCACATTAAGTTAAATATCATCACTTCAATGTAGTACATGGAAGAACATAATTAATATCTCCAACTTAAGAATCTATATTAATTAACCTCTAACACTAATTTTCATCAACAAAATATGAATTAATGCAAGCTACATGTACATCATGTATATATATGCAGACTAATAAATTCCACCCCCCCCCCCCCCCCCCCCAAATAAAAAAATAGCCATGGAAATTGATATCATGAGACCCCAAATAAACTTAATAAAGTATAATATAATCAAACTTAATAAAGTATAATATAATCAATTCATTGTAGTACATGCATGAACATGTTTATGAGATGAAAAGCAAAATATAGTGGTAACAAAATTCAAGATGGTACATGTAAAATGATTTTTTGTATAAGAATGCGCCATCAGTCAAAATAATGATAAAATGAAAACTGTTATTATTTCATGGCTTATAACTACAATTGTACATTGTTCATGGTGTTCATAATTAAAGATGCAACCTTTAACTTTTAATTATTACGCTAAAGTGCTTTTGCATGCTGATGCATTGTAGAGGCCCCAGCGTTGAAAACTTGATAGTATATATTGAACATATTTACGTAAAATTTTTATAGCACATTTTATGTTTAAAAATATTTTACTCCAAATTATGTGGTTTACAGATATCAAAACGGGTCACTTTCCTTCAAAATCTGTAATTCAGTTCTTTAGAATGGCTGATTTTCTCTAAACTGGGAAATACAAATTTGTTTGATTTGTTTAATGTGACACATGTTTAGGAAATAAGATATGTGCAGCTAGTAAGCAAAAAGGCAGAATTCTGCATGCTTTGCGATATATTTCACAGCCTGTATTAGGAATCTTAAAATTCACATTATCATCTATTTCGAAAAGCATCCTATGGCAGCTAAAGTACAAGTTTCAGTCAAGCTTTTTCAACCGGAAGAGCAAAGATTTATATTTTAAAGAATTATAATTATTCAAAGCACAAAATAAACAAATCCTGTTACAGTTTCTGTAATTGTTAGTTAGCATGGTTACCAGCAATAATAAAACAATCACATAAATAAATTGACTTTTGACAGTGTTATGCTCCTGTTTTAAGGAGATATTTTCTTAACAGAGTGGTGCTTACTGTGGTAGTGACACACCCACACTTTATTTTTCCCAATTTTTTGGCAGGCCCATATTATTTAATACATCAAAGAAACTATAACTTTTGGTTTCATGTTTATGATAACTGCATAGATGTTCAGACCTATACCTGACTTAAATCTTCATTGACAATCAATAAACTCTGATTTATTTAAATGCCTGATGCATTACTGGCTAGTCAAAATGTGTTAATAAAATCAAAAGCAATATGATAAAATGTCATAGCAAACAAGATGTGCTTTATAATTGTCTACATTCCAACATGTTTGATTAAGACCCAGTATGAGGTACACAGCATGTATCGTAGTACTGTGATTCTGAGAAGTACCAGTTATTCCTAAGAAATACCAGTATTTCCCACCGTCCTGGAAAAAATGAGTATGTCCCACTTTTTTGGCCGACCATGACTTCAGCTTATACAAGATCCATGCAACCCCAAAATCACGTGCAAATTAAAAATCAACAGTAAAATGTTAACTGTTATAGACTCAATTGTCAAATAAATTGGACTGACTAAAATGTCAACCCCCAACCTTTTTACAATCAGATTTACAGAATACAGTATAGGACCTACATGTAATAATCATAAGACAAAACATCTTTTAATGAATTCAGACACGTAGCATACGGGGTAAGGGGCCTATGGGGGCGCCCCCCCCCCCTCTCTCTCTTTTTTGTCACAAAAAAAATTGTTTTAATTGACATATTATAAAGTGAATCATCATGGAGATGGCCCTCCACATTTTTGAGACCATGTAAAAAAAAATGAAAATAAGAAAATGAAGAGAAAAAAATTGAAGTTATAGGTAAACTACTCTACATCATATTGAAGTTATAAGTATACTGGGCTATGCTACCCCCCCCCCAACCCCCTCATACACACACACACCCATGGATTAGGATTTAAATTCACATCTGGAATGAATCACAGATTATGATTTTTATGATTTCCAAAAGCTGCTACCTTTCTCCCCCAACTTTCAAAAATGGTGTAACATAACTAAATTGAACACTGATGAAAAAATTTGATTTAATTGATCTGTTTTTAATTTCATTTACAATATTTGCAGAGCTTGATCACCAAGGTCATCCAAAAATACAATCTAAAGGACTCCAAAGACCCTCATCTACCATCAGCAATTAAAGAAATCATGCTGCTGCTTGGAAAGTCATTCCAATCACCCCAGACTACGGACAACGAAAAAAAAGTTAAAAACAGACTTCTGAAATCACTAGAGTGGAGGAGATATTACTCCAGAAAAAGGTACATATAACAATAAATCTAAATGTACATTATGAACACACGTAAATGACACATCTGTTTACTTATGTTTTCTTGATAGTACTTGAATAATCATTATGATTTCATTTCAGGGCCTCCGCAGTCTCCACAGGAAAGTCAATTCGTGACTTGGTTAAGAGAAGACGGCATGAAGACAACACAGATAAGGAGAATCTCCTTGAAGAGGATCTGCATGATGTGTAAGTATATCAAAAGAAACACTTTCATAGAGTATACTGTAATTCTTTTAAGACTTTTCTACAATTTCATATACCAGTATTTATGATTTCAATATGATAATGATTATTTGATAAGTAAAAATGTATACTACTTACAATGTAATATATATCAATTGTGCATATTCATAAGAAATATGAAAACAATTTACATTGTAGTTCTATTGTTGAACTAAAATATCTTTTTCTTTGCAGTGGATGTGACAACCGTGCATTTGAGGGGGATTCTAGTGACAGTGATGTCCCACTTGCAGAACTAGTAAAGAAGAACAAGTGACAAGTGTTTTGAACTAAAAGACTAAGTGAATTGTGACCAGATTACATATATCAGAAATTGTGAAACATATGAATTTGTTTTCTGTTACCATGATTCCAATTACTGTTGATGAAATTTAATAAATAAATTTAAACATTATGTATTACTGCAGTTACGCTTTTAAATATTGCATTGTCATATTCATGAAGTGCATGTTATAGGCCTTAGACTCTATAATATAAAGCTGGTTCCATACTTATTTCACAACATAGATATGCTAGGAAATGTATCAATCTGAAATTGATAATACCTATTATCCAGTCAATCTTGTTTATGCATAATATACAAGCACACCAGTGATTATATAATCCCTATTCACTCCAAAGCACACAATATACAAGTATTAGTAATAGTCAGTAAATAGGAGGTTAAAGATATTGTAGTGCAATTAACTTATACAAACTGTCAAACAGTAGTAATAATCTGATTGTAGCTGAGTATGATTCTAACCGATTGTGGAACTACAGACAAAACAACAGGAGTAATAAAATAATGAAATATTGTCAAATTAAACCAAGATTAAACGATCAACAATAAAACTAACCAAATCCTTACTAGTAAGCTTCGTCAATATTTGTTAAAAAGCTTACAATATGTTAATTTCATGTAATATGTTCTCTGTCTAAAAGTAGCTCTGTTGATATATACATAATTGTATGAAGTGGTATCCTCTGTGATTTTCCTCTTTTTTGTATGTATGATGTACCTTCAGAATCTATGAGCTACATAGCTCCTTTGGTCAACGAAGAAAGTCATAAACAGTCTTTCCCATCTGTTTACCCAACACCTCATTATTTATAGGCTAGGCTACATATAATAATGACATTGTGTCACTGCAATGTTTTGAAATTTTCTTTGATATGCGCGCATGGATGGCAACTACAATTATTGCTTTACAAATCAGTTACCAATGGACGTGCACTGATTCGATAAAAGGTGTTTTGTTTGTTCTAGGTTTTTTTTTTTACCATATATCAAATCGCATTTAACACTGTTTAACAGAGTAAACTCGGAAATGTTAAAAAGAGAAAAATATGGTCACTTTCTCATGCTTTGCAGAAAATCAAGCCTCCCTCTGAAACATATACTATCGTGATTAAGAAGCTAAGCTGAAAACAATCTTAAAACAATATATATGCATCTCAAACAGGCTATTTCTTTCTCACCTTATAAACGGTCGTTATCCTGTGATTCAACGGGTTCATAATGCGAAATCTCGATCCCGAAGAAATAAACACACGCACAAAATAAACCGAAGATCGATCTGAACCTGTTGATCAATAAATAAAATCACAAAACCCAAATTATCTAATAAATATTCTTAACAAATCACGTCTCCATTTGATATGATTTTAATTTTGTTTTAAATGAGATTTATGTGTTAATCTCATTATATATATCGCTGCATCGTAACGTTGTGTGTTGGCCTTTAATGTAACTGTTCAAATATTATTTCAATGAATAATAATTGTTTAAAACTGATTATTTAGCTGTACAGGGGATGTCAGGGGTAGGTACAGGGTATAACAGGGAGTGACAGGGGTTGTCAGGGGCGTACAGTGGCAGACAGGGGCTTACAGTGGCACACAGGGGATGTGTACAGTGGCACACAGGGGATGGCAGGGTGTACTGGGGATGTGTACAGGGGCGTACAGGGGATGACAGGGTATACAGGGGCTCTGTACAGTGGCACACAGGGGATGTACAGGGGGTGACAGTGAAAACACAGGGGGTGACAGGGAAAGACAGGGGATTTTCATACGGACAGGGGTTTTTGAAGTCAGTAGTGAGAGAAAAGCACAAAAATTCACGACGCTTTTTTAATGTCAATTTTCGAGCCATAGCGAGCTCTGGCGCCAGTAGTGCTAAACATACAAAACAACAATCATGCAAAACTTCAATCTTTCCTTTACCTACCGTAAAAATTTGAGCTTAATATCTCTTATAGTTTAGGAGAACAACAGAAGACAAAATACCCATATAAAAATTAGAAAAATCTCAATATCTCAAAAACAGATGTGACGTCATCAACACAAAACAAATTTAATCAGGTTCAGACCAATATCTATCATATCTGAAAATTTGATTGAGATCGGACGAGTCGTTTCTGAGAAATCGCGTGCACAAAAATAGGAAGAAAAAAAATAATAATAATAAGAATAGGGAAAAAGAAACAAAGCAATAACAATAAGGTCTTCCGTTGGAAACGGAAGACCTTAATAATAATAATAAGAAGAAAGGTGAAAAAGAAACCGAAGAATAATAGAAGGGTCTTCCGCTGAAGACGGAAGACCCTAATAAGAAAAGTGAAAAAGAAACCGAAGAATAATAGAAGGGTCTTCCGCTGAAGACGGAAGACCCTAACTAGATTCGATCTCGTTGCGAGCAACGAGTGGGTCTTCCGCCCGATTTTTGAATAGAGTAGATCAAACTTATCAATTCAAAGATAAAGCCGTATATCTAAGCGAAAAAAAGTAAAAAAAAAATTTGCGGCACTCGAGGCTTGAACCCGGGTCGCCTGGGCCATGTCCACGACTTTATCGACTGAGATACTCGGACTCTCGCTTCAGGACTTTGACGCTTAATTTCTCGATAACGCCTTGATCGATTTTGAAACAAATTACATATTCTGAATCAGTAAAAGGGTCACTATCATCTTATTGGGAAAAAATATATAAAAATAAAAAGTTGAAAATTTTCATTTTTTAATTTTGCTTCCGATGACGAGCGGAAGTGACGGCCAACATTCTTGTGACCGAGGTACACGAGGATATTGCTAGATCTATCATCTCTGAAAATTTCAGATCTCTAGCTTTACTCGTTTTCTCAATAGCTCAAAAACGGAAGTGACGTCATCAAAAAATTCCTATCAAGTTCAAACCACTATCTATCACATCCTAAAATTTCATTGAAATCGGCCGAGCCGTTTCTGAGAAATCGCGTGCACAAAAAAAGGCAGAAAAATAATAATAATAATAGGGAAAAAGAAACAAAGCAATAACAATAAGGTCTTCCGTTGGAAACGGAAGACCTTAATAATAATAATAATAAGAAAAGTGAAAAAGAAACCGAAGAATAATAGAAGGGTCTTCCGCTGAAGACGGAAGACCCTAATTATACTTGGCTTATTTGTTTTATTCATTTATACTTAGAAGATAAATTACTTTCTGAAAGAAAAATAATGATAATATGTTCAGTGACAACATTATTTTAAAATTGATATACCCATATATGCATGCACACTCAACAATTTCAATTTCTTTTATGTATGATATGATGTCAATGCGTTTATTGTATGACTCCTTAGTTTGACTCTTTTTCTTTCTCCAAAAGCACAGTCTTCCTGTTCTTTAAGTCCAGTTTTTTATTTTCATCACTTTCATATCTTATATTCCCAGGATAAGAGTGTGTGTAACTTGTCACCAATAAGAACAGTATTTATGCAAATCCCAAAACATAGCAGGTACCAGCTGCAATGAAAATGATTTTTCAGTGAGTTTAACATGTAAGCAAAATGACTGAAAGATTAAAATGGAAGAATTATTTTCTTCAGTTTGACAAAAAATGGAATTTATTTATCTTGATAAACATTTCATTCTGTTAAGATTTGCATTCAGGTTTTGCACATGTTCAAATACAGCTTTAAAACAGTTTTTTGATGATCGACACCTTCACCCCTGTTATGTGTAAGATTACTGTGGCCCCTTTATTTTACTCGACAAAACCTTAACAGTGCACTTCTCTCTCTCTCTCTCTCTCTCTCTCTCTCTCTCTCTCTCTCTCTCTCTCTCTCTCTCTCATATTAATGATTTAGGTATACAAGATTTCTACATACTAGCGCAGTTACTGTGAAATCATACCATGTAATGTTGATATGTTCAATTTTGATGAGCAATTTTTAATGATGAAGTATTAAAAATTGTAGGTTTAAAATAACATAAGTTTTAAATTTAATCATTTTAAAATTAAACACATATACACACATACATAGGACAACATGTCAACAGCAATTTGAGCATTCTGTTAAAGGTCTAATTTGCATGAATGGGTAAAATGACAAACACTTTAACTATTATTTGAAAGTTTTACATGCAAATTCTAAACAAACATACCATGTCCATATAAAGATTCCTCATTTAGAGAAATCAAATGAAGTGATGTCACATGCAATTCAATTATATTTGTATACTATAAGATTTCAGACAGTGTTATGTTCTGAGTGATATAAAAAGCTAGTAATGATAATAAATGTGCATAAACATTTTATATCAATTGGATGAATATAATGTGTAAAAAAAATAAATAAATAAACTGTCATAGAAGAATTTTCAACACAGAAGAAACATGTTATTGATCAGCTGTTTATGAACGGGTGAACTAATTTTCAGAAAATCAAATCAGCTGTATATAATCCTTTAGCCTGTACTGTAGTGTACTGATTTTCACGAAACCAGATCAGCTGTTTTCACAGTCTCAATTTGTTTACATACAAACAACTGCATGTAGTCAGACTGAGTGTAGTGTAAAGCTATAGTATTGTGTGTACAAATGCTATGAACTGATTCGATCGAGTCGATTGAACTTTCTGAAGAAAATGAGTAACAATTTAACGGACCGACAATAAACTTCTACATGTACATTGTACAGTATAAATGTAAACAATGCAGTCTCTTCTCATGTTTTGAACGAAACAACACAATAAGTTGATCAGAAATTTATCCTCTATATAAGAACACAGTAAAATAGTTACTTAGTTATCTAATCTATTACAAATACACTGTATATTTATTCTACATACCTGATAAATCATCAAAAGATCGTTACCATCGGGAACACCAGCTACACGTGTTTACATCAATTACGGCGTCTGAAGAGCGCTTTCGGGACGCAGATTCACACTCATACGACAGATGTGATATAAAAATTCTTCGTATATTCTCGTTGTTGTAAAGTTATATATACAGATATGTGTAATTCGTTGTTATAGGTTTTCCCATGAAGTATTAAATCAACCGTATATTTTGCCAAAATTACTGTTTTCGGTGTATTTTTCATATATGGAAATATAGATGCGGGGCATGTATATTATGACGTCATATCTCATTATCCCTTCATTAGCATATCAGAGCGACGTGTAGCCTTATCTGCACTGCGTTAACTCGTTCATGTACGATTCTCGCATATTTGTTTTATGAAATTGAAAAAAAATATAGCACAGAGCTTGTTTAATTTCATACCAAATGACAAAATTGAATTTATTAAAAGTAATCTAGTTATTTTTTTTTTCATAAAATAATAATCTTTTTTAGCTATCAGAAAACACGTTTATGGACAGCTGACCACTAATTATAGGGGCCAGACCTTTTTTCTTAATTTTAAATGAAAGCTCTTGTTATTCTAAACAACTTTTGTTCTATATGTATTAACAAAATATTTTTAGTTTAAAAGTTATAATACAAAAAGCAACAAAATTTCAGCCCCGAAAAAATCTTAAACTTTGGGACAAATAGCTCAAAAACTAACAAAGAAATTATCAAAATGTTCATGCCAGCAAAACTATAAAATGTTACCGACAATTTCGCCAAATTTCATGCACCTATCATCTGTAGTTCCCGAGATCCACTCTGGACGAAAGACCCCCCAATTTTCAATTAAAGGGCAATAACTCATAACACGTAACGACTTAATAATTGTTAAAACATTATTTTGAACAACTATTGTTCTACATTGCTTTTCAAAATATTTCTCCTTTTTCAGATATTAATGATCAAAGTTTTGAACTTCTGGCCTCTTGAAACCCCTTATTACGTAACATATGACTAAATAAAGGTACTGTATAGATGAACAGCTGTACAACGAACATTTTTGCTTCTATAATTATTATGTTTTACGGTGCTACCGTTCTGGCGAGCGCAGCAAGAATTACACATACCTTGCATCATTGTCAACTTATAGTTTTATTTAGGTATCAACGAACGTCAACGAATTTTTGAGAGAGTATTGCTCTACGATAAGTACGCCAAAGGTACTAATTTTAATGGTTATGATACATACAGCGCAACCCCCTTCCCAGAGAGAGAGAGAGAGAGAGAGAGAGAGAGAGAGAGAGAGAGAGAGAGAGAGAGAGAGAGAGAGAGAGAGAGAGAGAGAGAGAGAGAGAGCCCGGTACCTGTTTGTAGGTGTGTAATTTCCCACTTTTAAATTTAATGGTCTGACTATATACAATATCTACATATTTTTTTAAAACTGTTTATTTTTTTCATTTTATTCCTTTTTATTTATTTCAAAATGTCCTTTTGTTTATTTCCTCCCTACTATTAGCTTAAAAATGGATCGATATGACAGTAAAGTATGGCTCTTGCTTATATATATACATAAAAACTATATATTAAAAAAGATTTTAAAAAATCATACGTCAATGAGGCGGGTATCGCAGTCTATACTGAAATAGCTAGTACACGCATTACAGATGTTTGATCCACCTCTAAATTTATCGCGGGAAGTATAGCGCGAGTGCACTGTGACGCCATTCATGACTTTGTTCGTCTTTTTTTTACGTTTCGCGACTCAATACGGAGGTATGGAAGCATGTAACAAATCGTTTGAGTCTCGCCAAAGCATATGCGGTACTCAAAACGTGTCTTCAAACTTTAAGTCACTGTAAATTACGAGTTAAAAGTCGGTCATTTTTGGCATAGCACCACGGGTGAAAACATTAGAGAGCATTCTGGGACATAGACAAAAAATTGATGAACTGTAGGTTTAGCTCGTTCTTTTTCCCGCGCACACTGGTTCTTAGAGCTCGCTTCGCTCGCCGGCGGTGCGCGCCGGCGAGCTGCGCTCGCTATTAAGAAATTATTGTTCAGTAAAGAGTTATTGGAAGAAGACTTAATAGCCCCCTTGGCACCTAATTTGAGGGGTCAGCGCCTTTTTCTTGATATCAAACAAAAGCCCGTGTAATTTGAAACAACTTTTGCTTTACATGTGTTAACAAATTATTTATATATCAAAATATATTACAGGAAATGTGCGAAAATTTCGTGAACAAATTTGATGCTAATTTTCAGGTTCAGGCAAGCTTCGAGGCCGAAAGCATTTTTCATAATTGGAAGCATGGGGGTACATTTATTTACATTCGTCTACAATCCCTGAACATTTCAAGCTTCCATCTCGATTAGGTTTGGAGGAGATGCATGGAAAAAATGATCCTTAAAAATCGTCAAAATCAGAAATTTCAAGTGACATCATCATTTGAAAATTTAAAAATATGCAGCGTCGATCATGGTCAATCAGTCCTAAAAATTGTGTGCAAATCAGTTAGATAGTTTTTGAGAAACAGCGCTCCAAAAAAGTCAGAACAAGAAAAAAAACGAATATTTAAACAAAAAGATGATAAAACTAGAGCAAAGCTTGTTGCAAAGCAACGAGTGGGTCTTCCGTTAATGTTGAAAGTAAAGCTAAAAGTTCCTGTAAGAAAAAGTGTTTTAAACTTATAACAGGAGACACGAAAACAAAAAGATTTTAAAAAATCGAATATTTCTTGGTACGACATAACAAAATTCGAATGGTTTTAAGTACGAGTTAACAAAAACCTTCATGATTTCATGAACAACTTAACAAACCAAATCCAAATGTGTTAATATACGACTTAGCAATTAATTTTTAGGTACGAGTTAATTTAACCAAGAGCTTAGCACTATTTTCTTAACAAAGAATTTGAGGGGCCAGTCCCTTTTATTTGGTATCAATCAAAAGGTCTTGCAAATATAAACATATTTTGTTCAACAAGTGTTCAGGAATTGTTAACCTTTCTCGAGATATCTGAACAACTGTGTTTTAGGGACCGACCCTTAAACTCCTTATCGGGGCCACCAACAAAAATTTTAGTTTTCATATTGTTGAGAACATTATTTTGAACAATATTTGTTCTACAGTGTTATTCAAAATAGTTCTCCTTTTTCTGATATTAATGATCAATTTTTTTTTAAGTTCTGGCCCCTTGAAACCCCTTATTACGTAACATATGACTTAGGTATGGTACTGTATAGATAAACAGCTGTACAGTTAACATTTTTTGCTTCTACAATTATTGACAAAATATTTTTCAGTAAAGAGTTATTATAATAAGACTTGAGAGCCCTATTGGCCCCTAATATGAGGGGCCAGCCCCTTATTTTTGATATCAAATAAAAGGTCTTGCAAATATAAACATATTTTGTTCAACAAGTGTTCACGAATTGTTAACTGTTCTCGAGACATCTGTATAAATGTGTTTTAGGGGCCGACCATTTAACTCCTTACTGGGACCACCAACAACACAATTTTAGTTATCATATTGTTAAGAACATTAATTTGAACAACGTTTGTTCTACATTGCTTTTCAAAATATTTCTCTTTTTTCCAATATTAATGATCAAAGTTTTGAACTTCTGGCCCATTTAAACCCTAATTATGTAACATATGACCTAGGTATGGTACTGCATAGATAAACAGTTGTACAATGAACATTTTTGCTTCTATAATTTTTAACAAATTATTGTTAAGTGAAGAGTTATTGTAAAAAGACTTTAGAGCCCTCTTGGTCCCTAATATAAGGGGCCAGCCCCTTATTCTTGATATCAAATTGAAGGTCTTGCAAACATAACCATCTTTTGCATTACATGTCTTAACAAAATATTTATACATCAAAAGATATTACAGAAAATGTGCGAAAAAATTTGGTGCTAATTTTCAGGTTCAGGCGAGCTTCGAGGCCTTGAGCAATTTTCATAATTGGAAGCATGGGGGGTACATTTACATACATTCATCTACAATCCCTAAACATTTCAAGCTTCTATCTCGATTAGTTTTGGAGGAGATGCGTGGACAAAATGACCTTTAAAAATTTACAAAATCGTCAATATATGAAACCGGAAGTGACGTCATCATTTGAAAATTAAAAAATATGTAGCGCTGACCATGCTTGATTAGTCCTAACAATTTTGTACAAATCGGTTGTATAGTTTTTGAGAAGAAGCGCTCCAAAAAAGTCAGAAAAAGAAAAAAAAGAACTAGAGCAAAGCTCGTTGCAAAGCAGCGAGTGGGTGTTCCGGTGGTGTCGAGAGTAAAGATAGAAGTTCCTGTAAGAAGCAGAGTTCTAAAACCAACTACAAAGAAAATAAAAAAAAAATATTTTTAAAAAATCGAAAAATTCTAAGTACGACTTTGCAATGTCTGAATGATTTGAAGAACGAATTGACAAAAACCTTTACAATTTCTAGAATAACTTAATAAAAAAAAGTCTCGAATGTCTTCAAGTACGAATTGACAATTTCCGAATTATTTTAGGTACGAGTTAATTTAACTTTAAACATAACACTATTTTCTTAACCAAAAACGTGGAATCAAAATTTCAGGAAAACTCAATTTTTAAGTCCCAATATTTTTGTAATGCATCGTCCGATTTTAAAACGGATTTCAGTTTTAAATTAAGCTTAATAAAAGATCCTTTGTTGCATTATGATTTATATCAAATTATTGGTCAGAAAAGAGTTATTATAAAAAGACTTAATAGCCCTTCTGGTCCCTAATTTGAGGAGTCAGCCCCTTTTTCTTGATATCAAATAAAAGGTCTCGCTAATGTAAACATATTTTGTTCTACAAATGTTCACGAATGGTCAACCGTTATCGAGATATCTAAACAACTGTATTTTAGGGGCCGACCCTTTAACTCTTTACCAGGGCCACTAACAACAAAATATATGGTATCATATTGTTCAAAACATTATTTTAAACAACTATTGTTCTACATTGCTTTTAAAAGTAGTTCTCCTTTTTCATATATTAATGATCAAAGTTTTGAACTTCTGGCCCTTTGAAACCCCTAATTACGTAATATATGACTTACGTATGATACTGTATAGATAAACAGCTGTACAATGAACATTTTTGCTTCTATAATTAATAACAAATTATTGTTCAGTAAACAGTTCTTGTAAGAAGATTTAAGACCCCTCTTGACCCCTAATTTGAGGGGCTAGCCCCTTTTTCTTGATATCAGATGAAAGGTCTTGCAAATATAGACATATTTTGTTCAACAAGTGTTCACGAAATGTTAACCGTTCTTATGATATCTTTACAAATGTGTTTTAGGGGTCGGCCCTTTATCTCCTAAATGGGGTCATGAACAAAAAAAATTAAGGTGGCATATTGTACAGAACATTATTTTAAGCAACTTTTGTTCTTCAATGCTTTTCAAAATATTTCTCCTTTTTCATATATTAATGATCGAAATTTTGAATTTCTGGCCCCGTGTCACCCCTAATTACGTAACATATGACTTAAGTATGGTACTGTTTAGATAAACAGCCCAACAATAAACATTTTGTTTCTATAATTAATAACAAAATATTATTCAGTAAAGAGTTATTGTTAGTAGACTTTACAGCCTTTTTGGCCCCTAATTTGAGGGGCCAGCTCCTTTTTCATGATATTAAACGATAGCCCGTGTAATTTGAAACAACTTTTGCATTACATCTTTCAACAAAATATATCTACATCAAAAGATTTCGTGAAAAAATTTGGTGCCAATTTTCAGGTTCAGGCGAGCTTTGAGGTCTTTAGCAATTTTCATCAATGGAAGCATGGGGGTACATCTACATACATTCATCTACAATCCCTAATAATTTCAAGCTTCTATCTTGATTAGTTTCGGAGGAGATGCGTGGACAAAATGTCACTTAAAAATTTATAAAATCGTCAATATCTGCTACCGGAAGTGACGTCATCATTTAAAAATGTTATTATATGTAGCGCCGATCATGCTTTATCCGTCCTTAAAATTTTGTGCGAATCTGTTACATAGTTTTTGAAAAAAATAGCGCTCCAAAAAGTCAGAAAAAGAAAAAAAAAAGAAAAAAAAAGAATAACTAGAGCAAAGTTCGTTGCAAAGCAACGAGTGGGTGTTCCGGTGGTGTCAAGAGTAAAAATAGAAGATCCTGTAAGAAGCAGAGCTCTAAAACCATTTACAAAGAAAATAAAAAAACATTTTTTAAAAATCGAATAATTCTTAGTACGACTTAGCAATGTCTGAATGATTTGAAGAACGAATTAACAAAAACCTTTACAATTTCTAGAATAACTTAATAAAAAAAAGTCCTGAATGTCATCAAGTACGAATGAACAATTTCCGAATTATTTAAGGTACGAGTTAATTTAACTTTAAACATAACACCAATTTATCTAACCAAGAACGTGAAATTAAAATTTCCGGAAAACTCAATTTTTATGTCCCAATATTTTTGTAATGCATCGTCCAATTTTAAAACGGATTTCAGTTTTAAATTAAGCTTATTAAAGGCTCCTTTGTCGCTTTATGATATATATCAAATTATTGGTCAGAAAAGAGTTATTATAAAAAGACTTAATAGCCCTTCTGGCCCCTAATTTGAGGGGTCCGCCCCTTTTTCTTGATATCAAATAAAAGGTCTCGCTAAAAGAAACATTTTGTTCTACAAATGTTCACGAGTGGTTAACCGTTATCGAGATATCTAAGCAACTGTATTTTAGGGGCCTACCCATTAACTCCTTACCGGGGTCACTAACAACAACATTTATGGTATCATTGTTCAGAACATTGTTTTAAACAACTTTTGTTCTACATTGCTTTTTAAAATAGTTTTCCTTTTCCAGGTATTAATGATCAAAGTTTTTTATCTCCTAAATGGGGTCATGAACAAAAAAATTTAAGGTGGCATATTGTACAGAACATTATTTTAAGCAACTTTTGTTCTACAATGCTTTTCAAAATATTTCTCCTTTTTCATATATAAATGATCGAAATTGGACTTCTGGCCCCTTGAAACCCCTCATTACGTAACATATGACTTAGGTATGGTACTGTACAGATTAACAGCTGTATAATAAACATTTTTGCTTCTATAATTGATAACAAATATTTGTGCAGTAAAGAGTAATTGCAAAAATACTTTAGAGCCCTTTTGGCCCCTAATTTGAGAAGCCAGCCCCTTTTTCTTGAAATCAAACGAAAGTCGTAGTAAATTTGAACAACTTTTGCATTACATGTCTTAACAAAATATCTACACATTAAAAGCTAGGGCAGAAAATGTGCGAAAATTACGTAAAAAAATAGTGCCAATTTTTTAGCTCGGACGAGCATCGGCGCTTTGCGCATTTTTCAAAATATCAAATAAATAGGATCATCTACAGACATTCATCTACAATCCCTGAAAGTTTCACGTTTCTATCGCAATTACTTTTTGAGGAGTTACGTGGACAATTTTTTTTTTTTATTAAATTTCTATTGTCATTTTCATAATTATTACAAGGAATCAAAGAAACAAAGCAAATATTTATTGGCACTCACACACCCTTTCATACACTTGCACACATAAATATCAGAAACACATTCTAATTGTTTACAGGAAAATTTAATTTCAAAAATATTTTTCCAGTTTGACCATTGTTTGTCGAATTTTAACATTTCACATGATTTAATTGATATGTATCTTTCAACCTTATATTTGAAATAGATATGTTGTAATAGTCCATTTAAGTGAAGGATCTTGTTTTGTTTCAAACAGTTAAAGCTGCTTGGTCCGATTTTATATTAAATTTTATGCACGCTTTTAAACGATGGCTATGCTTAGTGTATGTATAATAATAGACATTGCAGTAGTTTTACCCGTCAATTATGCCATATTTCAATGATGAAAAATACGTACAAAATTTGCTAACAAAACAAACGACATTAAAAGGTACCGCGTTATTTCGCCTCATGTTAAATTTCACCCCTGACGACGAGACGGGTATGGTTGTATTGTGAATTTGACATCGCTTTAAATAAAGGTCGAATGGTCAGACAAATGATCAGACAAATTACAAATAAACATGTGTACGTTTTGTTCGCCAATATTTCTAAAGTCTGTTTTCTTTACAATACATCGCATGCGGGTTGAATAACCCCAATCATTCGGGCGACAAAACCATGCGGTTTCCT
This sequence comes from Magallana gigas, assembly GCF_902806645.1. Lineage (NCBI taxonomy): Eukaryota > Metazoa > Mollusca > Bivalvia > Ostreida > Ostreidae > Magallana > Magallana gigas. Next base: position 2,636,057 of record NW_022994865.1, on the reverse strand, counting down.
TTTCTAAACATTCCCGTGATGCATTTTGGTTTGTTTTTTCGTTTGCCCACAGAGAAATTATTTTTATTTACTTTGAATATTTCTAACTTTGAAAGGAGATTGATTCTGCTGGTGTAAATAGGAGAAAGTCCATAATTTTCTAAGATAAATGATTTGTATGAACAAAATTTTGATACTGTAATTACGGGAAAATCGGACCAAGCAGCTTTAAAAATATACTGTTTGGTATACAAAATTATAAAGTGTACAACTTTGTTACCCTAATTTAGAGGTATTTCACCAAATATTACATTATTAACATTAAATCCAATTCTATTTGTAGTTTTACAATAGATATGCATGCTGAGTTTATTCCATAATGGCAGTATTTCTAAACATTTAATAAATACATGTTGAATTGTTTCTACATCTTCTTTGCAAAAGGAAAAACAATCATCAGTGCTTACATTAATTATTTGAAGATAGTATTTTGTAGGCAACATTCTGAAAAGAATTCTGTACTGAAGCCATTGTACTGGGGTATCAGCACTTGTTTTAAAACATACTTTAAAGAACTCTTAAACAGAAACATTAATTTCTAGTTGCATGGATAGTTCAGTGTTCCATTTCTGAATGGAACTTGGTATAATATCTTTACTATTAATAAGATTGTACAAGATTTTCGAACATTTTTCAAACAATAAAACATACTCAAAGTAAAATGGAATGTATGGATAGTAGATAGATTTTAACATCAGATCTTTTTATAGACTGAGATCTAAGGAAACTAGATATTGCATTAATAACACTGTTATATAGCATTGTACATACATTAGACAGTCTATAATTTTGTGCAAAATCATGCTGTTTCAAAAACTGACCATCTTCATTTAGAAAGTCACCTATAGTTTTAATACCATGTTCATACCAATTATAAACAATGATAGGTTTATTACCAACACATATATTTGTATTGTACCAGATTGGCATAGCACATACATTTGTTGTAGATAATGAATAGTCAACTGTTCTTAAAACTTTTAACCATGAGTGTAGAACATCTTTCCAAAAGTTATTACTATGATTTAATATGTTTTGTACATATTTGTCACCAAAGTCTAACAAATGCTTTACCACTTTGTTGCCATAAATGTCTAAAAAAATATCCGTCCATGGTTTGTTATCTTTTGTTAACCTCTTTATCCATGAACATTTTAATGACACTAAAAAATTGTTAATATCCAACATTTTAATACCACCTTTTAAATAGTCTTGAGTAATGAGTTGTCTCTTGACTTTATTTTTTTTTTAATTCCATATAAATTCATAAAAAAGATTGGTAAGGGAAGAAATAATTTCTTTATCTGGGCTTGGTAAGGAAATAAAAAGGTGATTGAGTTTTGGAAGAAGTAATGTTTTAACTACAGTAACTCGACCAAAAGGAGTAAGAATTCTCCTTTTCCCCTGTTGTATTAAAGCTTTGATTTTAGGTATTTGAATACTATAGTTTAGACTAACAATTTTTTCTAACTCAACAGAGAATTTTATTCCCAGCAGATTGAATTTTGTGCAACCCCACTCCAGTTTCCATCTTATATGATGGTATACTTGTTTAGAAAATTTTTGACCCTATCCACACAATTTGTGTTTTTGATCTATTTATCTGCAATCCTGAAAAAGTTGAAAAAAGATCTATGGTATCCAGAGCAGCAAAAAGGGATTCTGAAGAACCATCAAGCACCAAGGTTGTGTCGTCAGCATATTGGGATATTTTATGTTCTTTTCCATTGGCTACAATGCCTCTAATATTTACATTTTGTTTAATAAGGATAGCAAATATTTATTTATGCACAAAGAATAAAAAGATATGGAGCAATCGGGTCGCCTCTATACAACCTCTATATATAGGAAATTGTTCAGATAGCACACCACACTGTAAAACAGAAGCTGTAATCTTGGTGTTTAGGATTTTTATCCAAGTGATTATGTTTTCACCGAAACCAAAATATTTTAAAACTTTGTAAATAAATTTCCAGGATATAAAATCAAAAGCTTTCTCAAAATCTATGAGCACCAGTAAACCAGGTATATTTTTAGACTCAGTGTAGGATAATAAATCATAAACAAACCTAGTATTTTCTCCAATATAACGACCCTTAATGAAGCCAGATTGGGTTTCCAATATTAAAAAATCTAAGGAGGATTTAATTCTATAACTAAGGCACCCTGAAACAAGTTTATAGAAAACATTCAAAAGAGTAATTGGGCGCCAGTTTTTTAAAAATTGCCTAGGTTTATCACCTTTTGGAAGACATGTAATGATTCCAAGTCTTTGCGATATAGGCAGCTCCCTATTAGCAAAAATATGATTAACAGCTAAAACAATATGACTTTGAGATCATTCCAGAAAAACTTAAAAAATTCTACTGTAAAGCCGTCACTTCCCAGTGATTTGTTGTTTTTCATATTTTTTAAAACAGTAAGTATTTCATTCTCAGATATACTACTCTCTTAAACTTTAGAGGTGTTTTTGTCCAACTTTGGAACCCTCAAATTTTGTATTAAATCATCCAAGTTGCTATCTATAGTATCTGAATCTTTGCGAGCATAAAGGGTTTTGTAAAAAGTTCTGACCTGATCTAAGATTTCAAACTGATCATAAATAATTTTATCATCAATTTCTACTCTTTTTTTTATAGTTTTATTCAAAAAATTCCGCGATTCTAAAGAACAAAAATATTTGCTAGGCTTTTTCCCTTCTTCAACCCATTTTGTTCGTGATCTAATGATATGACCCTGTAATTTTTCTTTCCTCAACCTTTCGAGTTTCAACTTCTTTTCCTCTAAAAGATCGAAATCTATGTTACACATTGCCTCAATAGTTTCAATTTCTTCAAACAAGATTTTTTTAAAATTTATCTCTCTCTTTTTTCTTGTATGATGAGTATGAAATAGTGATGCTCCGAATTTCCATGAGAAGAACTTCAAGAAATAAGCTATGATTTTGAAATATATTTAGATTGTTACCTTGTAAATATAGATTCTGTACTTCAAAAATAGTTTTTTTTTCACTTTCACAAGCCCTCGACCTCTTGAAAATTTATTAAATTTCAGCTCTAAAACCACAGCTGAATGATCAGATCTATACCCAATCTTAGTAGAGAACTTTTCAACCATATTTGTTAAACTTTCCGATATTAAAATGTAGTCCAAGCGACTTTGCTTCAGAGGATTTTTTTTCGCCATGTATAGATTCTTCTGTCAGGATGAAGAATTCTATAGTAATCAACTAACTGAAGATCTTTCATAATATCTAATACCTTTTCTCTGGCTTTTGGGTTATTATTGTTACAATAATTGAATGTATCCACCTCTGGGTTCAGAACAAGATTAAAATCCCCACATAATATAAAATAGTCAATTTTACGTGGACAAAATGGTCCTTAAAAATTCACTAAATCCTCAGAATCTCAAACCGGAAGTAACGTCATCAGCCAAAAATTGTATAATATCAAGTACGTTTGATGCTTAATATGTCCTGTAAATTTCATGCAAATCAGTCGAAAAGTTCACGAGAAATAGCGTTCGAAAAAAGTCAGAAAAAATAATAATAAAAAACTAGAGCAGAGCTCGTGGCAAAGCCACGAGTAGGTCTTCCGTTGTTGCTGCGGGTTGAAAACATATGTGAAGTGGTGTCAAACGATTACAATTACTACACTTTCAGTTCTGCTTTTGTTATAAAAACGTGTTGTGATTGAAAGCCTGCATATAAAACGTGTATTGAAAAAGAAAATAAGAAAATGTTTTAGGAAAACTATTTGTCGCACACAGTTTATGTAATAGCAAGCATTGTTGTAAACAGTATGTACTCATTGGTCATGTCAGGAATTGTGTTTTTTTTTTTTAAACCGAATCCGTTTACAAAACACGTAACCTTTTCTCTAAGATAATTTCTTTATTTAAATATTTCTAAATTTTTAAAAACAAGGTACAATTTAGAATTGTTGCGTGCTGACAATATTTACAGACCCTTAAACGTACTACTATACCAAAAAAATGTGCGACTTACGTGCAAGAAACGTTTCGTGTTAACCGTTTAGCGTTTCGTGTGAATCGTGAAGCGTTTCGTGTAAACCGTTTAGCGTTTCGGACAAAGCGTGCAGAGTTTCGGACAAAGCGTGTAAATCGTTTCGACCAAAGCGTGCGAGAACCATGTGAAACGTTCATCAGATTTCATTCGGAACTCTCTGACAATTTGTTTCAAAATGGCGCCCGTGTTTTACATTACATGTACTTTAAACTGTTTGTAATTGGCAAAACTCTTTTGTAGGTATTTACATAAAAAAAATCTAGAGGAAATGATATACTTATCTTTTTACAAAATTGAATTTATTTTTAACAAACAAAAGAAAGGTATATGTATTAAAAGGCGACTAGTTACAGAGTACAGGTAAATATAACGTTTTTATACGATGTTTCAGTACTGGTCCAGTCGTTTTACCGGTAACGAATATTTGCCAGTATCGAATAATTTTTAGAAAAATTACTAGTGGAAGACGAAGTTTAGGTTTTAAAAAATCCTAGCTAGGTAATTATAAAACAGAAATAAATATTCTATCAGTGCATGAAGTTGTTTGCCACTTTGTATTTTGGAGAGGATTTATATAGGCTTTGCCTGTTGCCTAATCCATTTGATTACTCAATAAAATATGTTTAAATTAAGTTGTTTGCCATTTGCACGATTATTTACCGAATTGTTTACAAATTAAAAATGTGACCCAGATATGAGCTACCGGAAGATCAACGCAGAAAAAACGAAAGTGTGAAAACAATTAAACCTAACTATGAAAATAAGTTTGTTATTGATCCCTATTTAGTGGATAATTAGTAAATATAATTCATTTAAAAAGATAATGCATCATATCAAATAATAATGGAGCTTTGAATGAAATTACGACTTCAAATAGAACCACGAGTAGTTTTCCTAGTTTCGGTTCATTGCGACCGGAGGATTATTTTGCTGCATATATTGATAGTTATACGGGAAAAACAAAGGAAAATGGCAACTACTTATCATCAATTACTATTATAAAGTGTTTTTATGAAAATTCAATATTATAAAGTAACGCAAATGAAAACTGTTCAAGTCCAGTTTTAATTTGACGGGAAAACGGTATGATAAAAATAACGATCATATTATTTGTTTAAAAGACATATTCCAACAATTGTTTTTCCTTCTTCATGTATAAGTCCATTAACAAGTACCTCTAGTATATTTTTGAAATTAATTCGCCTCCAAATATTCGGTCAGAAGTGATAAAGGGCGCTTAATTCGAGACTGGGAAACGAATTCGAAACTAGGAAAATGGAGGGGGTGTTGAAATTACTTCCTTTATATTTTCGGAAGTTTGATACTACAGTTTAGAAGGACAAAGAAACGCGATTTGAACATAAAATAAAAACATTTGGAATTCCGATAATAATAGTTGCATGCACGACGAAACCGCATACTGATTCGTTACCGGTAAAATGACTGTACAATATTAAATTCGCTATACATTAAAAATATTAAATACAATTAGCAAAACATGATTTCTGTTGGAACAAGCCTTAATCAACTTTAACTTACACGAGCATGTTTTGATAAGCTTGTATTTTTTTTATATTTATTTACATCGATAACTCTTACTAAGACCATTCGGCTTTGTATAAGCGGCACACATAACCTCGGACATCGGGTGAGACCTGCATCTTGCTGAACCTGTCAATCAAACTCTGTGTATTTGTTTTCATTGGATGGTCAAGCGTCTCTTTTTTTGTCAATAGCCAATGGAAAAATTAATGACTTCGAGGTAATCAGTATTTGTTGAAGCACACAATTTAAATGATAGAAAATTTATTAATTATTTGAACAAAATTAAATGTAAACATAGAAAGAAAACATACTGATCATTTCTATGAATTGCGGGAAGTAAGTTCTTTGGAATCCCGATTATAGATATTTTTACAAGTAATTATTTAAATTATTTAAACCACTGTTAACGGAAAACAAGAGGTCTTAGAAGTAATTAACGCACAGGGATTTGCCTACAATGTACACAGTCATGCAATTAATTATTTTGGGACTCTTTACGTATGGTACTTAATTCAAATAGATCATGATAATCTATACACTGTACGCCGTTATACATGTACATGTAAGGAGCGCCGGTAATATATACGAAGATTGAGTCAAAAATTTAAATCATTTTTATTTCTTGTTCTTTTTAATACAATGTTAAATTAAAAAAATCCCAAATAGTAATTACAACTTTCTTTTTTGTTTTAATCATTTGAATTTTTTCTTAGGTACATGAATATGTACAGAACATATTTATTTACGCGAATGATACGACATAGGAAAAAAAATTATCGGATGTTTGTATAACATTGTTTTCTAACAAATGTGACTAATTTTAAATATTTTTCAACAGTTTCAATGTATATAACATCAGATTTATTTACTGTTTCTAATTTTACATCGTATTCTCTGAAACCAATAAAAATACTAATGTTAGAAGAAATATCAAATCCCGCCGAATACTGAAAACCCGATTTCACTTTGTAATCATACGGATTTTATTTTTGGTATTGACTATTGAGTTACGGTAACATTTTTTCTAGATGATTTTTTTTTATTTATTATTCTATGTAGTAAAAGCACCATTCCAATTGTTACTCAGTTAACATAACAATTGATGACCCAGGGCTATATATGTTCTGAACTGTGTGCGCTGAAGCGACACAAAATTATCCGTTGCACGTGGCGATTGAATTAACACAGACTGACCGAATAAACAAACGGGTGGGAAAGTGAAACAAAATGTTACACATAAGAAGAAGCCACCAAAAATGATTTTCGACAGATCTTAATGTCGTTTCGCCAATCAAATAAACAAAAATACAGCGCGAGCTCCTGTCAGCGGGGCGGGAGGAGGAGGGGGGCAGCAATGAGTTCGCTTCCACAATGAAACGAACATGTAGAAAAACTACAGAAGTGGTTAATATGTGACAGATAGAATCTAATCTAAAGTTGTTTAAAACTCATGTGAATATTCTTTTTAAATAATCATCGAATGCCTCAACTCAGGACATTCTTTTATCGTGCTAGCACCTCAGTTCAGTTCAGTTCATTTATTCGCTCAAAACCATTTCAAACATATGGTACATGAGGACAAAAATAACATTAACATATACATATAAACCTGTAACATGTAACATGGAACTTTGATTATAATTTGATTTGATTTTTAAACTACCTTGTACGCTATCGTATACACCAATGCTTAATCAACTGCACAAGTAAAATATCTTTTCACCTTAAACCAATGTAATAGTTGAAAACATAATAAAATATAGTTGTGTCCGTGCAAAATATGAAACATGAACGCGTGATAATGTACATGCAGAAGATCACGAACCGACCGCGGATCACTTGTCCACTCGCGCCGGATCTCCTCAGCCATGTGCGATGGGTGATCATCATTTAAATGTTTAATATTTAGGGGTTGTTGTTGTTGTTGATTTAAAGCATTATAAGTACAGTTTATAAAATATTTTACATTAACAAACCAACCATTGATTTATGTCTGACGATGTTTCCGATTTGGAGTAATATCGTTCATTAATATTCATTTACACTCAAATTTAATTAAATAAATACAAAATGGACAACTTTTGGTAACATAAAATTAAAACAGTTCTTGTATTTACGGCTATATTAACTCAAACACGTTCATGTGCATGGAAGTGTGCGTCTCGGTGTGCAAATCTTGTGTATTAAATAACCGCTATGTAGTGCAGCCGTGGCTGAGATCCTCGGCCGTGGGCGAACGATAGATTACGTAAAGGTACAACGCACAGACTCGCACAGCTCAGAACCCAGGAAGCTTTGAAAAGATTGCAGTATAATGACCTTACTCTATCAAATAGATGGTCTTTATTTTAAACTTAAAACCCACATTTGCTCTATGTTTATTTTTTCTTTAGATTGAAAATCACATTCCTTTATTAATTAACTGAACGATTACTTAATTGACACCCAATCGTTTAATCCATAGAAAAATATGTGTAATCAAAACGAAAACAATTCTTGAGTTTGCGGATAAATAATTTTATTTATGAGAGACGCAACTCTCGTGTATTAGATAACCGCTGACCGCTAGGTAGTCCAGCCGCGACAATGTTGACCGATTTTCTCGGCCGCGGGCGAGGGAGAGCTTACGTAATGGCACACACACACAGCTCTGATTTAGGTCAAGGTAGATTTTAAATGCATGGAGTTAATAACTAAAATGTAATGCATAGATTTTTTTAATTCCATATTTTGTGGTTTACTCGAAAAGAAAAACAATGATTTGTCTCCAAATCACATTTTTAAGGATTGTGCATCATAAGAACTTAACAACAATGACTTAAACTCCTAAAATAAAGCACGTATTCTAAAAAAAAAGTATTCTTATGAATTAATGCCGTTTGTATAAACCAGCATACTTTCGGCGGTAACTTTATGCCAGTTGTATGCGCAAAGACTTTCATTAACTTGTCAAATGAAAACATGTACATGTTAACATGTAAAGCTTTTTACACTCATATTACACAAATCTCATACAAAATAACATTGTAACGACCTTTATGAGATCCCAACAAACAACTTTTCCAGCGACAGCCATATCGAAATCCTAACCGTTTTTAAGTTAACAAGCAAACACTTTTAGGGGCAATTGGCCCTTAATTTATGGGGCCAGCCCTTTTTTATTAATGTCAAATGAAAGCTCTTGATATTTTGCACAACTTTTATTCTACATGTCTTAACAAAATATTTTTTGTTTAAAAGATATAAAGGAAAACATGTCTAAATTTTTGCACTTTTTTGAATCCTGTTTTTTGACCCCCTACCCTCTCCTGAATAAAAAAAGCGTAATCTAAAACCAAAAACAGATGTGCACAACTACAATGTGTCTGTTATTCAAATTCGTTGGATTCCCATTCCCTGCTATCATAGTCTCGGAGCCTTTGTCTGGAAACTAAAGGCCCTAAAATAATTTAAAAGGGGAATAATTCTTTAACGGAATAGGAATTCTAAATTATATAAATTGCTTAAGATAGTGTTTTGTAAAGTACATTAGCCCTGAAAAGTTGAGCAAAAACCGTTCAGAAATGAGCAAGATATGAAGCCTCAAAGTTCGCGTCTAGGAAACAAAAAAAAAAGAAAAATAAGAAAAATCTTTACCCGCACAATAATAGAAAGGTCTTCCGTTGGAAACGGAAAGACCTTAATAAAATAATAATAAGGAAAAGAAACAATAGAATAACAAGAGGGTCTTGCGTCGGAAACGGAAGACCCTAATAAAGAAAAAGAAACCGTAGAATAACAAGAGGGTCTTCCGTTGGAAACGGAAGACTCTAATAACTAGACACGATCTCGTTGCGAGCCTCGAATGGGTCTTCCGTCCGATTTTTGAATAGATTAGATTAAATTTATCAATTCAAAGATAAAACCGTAGATCTAAATGAAGAAAAGGAAACAAAAAATTGCGCCACTCGGGGCTTGAACCCGGGTCGCCTTGGCCGTGTCCACGACTCTATCGACTGGGCTACTCGAACTCTCGCTTCAGAACTTTGACGCTTAATTTCTCGAGAATGCCTTGATCGATTTTAAAACAAATTACATATTCTGAATCAGTGAAAGGGTCACTAGCATCTTATTAAAAAAATTCTATAAAACAAAAAAGTTGATTTTTTTTTTTTAAATTTGCTGCCGGTGACGACCGAAAGTGACGGCGGATAGAGCCTATACCGCCAACGACAGGCTGTGTAGTTGTCATTTTAAGGATGGTGTAAAGGAAAATGGACCAACAATTTTTGCTTATAATAATGTGTGCTTATAGCAACAATCTGGGTTGCTTTCCAGACCATGCTAAACAAAAAAGGTAAATGTTTAGGACTCTACATTGACCTTGTATAATTGAATAGTTTATGGTACTAATTTACACCGACAGTGTAAGTAGCACCTGTTAGCACTCTTCTTTTTATGTACTTTTTACTCAATCATCTCTCTCTGTTTACTTATTTGACTATTTCACTTAGCCGTAGGTAGTTTTTACTTATGATTAACTTATAAAAATATAACCCTTCTCTCCTTAAAAGGGGAAAGTTGTAAACAATAATGTATGTGAACAATAATTTCTGATTCCAAGCACTGGTATATATATTTAAAAACAATTTAAATCACATGAAGCAAATGTTTTTTTTTTATTTTTCACAATAAAAAAACTGCTACAGTATGTCATTCAATATTACAGACGCAGACTCGTTGAAGGAGAAATAGAAGAGAAGGCAAAATCAAACCACTAACACGGTGATGATGCTCCAGATTCCTTTGAAGGTTATACTTTTTAATACTCTTACACTTTACAGGGCGCCTGTAACGTTTCGCACTTTACAGGCGCCCCACTTTACTCCCATACAGAAACATCAGAATACTTCGTCTTGCTTGCAAAACTTTTAAATGAGATATTCTTGATCAATAATATATGTGAATAAAGTATAACATTTTTCCAAATGAAACAATTAATGACCAAAAAAAACATAAACTAGTAGACTAATTGTTCTCGAACAATTAGAGGTCTTTCCACCTCATTGTTTTCTATGTTTGAAATAAGATTGCTTCAATAGAATAAATTATTTTTTCTGCGTTACTTCATAAAAAAGTGTCAAACGATGAAGTTTGCAATTTTTTAATGCTTGACCTTGACCTTTGACCTTCATGTCATTTTCATATGACAAGGTAGACGCTTCAATACCAAATGGTCCGATATATCTATGATTATTGATTCAAAAGTTATCTGTGTTTCTTTATTGAATGTTCGAAACCTTCAGGGGCAATATCTGCTAGAAAGGGACTTTGGACCCTGTCGGTATGAATAGATTGGAAAAGCGTCTAATTATACTGAATACATTAGTAAAAGTTTCAAGTCTCTATCTCTAATGGTTAATGAGGAGTTGCGATAACAAGCATTTTGTACAATAGGGGCAATAACTCTATAATTGTTACATGGTAAGGGTCGAAGGGTTATATTTTGAAATGTCTTAAGATGTCCTACTACATCCATGAAAAAGTTTTTCTCTACCATCCTAAACAAAAGAGATCTAAAAACTCATTAATTAAGAGATTTCAAATGACCTTGACCTTTGATCTTTATGTTATTTTGTTTGGCCATGGTAGATGCTTCCATCCCAAGTGGTCCGAAGTCTCTATGATAAGTAATAAAAAAGTTTGAAGTGATTTTATGGAAATGTAAATACTTTCAGGGGCAATAACTTCTAGACGTGGACCTCAGATCCTTTTGGTATGAATAGATTGAAGAACCGTCTATGTGTACTAAAGACATTGGTAACAGTTTCAAGTCTCTATCTCTTATGGTTTTAGAGGAGTAGCGATAACAAACATTTCGTACAATAGGGGCAATAACTTTGTGTTTATTCAAAGGTATGAGCCGAGGGGCTATATTTTAAAATGTCTTAAGATGTCCTAATACATCCATGAAAAAGTTTTTCTCTACCACCCTTAACAAAAGAGATCTAAAAACTCATTAATTAACAGATTTCTAAATGACCTTGACCTTTGACTTTTATTTTATTTTGTTCGGCCAAGGTAGACGCTTCCATCCCAAGTGGTCCGAAGTCTCTATGATAAATAATAAAAAAGTTGGAAGTGGTTTTATGGAAATTCAAATAATTTCAGGGGCAATAACTGATAGAAGGGGGTCTCGGATCCATTCGGTATTAGTAGATTGAAGAACCCTCTAAGTGTACTGAAGACATTGGTAAAAGTTTTAAGTATCTATCTCTTTTGGTTTCAGAGGAGTAGCGATAACAAGCTTTTCGTACACAAGGGCATTAACTTTGTAAGTTCTGGGAGTTATCAAGCAAAGTGTCATTTGGTACCATAACTTTTGATGGCCAATAACATAAAGAAAAAATTATTTCAATATCTCTTGAAATAAAAAAGCTGTCCCTGGAAAAAAAGAGAAGAAAAATAATAATAATAATAAAAAAACATAAGAAAAATTAGAGCAAAGCTCGTTGCAAAGCAACGAGTGGGTCTTCCGGTGGTGTGAAGATGTAAAGATAGAAGTTCCTGTAAGAAGCAGAGTTCTAAAACCAACTATAAAGAAAATAATTTTTTTTTTTAAATCGAATAATTCTTAGTACGACTTAAATATACCTGAATGATTTCAAGAACGAATTAACAAAAATCTTTACAATTTCTAAAACGACTTAACAAAAAAAGTCCCTAATGTCTTCAAGTATGAATTAACAATTTCCAAATTATTTTAGGTACGAGTTAATTCAACTTTTAACATTACACTATTTTCTTAACCAAGAACGTGGAATCAAAATTTCCGGAAAACTCAATTTTTAAATCCCAATATTTTTGTAATGCATCGTCCGATTTCAAAACGGATTTCAGTTTTAAATGAAGCTTAATAAAAGCTCCTTTGTTGCGAATGATTTTTATCAAATTGTTGGTCAGATAAGAGTTATTATAAAAATACTTAATAGCCCTTCTGGCCCCTAATTTGAGGGGTCAGCCCCTTTTTTTTAATATCAAATAAAAGGTCTCGCTAATAGAAACATATTTTGTTCTACAAATGTTCACGAATGTTTAACCGTTATCGAGAGATATCTAAACAACTGTATTTTAGGGGCCGACCCTTTAACTCTTTACTGGGGCCACTAACAACAAAATTAATGGTGTCATATTGTTCAGAACATTATTTTGAACAACTTTTGTTCTACATTGCTTTTAAAAATATTTCTCCTTTTTCAGATATAAATGATCAAAGTTTTGAATTCTGGCCCCTTGAAACCCCTAATTACGTAATTTATGACTAAGGTATGATACTGTATAGATAAACAGCTGTACAATGAACATTTTTGCTTCTATAATTGATAACAAATTATTGTTCAGTAAAGAGTTCTTGTAAGAAGATTAAAGACCCCTCTTGACCCTTAATTGGAGGGGCCAGCCCCTTTTTCTTGATATCAAATGAAAGGTCTTGCAAATATAAACATATTTTGTTCAACAAGTGTTCACGAAATGTTATCCGTTCTTATGATATCTTTACAAATGTGTTTTAGGGGCCGGCCCTTTATCTCCTAAATTGGGTCATGAACAAAAAAAATTAAGGTGGCATATTGTAGAGAACATTATTTTAAGCAACTTTTGTTCTACAATGCTTTTCAAAATATTTCTCCTTTTTCATATATTAATGATCGAAATTTTGAAATTCTGGCCCCTTGAAACCCCTTATTACGTAACATATGACTTAGATATTGTACTGTATAGATAAACAGCCGAACAATGAACGTTTTTGCTTCAATAATTAATAACAAATTATTATTCAGTAAAGAGTTATTGTAAGAAGACTTTACAGCCCTCTTGGCCCCTAATTTGAGGGGCCAGCCCCTATTTCTTGATATCAAATGAAAGCCCGTGTATTTTGAAACAACTTTTGCTTTACGTGTTTTAACAAAATATTTATACATCAAAAGATATTACAGAAAATGTGCAAAAATTTCGTGAAAAAATTTGGTGCCAATTTTCAGGTTCAGGCGAGCTTCGAGGCCTTTAGCAATTTTTATCATTGGGAACATGGGGGTACATCTACATACATTCATCTACAATCCCTGAAAATTTCAAGCTTCTATCTCGATTAGTTTTGGAGGAGATGCGAGGACAAAATTACCCTTAAAAATTTACAAAATCGTCAATATCTGAAACCGGAAGTGACGTCATCATTTGAAAATTTTATAATATGTAGAACCGATCATATTTTATCAGTCCTGAAAATTTTGTGCGAATCGGTTGGATAGTTTATGAGAAATAGCGCTCCAAAAAAGTCAGAAAAAGAAAAAAAAGAATAATAAAGAAAAAGAAACCGTAGAATAACAAGAGGGTCTTCCGTTGGAAACGGAAGACCCTAACAAAAGGTCTTTCACCTGAAAGGTGGAAAGACCTAAAAATAAGAACTAGTAGACTAATTGTTCTCGAACAATTAGAGATCTTTCCACTTACTATTTTTTAAGTTTTGTTGCAATATAATTAATAAAACATATTCTCTGCATAACTTTATAAAAAAAATCAAAAATAAATATGGCGTTTTTTTGGTTTGACCTTGACTTTTGACCTTTATGTCACATTGACTCGTAAAGGTCAACATTTAGTTTAAAGAGATTTGTTGACCCTACGTTGTAAGGTTCAAAAGTTGTAAGTGTTTTTAACAAACTTAAGTAACTTTCAAGGGCGATAACTGCTGAAAGGGTTACTCAGGTACCTTCGGTTTGATAAACTGAAGAACCCTTTAAGAGCACTGAATACATTAGTAAAAGTTTCAAGTCTGTATCTCTAACGGTTAATGAGGAGTAGCGATAACAATTTTTTTTTTACAATAGGGGCAATAACTCTATAATTGTTTCAAGGTAGGGGCTGAAGGGTTATATTTTTAAATGTGTCAAGATATCCTACTACATCCCTGAAAAGTTTTTCTGTACCATCCTAAACAAAAGAGATCTGAAAATTCATTAATGAACAGATTTTCAAATGACTTTGACCTTTGACATTTATGTCATTTTGTTCGGCCAAGGTAGACGCTTCCATCCCAAGTGGTCCAAAGTCTCTATGATAAGTAATGAAAAAGTTGGAAGTGATTTTATGGAAATGTAAATACTTTCAGGGGCAATAACTACTAGAAGGGGGCCTCAAATCCTTTCGGTATGAATAGATTGAAGAATCCTCTAAGTGTATTGAAGACATTGGTAAAAGTTTCAAGTCTCTATCTCTTACGGTTAATGAGGAGTAGCGATAACAAGCATTTTGTACAATAGGGGCAATAACTCTGTAACTCTTTACAGGAAGGAGCCAAGGGGCTATATTTTAAAAATGTCTTAAGACGTCCTATTACATTCATGAAAAAAGTTTTTCTCTAACACACTAAACAAAAGAGATCTAAAAACTCATTAATTAACGGATTTCCAAATGACATTGACCTTTGACCTTTATGTCATTTTGTTCGGCCAAGGTAGACGCTTCCATCCCAAGTAGTCCAAAGTCTCTATGACAAATAATAAAAAAGTTGAAAGTGATTTTATAGAAACTTAAATATTTTCAGGGGCAATAACTGATAGAAGGGGGTCTCGGATCCTTTCGGTATTAGTAGATTGAAGAATCCTCTAAGTGTACTGAAGACATTGGTGAAAGTTCTAAGTCTCTATCTCTTATGGTTTCAAAGGAGTAGCAATAACAAGCTTTTCGTATACAAGGGCAATAACTTTTTAAGTTCTTGGGGTCATTAGGCACAGGGTCATTTGGTATCATAACTTTTAATGTTCAATCACATAAAGAAAAATTTGTTTCAATATCTCTTGAAATAAAAAAGCTGTCGCTGGAAAAAAAGAGAAGAAAAATAATAATAATAATAATAATAATAATAATAATAATAATAATAATAATAATAATAAAAAACATAAGAAATTCAGGTGGAAAGACCTAATAAGAAAAACAAAAGGTCTTTCACCTGAAAGGTGAAAAGACCTAAAAATAAACAGAACAATATCAATAGGCCTTTACACTGTGGTGTAAAGACCTATTAAAGAAGACGCGAGATTATTCGACAAAGCCAAAATCTGAGTGTGCATGCTAAACCAAACATTTTGGCACAATTTTTTTTTAACGTCGAAGGTCAAGGTCATCCGTTATCCCAAAAAGTGAAAAAGGGGGTTTACGGACTAGTCGCACAAGATAGAATCTTGGAATTCGTGTCAAAGGGCTCTATATCTCCAGGGGTCAAGGTCAAAGGTGAAGGTCAAAGGTCAAGGTCAACTTTCAGGGGATTCGCCTGCGCCGAAAGATCACACACTATTGCATTAGACAGCTTTGCCGATCCTAGTTGACCTTGACCTTTGACCTTGACCTTTGGTGCAGCCAAAAAGTTCCTGGAAGCCATCGCAAGTGGTTTCGCGGCTCTACCTTTAGTCGTTACATTTTTTTTTTTTTTTCATGAGAATTAAAAAAATTGAGAGGCCGTCGTTCTAAGAGGAGACTGCATAAACCTTCTGTCTTTTGGAGTTCTGCAACTACCCTTCAGACCGACATCATCCGCGAAGGTTTGCAACTTGCAAGTGTCGCGGCTTCCGAGGAGTAGCGATAACAAACCTTTACGTGCACGCGTCAACAGTATTGAAACGCGAGGGGTTTTCAAGACGCAGGGTCAAATGCCCTGATCATTTTGCGAAAGCAGTAAGACGTGCATGAAAGTGTTTTGATAAGTCGCGAAACAAAAAAATCATTTTTGCTGGCGGAAGAAAAATAAGAATAACTAGAGCTAAGCTCGTTGCAAAGCAACGAGTGGGTCTTTCGTTAATGTCGGAAGTAAAGCTGGAAGTTTCTGTAAGAAGCAGAGCTCTTAAACCAATAACAAGAGTAACTAAAATAAAAATATGAAAAAAATCGAATATTCCTGGTACGACTTAACAAAATACGAAGGATTTTAAGTACGACTTAACAAAACCTTTCCGATTTTAAGAACGACTGAACAAAAAAAAATCCGAATGTGTTTAAGTACGACTTAGCAATTATTTTTGGTACGAGTTAATTTTACTTTGAACATTACGCTATTTTTTAAACCAAGGCCGCGGAATCAAAATTTCCGGAAAAATCAATTTTTAAACCCAAATATCTCTGTAATGCATCGTCCGATTTGAAAACGGTTAGATTCAGCTTAATAAGCTCTACAAAACATATAATCTTTTTCGATTTGATCAGAAAATTCATTTTTTTGAAAAATTTGTTTCACTTCCGGTTTCGACCGGAAGTGACAAAATACATTTTTTTGGTCAAATGCCATAAGTAAAGCCGCAGATTTACAATCACAGAAAATTTCAAGTCTTTATAAACAACCGTTTACTAGAAAAGTCCTGGACAAAATCACTTTTTGAAAATTTTTTGTACATAACGCTATTTTTTAAACCAAGGACGCGGAATGAAAATTTCCGGAAAAATCAAATTTTAAACCCCGATATCTCTGTAATGCATCGTCTGATTTCAAAACGGATTTCAGTTTTAAATTAAGCTTAATAAAAACTGCTTTGTTGCTTTATAATAAATATCAAATTATTGGTCAGAAAAGAGTTATCATAAAAATACTTAGTAGCCCTTGTTCCCCCTAATTGGTGGGGCCAGCCCCTTTTTCTTGACATCAAATAAAAGGTCTCGCTAATATAAACATATTTTGTTCTACAAGTGTTCATGAATTGTAAACCGTTCTCGAGATATATGTACAGATGTGTTTTAGGGGCCGATCCTTTAACCCCTTACCGGGGCCACTAACAACATAATTTTTGGTTTAATATTATTCAGAACATTATTTTGAGCAACTTTTGTTCCACATTGCTTTTTGAAATATTTCTCCTTTTTCAGATATTAATGATCATAGTTTTGAGTTCTGGCCCCTTGAAACCCCTAATTACGTAATATATGACTTAGGTATGGCACTGTATAGTTGAACAGCTGTACAATGAACATTTTTGCTTCTATAATTAATAACAAAATATTGTTCAGTAAAAAGTTATTGTAAAAAGACATTAGAGCCCTTTTGGCCCCTAATTTGAGAAGCCACCCCTTTTTTCTTGATATCAAATTTAAGGTCTTGCAAATTTAAACATATTTTGTTAAACAAGTGTTCATGAAATGTTAACCGTTCTTGAGATATCTCTACGAATGTGTTTTAGGGGCCGGCCCTTTAACTCCTAAATGGGGTCATAAACAAAAAATATTAAGGTAGCATATTGACAAGAACACCATTTTAAGCAACTTTTGTTCTACATTGCTTTTAAAAACATTTCTCCTTTTTCAGATATTAATGATCAAAGTTTTGAACTTCTGGCCCCTTGAACCCCCTTATTACATAACATATGATTTAAGTATGATACTGTATAGATAAACAGCTGTACAATGAACATTTTTGCTTATATAATTAATAACAAATTATTGTTCAGTAAAGAGTTATTGTAAGAAGACTTTAGAGCCCCCTTGGCCCCTATTTTGAGGGGTCAGCCCCTTTTTCTTGATATCAAAGGAAAGCTCTTGAAAATTGAAACAGCTTTTGCATCACATGTTTTTACAAACTATGTGCACATCGAAAGGTATTACAGAAAATGTGCAAAAATTTCGTGGAAAAATTTGGTGCTAATTTTCAGTTCAGGCGAGCTTCGAGGCCTTGGGCAATTTTCATAATTGGAAGCATGGGGGTACATCTACAGACATTCATCTACAATCCCTGAAAATTTTAGGCTTCTATCTTGATTATTTTCGGAGGAGATGCGTGGACAAAATGACCCTTAAAAATTTACAAAATCGTCTATATTTGAAACCGGAAGTGACGTTATCATAAAAAAAATTTATAATATGTAGCGACGATGATGTTCTATCACTCCTAAAAATTTCGTGCTAATCGGTTTGGTAGTTTTTGTGAAATAACGCTCCAAAAAAGTCAGAAAAAGAAAAAAAAGAACTAGAGCAAAGCTCGTTGCAAAGCAACGAGTGGGTCTTCCGTTAATGTCCAGAGAAAAGCTAGAAGTACCTGTAAGAAGCAGAGTTCTTGAGCCAAGAACAAGAGTAACTAAAACAATAAGAAAAAAATCGAATAATTCTTGGTACGACTTAACAAAATCCGAATGATTTTAAGTATGACTGAACAAAAACCTTTCCGATTTTAAGAATGTCTTAACAAAATAAACCCGAATGTGTTCATGTACGACTTGACACGATTATTTTTGGTACGAATTAATTTTACATTTAACTTCACGCTATTTTTTAAACCAAGAACGCGGAATCAAAATTTCCAGAAAAGTCAAATTTTAAATCCCAATTTCTCTGTAGTGCATGGTCCGATTTTATAACGAATTTTAGCGTTAGATTAAGATAAAAAAAGTTCTTTGTTTTTCCTAAATGAAGGATATCAAATTATCGCTTAGAAAAAAGTTATCATAAAAAGACTTACTAGCCCTTTTAGCCCCTAATTGGAGGGGCCAGCCCTTTTTTCTTTATATCAAATAAAAGGTCTCACAAAAACATATTTTGTTCACATGTATTCACGAATTGTTTAACGTTTTCGAGATATCTGAACAGCTGTGTTTTAGGGGCCGACCCTTTAACTCCTTACCGGGGCCACCAACAAAAAATGTTTAGTTGCCTTATTGTAAAGAACATTATTCTTAACATTTTGAGTTCTACATTGCGTTTAAAGAAATTTCTCCTTTTTCAGATATTATTTATGATCAAAGTTTTGAACTTCTGGCCCCTTGAAACCCCTAATTACGTAATATATGACTTAGCTATGGCACTGTAAAGATAAACAGCTGTACAGTGAACATTTTTGCTTCTATAATTAATAACAAATTATTGTTCAGTAAAAGGTTATTGTAAGAAGACTTTAGAGCCCTCTTGGCCCCTAATTTGAGAAGACAGTCCCTTTTTCTTGATATCACATGAAAGGTCTTGCAAATATTATCATCTTTTGCATTACATATCTTAACAAAATATGTATACATCAAAAGATATTTCAGAAAATGTTCAAAAATTTCGTGGAAAAATTTGGTGCTTATTTTCAGAATCAGGCGAGCTTCAAAGCCTTGCACAATGTTCCTAAGTGAAGGCAATGGGGTACTTCTACATACATTCATCTACAATCCCTGAAAATTTCAAGCTTATATCTTCATTAGTTTCGTAGGAGATGCGTGGACAAAATGACCGTTAAAAATTTACAAAATCGTCAATTTCTGAAATTGGAAGTGACGTCATAAGTTCAAATTTTGATAACCTCGAGTATTTACGATACCAAACAAGTTCTGAAAATTTCGTGGAAATCGGTTGAATAGTTTTTGAGATATAAGCCACAAAAAAAGTCAGAGGAAGAATGATAATAATGAACTAGAGCAAAGCTCGTTGCAAAGCAACGAGTGGTTTTCCGTTGAAGTTGAAAGTAAAGCTAAAAGTTCCTGTAAGAAGAAGTGTTTTAAACTTATAACAGGAGACACGAAAACAAAAAGATTACAAATATCGAATAATTCTTGGTACGACTTAACTTAATCCGAATGGTTTTAAGTACGAGTTAACAAAAACCTTCATGATTTCATGAACAACTTAACAAAAAAAAATCCGAATATGCTAAAGTACGACTTAGCAATTAATTTTTAGGTACGAGTTGATTTAACCCAGAATTTAACACTATTTTCTTAACCAAGAATTTGAGGGGCCAGCCCCTTTTATTTGGTATCAGTTAAAAGGTCTTGCAAATATAAACATATTTTGTTCAACAAGTGTTCAGGAATTGTTAACCTCTCTCGAAATATCTGAACAACTGTGTATTAGGGGCCGACCCTTAAACTCCTTACCGGGGCTACCAACAACAAAGTTTTAGTTTTTGTATTGTTGAGAACATTATTTTGAGCAACTTTTGTTCTACAATGCTATTCAAAATATTTCTCCTTTTTCTGATATTAATGATCAAATTTTTAAAATTCTGGCCCCTTGAAACCCCTAATTACGTAACATATGACTTAGCTATGGTACTGTATAGATAAACAGCTGTACAGTGAACATTTTTTCTTCTATAATTAATAACAAAATATTGTTTAGTAAAGAAGTATTGTAAGAAGACTTTAGAGCCCTCTTGGTTCCTAATTTGAGGGGCCAGACCCTTTTTCTTGATATCAAATTAAAGGTCTTGCAAATATAAACATATTTTGTTCAACAAGTGTTCACGAATTGTTAACTGTTCTCGAGACATCTGTATAAATGTGTTTTAGGGGCCGACCCTTTAACTCCTTACTGGGGCCACCAACAACAAAATTTTAGTTGTCATATTGCTGAGAACATTATTTTGAACAACTTTTGTTCTATAGTGCTATTCAAAATATTTCTCCTTTTCCTGATATTAATGATCAATTTTTCGAACTTCTGGCCCCTTGAAACCCTTAATTACGTAACATATGATTTAGATATGGTACTGTATAGATAAACAGTTGTACAATAAACATTTTTTCTTCTATAATTTATAACAAATTATTGTTACGTAAAGAGTTATTGTAAGAAGACATTAGAGCCCTCTTGGCCCCTTATTTGAGAAGACATCCCCTTTTTCTTGATATCACATGAAAGGTCTTGCAAATATAATCATCTTTTGCATTACATGTTTTAACAAAATATGTATACATCAAAAGATATTACACAAAATGTGCGAAAATTTCATGGACAAAATTGGTGCTAATTTTCAGGTTCAGGCGAGCTTCAAAGCCTTGCACAATTTCCATTAGTGAAGGCAATGGGGTACATCTACATACATTCATCTACAATCCCTGAAAATTTCAAGCTTATATCTTGATTAGTTTCGGAGGAGATGCGTGGACAAAATGACCCTTAAAAATTTACAAAATCGTCAATTTCTGAAACCGGAAGTAAAGTCACAAGTTCGAAGTTTGATAACCTCGAGTATTTACGATACCAAAAAAGTTCTAAAAATTTTGTGAAAATCGGTTGAATAGTTTTTGAGATATAAGCCACCAAAAAAGTCAGAGGAAGAATAATAATAAGAACTAGATTCGATCTCGTTGCGAGCAACGAGTGGGTCTTCCGTCCAATTTTTGAATAGATAAGATTAAACCTATCAATTCAAAGATAAAATCGTAGATCTAAGCGAAAAAAAGAGAAAAAAATTTGCGGCACTCGAGGCTTGAACCCGAGTCGCCTGGGCCATGTCCACGACTATAACGACTGAGCTACTCGGACTCTCGCTTCAGGACTTTGACGCTTAATTTCTCGAGAATGCCTTGGTCGATTTAAAAACAAATTACATATTATGAATCAGTGAAAGGGTCACTATAAGATGTATAAGTTTCAAAAAAAAATATTAAAAAATAAAAAAGTCGAAAAATTCAATTTTTCAAATTTCCTTCCAATGACGACCGGAAGTGACGGTGGAAATTTTCTTGAGTGTGTTGCACCAGAAAAACGGTAGATCTATCGTCTCTGAAAATGTCAGCCCTATATCTTTACTCATTTTTGAGAAACGTCGCAGACAAAATTCGCTTTTAAAAATCGTTTATCGACGATAACTTCCGAACAAAAGTGAATTTTCAAAAATTGAAAAAAACCTATAAACTTCAGATACAAACGCGTTAGTGTTGAAAATTTGGATGAAATCGATAGAGCCATCTCCAAGAAATCGTCTGCACAAAATCAGCTTGAAAAAAAAGAATAATAACAATAAGAAAAGTGAAAAAGAAACAATAGAATAATAGAAGGGTCTTCCGCTGAAGACGGAAGACCCTAATAAAGAAAAAGAAACCGTAAAATAACAAGAGGGTCTTCCGTTGGAAACGGAAGACCCTAAAAATAAACAGAACAATATCAATAGGCCTTTACACTGTGGTGTAAAGACCTAATAAAGAAGACGCGAGATCATTCGACAAAGCCAAAATCTTAGTGTGCATGCTAAACCAAACATTTTGGCACAATTTTTTTTTACGTCGAAGGTCAAGGTCACCCGTTACCCCAAACAGTGAAAAGGGGGGTTTACGGACTAGTCGCACAAGATAAAATCTTGGAATTTGTGTCAAAGGGCTCTATATCTCCAGGGGTCAAGGTCAAAGGTGAAGGTCAAAGGTCAAGGTCAACTTTCAGGGGATTTGCCTGCGCCGAAAGATCACACACTATTGCATTAGACAGCTTTGCCGATCCTAGTTGACCTTGACCTTTGACCTTGACCTTTGGTGCAGCCAAAAAGTTCCTGGAAGCCATCGCAAGTGGTTTCGCGGCTCTACCTTTAGTCGTTACATTTTTTTATTTTTTTAATGAGAATTAAAAAATTTGAGAGGCCGTCGTTCTAAGAGGAGACTGCGAAACCTTCTGTCTTTTGGAGTTCTGCAACTACCCTTCAGACCAACATCATCCGCTAAGGTTTGCAACTTGCAAGTGTCGCGGCTTCCGAGGAGTAGCGATAACAAACCTTAACGTGCACGCGTCAACAGTAACGAAACGCGAGGGGTTTTCAAGACGCAGGGTCAAATGCCCTCATCATTTTGCGAAAGCAGTAAGACGTGCATGAAAGTGTTTTGATAAGTCGCGAAACAAAAAATCATTTTTGCTGGCGGAAGAAAAATAAGAATAACAAGACACGATCTCGTTGCGAGCAACGAGGAGGTCTTCCGTTCGATTATTAGAATGAAATAAGACATCATCGACTTTGATTTTCGACAACAAAACATGTTATGGAAAAAGGAGTGAAGTACTAATGCTTTATAGTATCGCTTTTTATAAGTTCTCTTGCTTTTTTATATACTTGCATTTCTTTCAATTAAAATAGAAAAGACCAAACTTGTTTACTTCTGGTTCCTAAAAACCCTAATTGGGTAACGCAAGAGAAAATCATTATATTGTTAGGATATATAAACGTATTATACCTAATCTAGCTTCAATAACCTTTCACAAAACATCTCTCAGTAAAGGGCTGCAAATTAAAGACTTTAGAGCCCTTTGGTCCCCTAATTTGAGGGGCTAGCCCCTTTTTCTTGATATCAAATAAAAGGTCATTTAATTCTGAACACATTTTGTTCTACAAGTGTTTAAAAATTCGTTACCGTTCTAGAGATATATGAGAAAGTAGGTTTTAGGGGCCGGTCCCTTATCTCCTTTTAGGGGCCGTTTAACAAAATTTTGACGGTTGCATATTGTTAAGAACATCATTTTGAACAACTTTTCTTCTGTACTGCATTAAAAAATATATTTCCTTTCTGAGATATGGATGATCAAAATTTTGGACTTTTGGCCCCTAAAACCCCTTAATTACGTAACATATAACAAAATATTTACACTGCTTGGATACATAACTGTGAGATAAACATATTTGCTTCTATAACCACAGGATGAATGACCATCTTTAAGTTCTCCTTAAAGATAGCTTAAAGATGCTTAAAGGTAGCTTAAAGACGATCTTTAAGCCACCTTTAAGCTACCTTTAAGCTATATGTGTTGCTTAAAGATGGCTTAAAGAAAGCGTAAAGATGACTTAAAGGCAGCTTAAAGACTATCTTTAAGCCACCTTTAAGCCACCTTTAAGGACAACTTATAGGTCCTTAATGTCCAAACTTCTTTAAGCCACCTTTAAGCCACCTTTAAGCTACTTTTAAGCTACCTTTAAGCCATTGAAAATTTTTTATTTCAATATTGTGCTTAATTTCCAACAAAATGTATTAACTTTATGAAAGAAAAGGTATTAAAACGGTTTTTGTTCTAGAAAGAAAAATGAAAAAAAAAACACACAAAAAAAAAACCGGCCACGGCGAGAATTGAACCCGGGACCCTTAGTTTACTAGCATCACCACACTTCCTCTGCGCCACGGCAACTTACATATATGTGATCGTTTTTATATCCTATATATCAGTGGATATTGAATCACTGTATTGAATGTGTTTACTTGAAAAGATTTTGACAAACCATTCAGTTTGTAACAATCAATTATATCTAATTTATAAATTACATGCATGCGTGTATTTACACATGTAGAATGAAATACGGAACTTGGTCTTCAGTGAACAAAAATATATTATACCTAAATGGAAACCGTTAGGTTCACTATAGTAGGCTTTCTTAGTTAATAATTAAATTTAAACCAAGTAGATATACGTTCATCTAATTTATAGCTATAAAAATGTAAGAAAGAAAATGAAATCATTTCTTTTATTAAATGCATTGATACTATTAGGGTATTTGTTCAATTTCCCGCAATTTCCCGGTTTTCATGATCGCGGCGCCGTTCCAATATGTTTAAATATTTACATGTAATTGTATGTACATGATTTTTAAACTATCAATTCTATAACAAACAAAATTACCAATTACCGGTGACGTATTTACTGCATGTGGCAATTGCAAATGACTTGTATATACAATTGTATGATGTGCCAGACCGGGTATATTTGACATATTTACCCTTAAACATATATTTAAATAATCAACCCCTATTTATGATCACCGGTGCATTAATTAATTAGCCTCAAGATTTTACTCTTACATACATGTATCGTTAATTTGCATTGTAGACGTAACGATTAATTACATTAATTACAAATGTAAATTAACTTTTATTCACTAGACTTATCGTATACTCCTACATACTAAGATTCAACGCCTTTAGAAACCCTGACGTGCACCTTGGCACACGACACGCCTGTTGTTTATATCTTGTATATTCTGTGTTAGTTCCAGGGGTTTTCTTAAGTTGGACAAACAATAGACTTTAATTAGATATACACAAACATGCACCTTGGCACACGACACAACTGTTGTGTATATCTTGTATATTCTGTGTTAGTTCCAGGGGTTTTCTTAAGTTGGACAAACAATAGACTCTAATTCTAGACAAACAAAGCAGTAATATCCTGCCCGATATAACAAAGGCAGTTGAGAGTCTTTTCATCTTTAACATGTATCTAGCAGATCTAGAGTTAGAAATAATGAAAATTGAAAAAAAAAATACAAACCTTAAACCGATTATCAAATTAAATCATGCATTTTTGGTTAATTATCTTTATTTTGTTTAATAACCGGGGGAACAGAGAGAGAGAGAGAGAGAGAGAGAGAGAGAGAGAGAGAGAGAGAGAGAGAGAGAGAGAGAGAGAGAGAGAGAGATTTTTTTCACCGATTAATTTATAATAGGAAACAAACATACTTTAATTAGTTTTATGCACATATTAAGATACAGAGACTGCGCTCATCCCTACAATAGGTAGCTAAACACAGTTTCGTATAAAATCCAGGGGGTTTTTCCCCAGTGAATAGCATGATGGGTAGGGATTTTCCTGCTATTTTTGTGCGGTATACATGAAATAATTTCTTTTTTATTTTCAGTTGCATAGAATATAGTCTTATCTTTAGAATAGATGTAAAAAATATGCAGAAATGTTTTTAAAATTAATTTTGTGAGTCTCTGATATAGAGGGAGGTAACTCGATAAACATCCGGATTTTACATTTGCAGAATTTCATGTCTTGAGTAGCAGGTAATATAGCTCTTTAAAAAGCTGGCGAATGTACCCTAAAATAACATGAAAACAAGACTTTAAGACTTGCTCTGTGAAATGCTTAGAACTTGAAATGGCTGATTTGGTTGCAATTTTGTGTTAAGGGGTGCTAAAAAGGAATGGGTGTAGAGCAATTTGGGGCATTATCTCCCATATTTACCCCATATTTCCATCGTCTAATACACCTTCTTATTTATTGATAAATGTGTTATCTTTTAATATTTACAAAATTCATCATTTTATCTTTCCTTTGATATATAGATATATATGTAACACATTTTAACAACATTTCTTTATAGGGGTCAGTTTTGCTTGTCCCTCATGTAATGACGTCGCGATAACGTCATATAGAAAACTGTGTTTTGCACCCATAATTTGAAACCCCCCAAAAATTATATATTTATAACGGCAATCTGTGTCCATGGGAGCGGTGCTGATGATAGCGATCTGTGTTTAATGGAGCGACGATTAAAACCGCCTGGAACACCCCCTCCCCCTTCCTTGGAAATTATATTATTACTCGGATGACCCCCTCCCATCTCTATAAAAGAGCTTTTGCATTTAATATATGTTTTTATTGTTCAGCTTGATCAATATTGACTTAAAGGCCACTTAAAAACAGCTTAAAGGCAGTGTAAAAAGAGCGTAAATGCCACTTAAAGATGCTTAAAGATGGCGTAAAGGTGGCTTAAAGGTGGCTTAAAGAAGTTTGGACATTAAGGACCTATAAGCAATTGCTTAAAGGTGACTTAAAGGCGGCTTAAAGGTTGTATAGCCTTTAAGCTCCTTTAAGTCACCTTTAAGCCACCTTTAAGGACTTGCTTAAAGATGGTTTTTCGCCCTGTGAACATTACACAAAATATCTCTCAGTAAAGGGCTACATATTAAAGACTGTAGAGCTCTTTCGTCCCCTAATTTGAGGGGCCAGCCCCTTTTTCTTGATATCAAATAAAAGGTCATTTAATTCTGAACACATTTTGTTCTACAAGTGTTTAAAAATTCGTTACCGTTCTAGAGATATATGAGAAAGTAGGTTTTAGGGGCCGGTCCCTTATCTCCTTTTAGGGGCCGTTTAACGAAATTTTGACGGTTGCATATTGTTAAGAACATCATTTTGAACAACTTTTCTTCTGTACTGCAATACAAAATATTTTTCCTTTCTGAGATATGGATGATCAAAATTTTGGACTTTTGGCCCCTAAAACCCCTTAATTACGTAACATATAACAACATATTTACACTGATTGGATACATAACTGTGAGATAAACATATTTGCTTCTATAACATTTCACAAAATATTTCTTAGTAAAGGGCTACATATTAAAGACTTTAGAGCACTTTCGTCCCCTAATTTGAGGGGCCAGCCCCTTTTTCTTGATATCAAATAAAAGGTCTTGTAAATATAAACCTTTTTTACATTACATCTTTTAACAAAATTTTTTTCAGAAAAAAAACCCACAGAAAACCTTGAAAAATTACGACGTTTTTTTAAACTCAATTTTCAGGTCCAGGCGAGCTTCGACGCCTTTTTAAACAGACAAATTTGATCGACATCATACACATCTACAATCTTTTGTCTACAATCCCTGAAAATTTGAATTCAATATCTTTTATAGTTTAGGAGTAGTTCCATGGACAAACTAAGCCTCCAAAAATCGCTATTACGTTAAAATATCGGAAACGGAAATGGCGTCATCAATATAAAAAGGTTCAGATCAATATCTATCAGATCTAAAAGTTTCACGAAAATCGGCTGAGCCATTTCCGAGAACTCGCGCGGACAAAATTTGTAAGAAAAAAAAAGAAAAATAACTAGAGCAAAGCTCGTTGCAAAGCAACGAGTGGGTCTTCCGATAATGTCGAAGGTAAAGCTAAAACTGTCTCTAAGAAGCAGAGTTCTTAAACCAATAAGTATAAGTAAATAAAAAAAAAAGAAAAAAAAAATCGAATTATTTTTGGTACGAGTTCACAAAATCAAAATGATTCTAGGTACGAATTAGCAATAACATTATCAATTTCAAGAACGACTTAGCAAATACAAATCCGAATGTGTTTAAGTACGATTTAACAATTATCGATATATTTTAGGTACGAGTTAATTAAACTACGAACATAACATTCTTTTCTTTACCAAGAATGTGGAATCAAAATTTCCAGAAAAGTCAATTTTCAAACACCTATATCTTTGTAATGCATTGGCCGATTTTAAAACGGATTTCAGTTTTACATTAAACTTAATAAGCTTTTATTTTTGCTTTTATGATTAATAACAAATTATCGCTCTAAAAAAGGTTACTATAAAAAGACTTTGTAGCATAGCCCTCCTGGCCCCTAATTTGAAGGGTCAGCCCCTTTTTCTTGATATCAAATTAAAGGTCTCGCAAATATAAACATATTTTATTCAACAAGTGTTCACGAATTATTAACCGTTATAGAGATATCGGAACAACTGTGCTTTAGTGGCCGACCCTTCAACTCCTTACTGGGGCCACCAACGAAAAATGTTTAGGTATCACATTGTTCACAACATTATTTTCAGTAACTTTTGTTATACAATGTTTTTTCAAAATATTTCTCCTTTTCAAGATAATATTGATCAAAGTTTTGGACTTCTGGCCCCTTCAAACCCCTAATTATGTAACATATGACTTTAGTATGGTCCAGAATAGATGAACAGCTGTACAATGAACAGTTTTGCTTCTATAAATAATAACAAATTATTTTTCAGTAAAGAGTTATTATATAAAGATTTTAGAGCGCTCTTGGCCCCTAATTTGAGGGGCTAGTCCCTTTTTCTTAATATTAAATAAAAGATCTTATTAATATAAACATATTTTGTTTAATAAGTGTTCAGAAATTGTTGACCGATTTGGAGATATCTTGACAACAGTGTTTTAGGGGCCGACCCTTAAACTCCTTACTGGGGCCACAAACCATAAATTTTAAGGTACCATGTTCTAAAGAACATTATTTTAAGCAACTTTTGTTCAACATTGCCTTTCAAAATATTTCTCCTTTTTAAGATATTAATGATCAAAGTGTTGGTCTTCTGGCCCCTTGAAACCCCTAATTACGTAACAAATGTTTAAAATAAGGTACTGTGTAGATCAACAGCTGTACAATGAACATTTTTGCTTCTATAATTAATGACAAATTATTGCTCAGTTAAGAGTTAAAATTAAAAGACTTTAGAGCTCTCCTGGCCCCTAATTAAAAGGGCCAGCCCCTTTTTATTAAAACAAAACAAAAGCTCGTGTAAATCTTAACAACTTTTGCATTACATGTTTTAACAAATTATCAACAGGTTAAAAGATATTTTACAAAACGTGTTAAAATTTTGCTAAAAATGTTGGTGCCAATTTTTGACCTCGGGCGAGCTTCGGCGCCGTGCGCATTTTCCACAATGTCAAATACAGAGGATCATCTACAGACATTCATCTACATATTCCTGAAAGTTTCACTTTTCTATACCCTTTAGTTTCGGAGGAGTTACGTGGACAAAATGGTCCTTAAAAATTCACAAAATCCTCAAAATCTCAAACCGGATGTGACGTCATCAGCTCAAAATTTTACATTCGCAAGCACATTTTATGTTCTATCAGTCCTGTCAATTTGGTGAAAATCGACCAAATAGTTTGAGTTATAGCTCTCGAAAAATGTCAGAGGAAAAATGTAGAATAATAATAAAAAGAAACCGTAGAATAACAAGAGGGTCTTCCGTTGGAAACGGAAGACCCTAATAATAGGGAAAAAGAAACAAAGCAAAAACAATAAGGTCTTCCGTTGGAAACGGAAGACCTTAAAAATAAACAGAACAATATCAATAGGCCTTTACACTGTGGTGTAAAGACCTAATAATAAAAAATGTAAGAAATACAAAAGGTCTTTCACCTGAAAGGTGGAAAGACCTAAATAAATGTGTTTGGTTTGCAGATAGAACAGGTCCTGTGGAAACTTTGTCCAAAGATGTGCAAGGCAGCAACGCTGATCATGATCACTGCTATGCCGTTCCTTTTCCGGAGACATCAAAGGGTACACATGTTCTTAGATAAATTAATTACTTCATTATAATTTGAATCATTAGGGAAAGAAAATATGAGCAAACTTCATATTTCATTACTCAACATATGACATTACAGTTAAAATGAAGTTTCTATAACAATTTTCTGTCTGTCTAGTTGGAAGAAATGGGCAGTTAACTTATTCTATATGCCTGCAGACAAAGGCATATGTTCTCTATTAAACATTTCTCAACATAAGTAAGATATAAAGAAAAAAATGCTTAATGCTATTTTTAAAATTACAGAAAGTGTAAATGATTTCGAAAAAAAAGTCAAAGACCTCCAAAGAGAATTAAAATCTCTCAGATTGAAAAACAACCCTTTACTATAAGAAACAAAATACAAGACCCAGACAAGGTTTGTTACACGAGTGTATTCCACAGTTTCAAACTGACTGTTCTATACATTTTTTTTAAAGAAAAGAGATACTGTATCGAGTTGTTGATTTTGTAAATCAGATATATACATTGAAGTTCTTAAAGATAAATTAGTTCTTTATAACTATGATTTCACAGATAGAACATGTGCTGATAGAGTATTTAGTTCTACCTGAAAAAGATGGTTAAAATTCCTAACTAAAAGTTTATCACATGTAATATAGTGATAGTATGAGTAAAATTATTTGACATCCATGTTTTAATTTGCAGATGCTATTATATACATCATTTCCCAGGGAGGTATTCAATGTGTTGGTCAATGTTTTGGAGAGGATGGGTCCATTTAACTATTTCAGTGGATGGACAGTACAAGGATTTAGTACCAGTGACCAACTCCTTATGACCCTTATGAAATTGCGTCTGAATCCCAGGGATCTATATTTGGCCGAAAAAGTCAACACCAGCAAATCTACAGTATCCAATGTCTTCAATACATATGTTGCAGCACTTCATGAAATCATATTCGAAGGAGTGATGAAAAATGTAGGAATACCTTCCCAGTTAAAGTGCAAAGGATCAATGCCAAATCATTCGAGGAGTTATCCTCAGCAAGAATCGCTATAGATGCGACAGAGATTACCCAGGATGTACCATCAAATATGAACAGTCAGTCTTTATCTTATAGCAACTATAAAAGTCGCCACACAGCAAAGGCTGTTACTTGTGTAGCACCAAATGGGGCACTTGTGTATTGTTCCGAACTCTATCCTGGTTCCACCTCTGATGCTGCCATTGTCGATCATTGTGGAGTTTTGGATATGTTAAAGCCAGGTGACATGATCCTTGCAGATAAGGGGTTTTACATTTTCGACAAACTTCCATCAGGTGTATATGTTAAAGCCAGGTGACATGATCCTTGCAGATAAGGGGTTTTACATTTTCGACCAACTTCCATCAGGTGTAACATTAAATATACCACCTTTCCTTTCATCAAAATCGCATTTTACAACGGAAGAAGCACAGTTATGTTACAAGATTGGGAGAAGTCGAATCCATGTGGAGCGTGCAAATAAAAGAATCAAGAACTACTGTATTCTAGACCATATACCTTCACAAAACAGACATTTGTCCACAAACGTTTTTCAATTATGTGTGGCACTTGGAAATTTGTAATCTCCTCTACTGAAGGAAATAGCCGATAAATATGAAATTCCTAATTAGTGTAATTCTGAGCTTCAGACCATGTCTTATACCATGTCCCAAGATATCTTTGATTTGACATTTTGCTAAGGCATATAGTAAATTAAATTTCTTTTGTATTAATGCCTCAAAGTTCAACAGATTTTATAATGTAAATATTTTGAAACACCTTTTTTTATGCAGATAATTAACGCAGGTATTGGAAATAATAATCTAGGGCAGAGTGTAGATATATGTAGCACTTGTTAAACTCTTGCTGTACATTACTATACAAATGATGATGTGTAGTTAAGGTCACTTCGTAATTAACCACTTTTACACACTGTGAACTGACACATGCTGATGTTTGCTTTGATCATAAGATGCCAAAAAATTAACCAGTTAACAAAATGAATTGTTTTGTCTAGAGTAATTTAGTGTATCAATAGGAAAATAAACAGTAAATAGAAAATATCTGAATTACAGTCAGCCAAGTTTTTAATTAAGAGAGGGTAAACAAAACATTGAAATAAAATTCAACAAGATGCTGTCATTAGACAGTAATACCCGCACCATGTGTTTGCCCCTAAATAACACTGTTTTGTACCAGTTTAATTAAAAATGAAGGCTACATGCAAGCTCCGGTAATACATGTACAATTAAAATTTATAATTTTCATTACTGAAGGATGAGATCCCTTCCCATATGATAATACACATCGTGACATGAGCAGCACTTTATGTGCAATTTGGGGTAGAACTGTTTGCAGTGAATTTTCAGTTAATCAATAATTTTAACATTTTATGTCATAGAATGTATAATGGTCTATATAAGTATTACAAACAAAATTAAAAATTAAATTATGCCCCCTCCCCGTGGCGGTTGCCGGTTTTAGATTTGCTTCTGTGTGCCTACATGAACATCATCGTGTGCACAGATTTAGAGAAGGGGTGGGAGTGAGGGGTCCAGACCCCCCCCCCCCTTCCCATGAACATTCATTTATATCAATTGTAAAATTACCAGAAATACAACTTGGACCCCAATGCTCTTACAGACATGTAAACGCTCTAACCCATTGCGCTTCAATGTTAGGTAAAATTATTTGGGGGGGTAAATATTTCATCAATATTTAATAGCGAGCGCAGCTCGCCGGCGCGGAGCGCCGGCGCAAAGCGAGCTCTACTGGCAAGGCGTGTGTGAATAGAAAATTCGGACTAGTTGCACATTCATTCAACGGATTTTTTTGGCGTCAGCAAATCGGACCAGTAATGCCTTGTTTTGATCGTCCCAGTAATTCCCTATAAATTTGGTCTCCCATTTCACACTCTCACGAGAACAAGATAAAAGACTATGTACATCATGCATTGTAAATAAAATAATTCCATTACATAAGAATAACAGAGTTGTCGTTCCTTCGAGTGACGTCACAATGGATTTCTTGCACAGTGATCCCACAGTATTTTTCGGCGTCAGTAAATTTCGACCCACAATTTATCAATGTCGGACGATCTCACTAGACTTGATTCCTTCTCGCGAGAATCAAAGTAAAACTTTTTTGAGAAACAGATAAATTGTGTAATTTCAAGAATATCATACTTTTTAAGTAAACAAAACAGTATATTTCACTTAGGTTTTTTTCCAGGGTTTTTTCAAAGAGACACACGATACTTGACCGACGTGAACTTTGACGTCACAATAAGGGGAAATTACTCTAAGTAGTTATTGTAAATCTGCTGAAATA
This sequence comes from Magallana gigas, assembly GCF_902806645.1. Taxonomy (NCBI): domain Eukaryota; kingdom Metazoa; phylum Mollusca; class Bivalvia; order Ostreida; family Ostreidae; genus Magallana; species Magallana gigas. Next base: position 2,602,538 of record NW_022994865.1, on the reverse strand, counting down.
TAAATACCAAAATCTTCTCAAAATCTTGCAAAACTAACGAATGGGGACATCTTTTTTTTTAAATAGAAAACAGTTGTAACTTGCTCTCATATGGATGAATGCTCACATTTATTTTATTAACTATATATTTACAGTAATTTCCAGGGACGTTTTTTAAAAGGGGCGCGGCAGCATCATTCAAAAAATATTTACAAGCAAAATGAAAAAGAAATTCTCAAAATCAGGGAAATTCTAATCCGGGTGAGGAATGGTGAGTGCGTAGTATGCATTTAGCTCTTTAATTAACTGCTGAATGGTATCTTTATTTTCACATTTATTACATCCTCCGGGGGGGGGGGGGGGGGTCCAAAACCGTTTTTCTTATATGATCAGAATTTTTTTTTAATATGTAAATTATATATATTTTTTTTTAAATGGGGGGGGGGGGGACTCTATGATAAGTCAATTCTTTATAAATATGTAAGTTTAAGAATAATGTTTTAAGAAAACTGCAATAAACATTATGTTAAAATCTTTATTATTCAACAACATTGTATCTGAGATAAATTCTATTAAAATAAAAAAAAAATCTTATAATTTATGAATAATGAAAATTTACTGGAAAAAATAAGCATGTTTATATTTTATTTTGCATTCAAATTCATTTACGTTACGTTGATACTTTTATTTTTATTGATTTATCATAATTCATTATTTGATCACATGCTGCGCTCGCCCCAACGGTCGCACCGTAAATCATATTATACTTCATTGTTTATCTCAATAGGAAGTATACATGTACATCACAATATGCAGGTGTCCTGCACCACCTTAAAGCTGTTATTTACCTAATAAAATAGTGCAAATGGATTTGAAGAATAGGTCATAAAAATACATGCATGTTACAAATGAATGATCTTTGTCTGAAGTTACATACACAACACAGGTCTGTATGTCTCATAAGCGGGTACTAGTTTTACCCAGCTCTTCGATTAGATGGGTTCACGTGTATACGTATACATAATTTATATGGGTGTTGCTAAAACGCGGAACGGAAAGCGGAACTGAATGGAAAACGGAAAATCTTATCTAATGTTATTTACCTCATAGATTTCTTAATCATGCTCAACCGATATACTTTATGTACCTTTTTAATTTTTTTTGCAAAGATTAGCAATATTAGATTATTTATTCAAGAATATTTATTTCCTCAAAACTAACAGTACATGCATTGACCACTATATTCTGTCCCAAAACATCATCGATTCACTTTTTGCTGTATATTTATATATACCTCAGGGTTCAAGCGATTCTCTTTTAGAAGCATTAAACATTCTCATTATTCTTTCTTTAAAACGTCCTCTCTAGCTTATCAGCTGGTATAAATACACGGCTAAAAATAAAGAAGTCTACGGGGTTTTGCATTTCAACAGACCCGGATGATAGTGTTGAAAAATTGTGCAAGGCCTTCTGAGTGACTTTCAAATGGAGAAAAGATGTCAACATTTTCCATTATAAATCGTCCAAATGTGCTGCATGAATATTTTTGGATCGACAGACTATAGTCCCAATATATAATCGGAAAATCAAACCAGGCAACGTATAAAGCTCTCTATTCGGATCATATGTATATAGCTGCTGGAATAAACAACTGCTTAGTAATGCAAACGTTAACAAAATTGCATTGCTAAGAATACTAGTTTCACAAATTACTAGTTTCACAAATTACCGGGTATTTTAATGTTTACTGTATTTTAATTTTTAATGTCGTCAGTCTTACGGTTTTTTTCTTCCATCTCAATGATACTGTATCGTCTGTATGATAAAAGATCGTCTAGAATACCGAATATTCAATTTTGATGTAAGTATATACATGTACATCATATTTGAAATATAAAAATACTCAAAACACGCATAAAACGCTTTTACTAACTGCGTACGTTACGCTGATATGCCAGCAATACTATATAAGAAAAATAAGTAAAAAGTTAATTTGCTCGTTTAATCATGTTAATGTTTCACAATTCGTATACATTTGATTTTTCCGTTTCGTACTCAACTAAAGCTGAATGAATACAATGCTATAATTGATAGACATTCATATGACTATTAATAAGATAGCAACATGTTGATAATCATTCATTAGATTTAAATAAAAGATACAAAGTAAATCGTTTCTAGCCAGTCTATACCCTTTTTAAGCGATAAACGTGATGATATTTTCCATTCCGTTCCGCTTATCCGTTCCGTTTTCCGTTTCGCGTTTTTAGCAACACCCATACATACATGTCTGTGTTTTCCGTATGCAGAAAAGGATTAGTTAAGATCAGCTAAAGGAATTCATTGTTGTGTTTTAATTGGATTATCATTATGATGTTGACCAATTTAGGTAAGCATAATACATGTAGTAGCAGTAGCACAATATAATGAGATGCCAGCATACATAAATAAGTTCTACTTTCACTTTCTAAACGTGATCTCTCTTTGACAGCGTACTGTATCATCATCTTTTAATATTTAAATAAGCTTATCATCGTTACCTATCCTATCGCATTTGTAAAGTTTCTGTCATTTTACTTGCAAAAGTTATTTTTTTCATTTGTCAGACTGCATGCACTATTGAGTTGACCCCAATTGACCCTGTATAAACAATTTCTTATTAAATTTGTGTATTACATGTAAGTAGGTGTAAAAACTTATCATTTTTATATGAGTTATAATAGGAAAGAAGGAGTATTTCTTTCTTAATGTATTTTAATGCATCAACATATCTTCTAATCATTATGATGCATCAATTAAATGGTGTAAAGTACATTAATGACCCCAAGGTGTTGTCTTTAACCCCCCCCCCCCCCTTGTTAACTTCTGAGATCCGAGATCCTCATCCCTAAACCATATAATTTATTTTTGCTCTTTGTGTCATTGCGCGTAAATATATATATAGATTATGCCCCTTTGGAGACACCCTGACATTTTAGAACTAGAAATGTTAATGTATTTTATCTTATTCATATGTTATACAGTAGTGTTTGATCTATGTGGGTAATTCCTAGCCTAATGATGTCACTGCTTTGTTTAGGAGACTTTACAATTGCCCCAAATAGGCCAATACACATGGCAGTGATGCATATAACATTTTGTTTATAAATCTTAAAAATTGAATTAAGCAATTTCCAAAATGTTAATGTGAATCACGAGAGAGAAAGCAATCAAGAAATGATTTAAAATTTGCTACTGTACACTGAATCTTTATAACCAGGTTAGATGGGGGGGGGGGGGGGTGAATGTGGAGTATGTATAAACATTTTTAATTTGAATCATTTATTGTTATTAATTTTAACTTGTCAATGAATACTACTTATTGATCCCAAGGTAGAAATATGACCTCTGATCATATCTCAATAGATCATTTGTCAATTATGCAAGGTGTAATGTAATTTTTTTTAAGAATAACATTTTTTTACCAGTTTATAAAATTTTTTAGACACCCAAATTATATTTTGATTTTAATAGATCATTCGACAAGAGAGAGGGGGGGGGGACAGTTTATATTTGAGTTTGTTTGGGAGTGGGGGTTCCAAATCATATATTTGACAATTTTTTAATGTAATTTCAAATAAAACTAAGCCATACTACAGTCATGAACAAGAATAGTATAGAACAAAACACGAACTAATACATGTACATGTATATATACATATGAAGTATTACAAAACAGATGATTGATCAATATCTGGGTTCTTAAATTGAATCATATATCATGTACATATTATATTATTGTTTCTTTGTTCAAGGCATTTAAGATGGTATGTTGGTCATGATCCCAAGTGCTCTTCCTGAAATTATTAAATATCATCAACATCATTGAGATCCCCACCTTAATCCAAAGATATTATCCCTCCTTAGGTCATGCAGGCGCATCAGATCATTAAAGCATGTAAGTCATGACCCTAACGGGTCATCCTGACCCCCTTAGAATCAGAAACTGTCAATTATTTTTAAATTATTGATGTTTGATTATCCTATCTCTATTTAATCTTTATTATTAAGTCTCCCGAATGATATTTGGAGACTTATTGTATTTGTACGGTTCTTATTACATGTATTCTTTTTCTTCTTTCCCGCTCTGAACTTGTTTCTCAGAGATGGCTGAACAGAATTGTACAAAACTCTAGGATATGATAGGCCTGCATATCTAGTTGTGCACCATGGTTTGATTTTTCTCATTTTGGGTTAGACAACCACTTTTCAGGGGGGGGGGGGGGGTCAAAAGTGTGTGGGGTCTAACATTGAACCTTGTAGAAAGAATCGTAGACTCTATTGTAAATGGTAACTTGAAAACGGACAAAGATAATAATGTACGGTTTTCATAATCATATGTTGGCTGTCACTGGCAATATATAGGGTTTATTAGATCTGACCCCTGGGGCCACCCCCATCCCCAGTAATTTGAAATTACCATATATCTCAGAAACTGTTATAATCATGACCCCTAAACCATATATATTCATGTTTCTGATGTCAAGGGGCATCAACTGTTATGTAGGTCATAGGCCCTGTGGGTGGTCCTGACCCCCTCAAACAGCAAGTCCCTTAATATCTTCAAACCAGCTGAGAACCCCACCCTTAAACCATATATATTCTTGTTCCTTGTGTCAAGGGGCATCAAACGGTATGTAGGTGGACCCCGGGGGTGGTCATGACCCCCCTTCAACAGTAAGTGCACGAATATCTCGAAAATGGTTGAGATCCCTACCCCTTAACCATATATATTCTTGTTCCTTAAAGGGCATCAAAATGTATGTACCGGTAGGTAATATGGCTCGACAGGGTTAAATTTAATTTTCAAAACCGTAACGCACATCTATGGAACAGTTCCTATCATATCCAAATATATGGTGTGTCTGTCCATTAAATCATAAAAGGAGTTCTAGGATCTATGATTTTTTTAAGTGATAAACGTCAATATTCTGCTACTTTTTGACTCCCTTAATGAAATTTAAATTCTTAAAACCTTACTGCACATCTATAGAACAGTCCCTATCATATCCCGAGATATGATGTGTCTATCCATTAAATCATAAGAGGAGTTCTGGGATCTATGGGGGTTTTTTGAGTGATAAACGTCAATTTTCTGCTACTATTTGACTCCCTGGATGAAATTTAGATTTTTAAAATCTTATTGCACTTCTACAGGACAGCCCCAATTATATCCCAAGAGATGACGTAGCTACCCCAAAAGTTGTAAGAGGAGTTCTGGGAACCATACTTTTTTTTGCAAAAAAACATCATTTTGTGTTGACCACTGATCCCCTTAGTAAAAAAAAAAATTCTGGAACCTGATCACACTTCAATATGACACCCCCAATCATATTCTAGAAGATCATTTGGCTACTGCAAAAAGAAAATGACGTTTTTGAAACCAGTTTTTTTGTAAAAAAAAAAAAAAAAAAGTCATTTTTTAGCAATTAATTGACCCCCAGGACAAAATTGAAAATTCCGAAACCTTTTTGCGCATCTATAGGATACCCTAAAACATATTCCAAGAGATGATTCGTCTACTGTTGAAAATGTAGGAGGAGTTCGAGTAAGAAGGTTTTTTGCGAAAAAACGTCATTTTATTTTACCAATTATTTGACCCCCAGGACTACCAGAGATTTTTTGAAACCTTTTTACAAAACAACATGATACCCCAAATCAAACTCCAAGAGTTGAGTTTGCTGGTTTATAAGATGTAAGAGCAGTTTGAGAAAGTAAAACGTGACAGACGGACGGACGGAACAGAGTAACAACAATATACCCGAACTTTCTTTAGAAAGTGCAGGTATAATAAAGGTAAGCGAAATGATTGCTATTTTGCACCAAACACACGGTAATAAATAACCAGAAACAATATCATGCAACCGAAAATTAAAGTTGAAGATAACATACTGATCATTGAAGATAAACACGGCACAAAATACTTAAATGTTCATGATCTCAAACAATTATTAGGCATAACATTTAACGCTTTTTTTTGGACCTCCGTTCGTATTTTAAATGAAAAATCATCATAGCAAATGTAAAATACGTCATGTACATAATTATAATCTATAGTTACACCGTCTGCAACTACACAGGATCGAGCAGCCGTCAAAATGATTTTTTTTCTGAAACAAATATGCCTATAGTTAGTATTAATAATCACTACAATAATAATGACTGAAATATATCTGTGTTCGTGTCAGTTTTATGTGATGTATTTGTACAAAAACACACAGCAAACATAAACACTAAGTAAAACGTTGATGATTTATACAACTAATGTTTCAGTGAAGTCGAAGACTAAAAACCCGTGATCGATTGCAGTGCGTTGTAGGATCAGAGGGACACTAGGGTGTTGGATCGACTACTGTTTGTGGAGGGTATGAATTGTTTTATAATGCTTTTTTGTAAATTATTTAACCTGCAATATATTGATGTAGCGCTCTCAAACATGGTTTTATTTTTAAGTGTATCCTAATTTAACCTATGGAGTACAATAAAATCTTCTTCTTTTTTTCCATTAAGTTAGTTAAGAATATATTGATATGATTTAACAGGGAATAACATGGAAAAAAAGTTAAACAAATCCAGCTTCTAGTTTATCTGCCTAAAAAAATCAAACAAACAAAATATTAATGTATGATTTGTATATTTTTTTATTTACAGAATGGAAAGAAGGGAATATTAATGTGCTTTGTGTGGCGGAAGACCATCTTCATCAGAACGTCGTCATGCCAGTTCTTTCGCAAAAATTTTGTGCAAACATTTTTATTTAAATGCCATAGAAACTGATGTATTCTGTAATAAGTGTAGCCACAAATGTCGAAATATTTCACGAAGAAAACATATTTCAGATATCAACCTGAACAGTGAGGATGATGCAAAGGACCCCACCTTCTAATCTCCGAAAAGAATTAAATGTATGCCAGTATCATCCACAATCAATGGCCTTACCATTACCATCTTCATCTAAGTGTCTTGTTATTGTTTTGTCTGCAAAAAACCTGGTCAAAAGCTACTGTCAGTTACTATTTAACAACGGATGGATGTATTTATCAGAAAAGAAAAAGTAATAGTTATTCCACCAGAAGCAAGATGCTGTGCAGGCCATTTAATTAGTGGTAAACTCTCAGGCGACGCTGTGAAAAAAATTAAAACCAATGACAATGTATTGCTGAACAGAACATCTGTGCTAACCATCATTCACAGTTTGAGAGAAATGACTAGTGAACACCCAGTCCTAGATTTTGACGATGAAAGCAGCATGGACGATGAAGACTATAAAGCGTTAACAGGATTTGCACGCTATGAATTTCAAGATATTGTTACAACAGTAACAAAGATCAACTAATCAAAAAGTAGAAGCAAGAGTACTTCTTGTGAAATTACGATCAGCTTTTTTCTAACAAAATGCTTGCAGTGCTGTTTAATATGACATAATATCAGGTAAATCAAAAATTTAAATAATAAACCGATGAACACTAGTCTATCAATCTGTCTCGTAACGTTTTTCATTTCATATTAAACATATCAAACATTCTTTGAATTCAGGCGTGCCATTAAATTTGCCAGATCAGCATTTATGACTGATATTGTACCACGCAATTTGGGATTCCAGCATATAACTCGGGAGGATATAATTCAGAAGCACACACGTCAACTTGCCAAAGACCTCATGACCTGTAGTCAAGATCCAGCAATATTGGTTTTGGATGGAACGTATGTGGGCATACAAAAAAGTTCTAACTTTTCTTTTGCCAGGAGACCCTACAGTCTACATAAACATAGACCACTTTTGAAGCCAGGGATGGTAGTTACCACAAAAGGATATATTGTTTTCATTCTCGGACCCTATTTGTCAGATTAACAAAAAAAAAATGATGCCATTATCAAACACATGATCCACTGCAAAACTGAAGAACAAATAACCTGGCTAAAATAAAATGGCGTAGTTGTGGTTGACAGGGGATTCAGAGATGTCGGAAAAGTTTTGGAAGACATAGGAATTAAAATATTAAAATGGAAATGCCATCATTCATGCAGAAAGTGGCAAAGGAATTGTCAACACACGATTCAAACATTTCTAGAGTAGTAACAAAGGTGAAAAAAAAATAACTGCATTTGTTGTATTTGTATCAGTTAAGTAAAATAAAAATTATCAAGTTTGTATGGATTTAATTCTTTGATTGAATAAATAATCATAGTTTTAATGATTTCGTATCTAATGATTATGCAATAATGACTAAACCATTTTTATTTCTTAGATCAGATGAATTGTTGAAGCTGCAAACGGCAGAGGGAAACAATGGCGGTATCTAGATAAAACATTGCAAAATTCACAAATCCCGTTTATCGGGAATTACGTTGGGATAATAGCTGCCCTTTGTAACAAGTACAGACCACCATTGTGCAAAGGATCTGCAGATGACCAGGCAGTGACTGCCAAAATCCGGAACGCCAACTCGTTACGGACACGTGAAAGAGGAAGGTTTGGATGGGAGATCGATGCGCTGGATGAAGGTTGACGCAGATGACGGGGTGTCAGAGTTTCCTCGATATAAAAAGACTAAGCTGCGGGAACTCACTTTAGGGGTCTATAACCTACAAATGGCCAGATCATACACCCAGGAACACATCGATGTCGATGGCAAGTTTAAGATATCTGTGAGTAATGACATCCCAGGTATTCTTTTGACCAAAATACAGAGCAGACATGTTTCGGCGAAACAGTATAAGTGCTGTATTAGTTTTGTTGAAGGTGTCATAAGTGGATGATATTGTAGATGTAAACAGGTAGTAGGGTGTTGGGGATATGTAGCCACATTACTAGTGTTATTTGATTGCTGAAAAAACCCCAGAGGATAGCATTATTCTGTGTACAGATTTTCAACGGCGTACAATTTTTACTTTTTCTTTTTTGTTATTTCTTATAACACACTCCTACAAAGCCTCATTTTATCATAACGCCATAAAAGCACATTGGCAACGCTCACCTACCGTGCAAAAAAAATAAAATGTTCCTTAAAAAATCGAGATATTTTCATCTGTATTTTGTTAATTGTGTTCAAATTTATAAATGATATCGAAAAAAGTATTTTACTAGAATGCGCAAAAAAATATGCGCAATGAAAACTAAAGTATGCCTCCTTAAATAAATATTGTAGTATATAATGAATTCGTTTAGTTTGGAATATAAGTATCTTCAAGATTGTTTTGGTATATCAAACTACAAATTTAGAGGATCCACACGTATTGGTGTATCGGTGGCTTTAAATCCGACGATTCACAAAGCGTCGATGAGCGTTTGAATTCAGCAAGCGGCAAGTGTAAAAAAAAAAATAACTAATACGCAATACAGTTGTTTTTAAAAATCACAACTAGTTTATCATATAATATGAAATTGATTCATTATTTATAATGACCCATTGTTTTGTATACAATAATGCTTTGCAAGAGATCAAGCACAATTCATTCTATTTTTACTATTAAATAAAGCTATTGAAAGAATTTATATAGTTTTATCATGAATTCACCATCAATTGGCTTTTCAGAAGATTTTTAAAATTATTTTAGGACTTTTTTCTGATGTTTGGCACTTGAGTTTCAACATGTATTACATTTGCGCATAATTTTGACGGTTTTCTGTGCGCTTTCGGGGCATCATGACACGAAATTTAGCTAACTGCGTTTAACAGGTATTTGGATATACTGCAATTTTTGGCATGGGCTCTCAATGAGAGTTTAGCATAAATACGAAAGATGAGTGTGTGGATTATTGAACGCTGCATAATGATATAGAGATCTTTATGCGGACTATTTGCTTTTAGGGAATCATTTTATTATTTAGGCGAGTCTACAACGTCCATGTAAATTAATATCTTAAACATGCTATGCGTACATGTATGCAAACTGATCGGCTACCTGCAGCTAACCGATTGGCGCTCAAAGCTTGGCCGTATTAATTAAGTGCGATAAATACAAGGGGTATGTTATTTATATACAAGCTACGGACTTATCATTTGATTTAGTTTAACAAATTTGCAATGACCACATAATTCATAACTTGCATCATGTACATATCATATGCAATCACCGTTGGTACATTTAAAATATAAACTATGTATTTAATCTAATATTCACGCAAAATCGAAGATATTAAGATTATAGAGAATAACTATTTTTAGAGTCAGTATCAGACATAATGTACCAGCACGCAAATCTTGAGTATTATATTACCGCAAATCGCTAGTCGATCCGCGCTCAATGGCTCTCCTCGGCCACATGCGAGGGATGAGTTACATAATCATATATACAGGAACTTACGGGAAAGGGTGCATGTATTTAGAAAGGCATTGTAGTTATCATATGCTTAATAGTTTTTATTTAAATCATGTGCTTAAATATATAAAAAAAAAATGACAGAGATAAAACTTTTTTTCACATATTCCTTATAATGGTATGTTTGTTGTTGTTGTTTTTTTTTTAATAAGAACTTAACAATGAAAAAAAAGTAGTGCCAAAAAGCATGGGACACATTAAAAACCTTACTTTGATAACTTGAAGCATCCAACGTAGTAAAGAAAATGTGTTTGCGGCTTTATTTTAATTTTACCCACAATTGAGTTATTGTTCATTTGACAAATGAAAGCAGGTACTTGTCTTTATGTTTAGCTTTTTACTCTCATATTACACAATATCCGAACAAAATAACACTTTCATGAGATAATCAAGATCAAAAAGAACAACTGTTTTTGCGACGGCCAGATCAAAATTGTTACCGTCTTCTAATTATAAAGCAAAAACTGTTAAGGGTTCTAGATCCCCAAATTTGGGGGCCAGCCTACATGAGTGAGCTTACATGTGCGTGCGACTCATAAATACACTAACTATAACCCACACACAAACGATAGCGTGAATATTTGTGCGTTATTTTTTTTACAAAAGAATTTCATATATAAGAAACAAATAACTTCTTTGAAAATAGCACCCTTTTAAATATTTTTAAGTTAAAGATAAATTCAGTTATATTTTCACTTAAAAAAAAACATAAATTTGATTCGATTCAAATAAACAGATGAGAAAATATAATGATAAATTTGTAAATTGTCAAAATTAACTTACCTTTATGAATCCTTAAACTATCACTTAGCGGCTATATCAGCAAGTATTTATATATATTACAACAAAGAAGCCACAACAGCAGATGCCTTTGTTCAACCTACGCATTTTGAAAAAGTTAAACAGATCGAAATTAAATTTTAATTGTATATCATACATCTATATTTACTCAATTGAACATTCCGTGCGTGCAAAACACTTTTGAAAAAGAACTATCCTTGCTAGCTTGAGACACATGTTGTCAGTTATTTGCGCAGGTATACCATTTTAGATCAATACATTCTAAGGATATTTTTTACGTCAGTTTTGAAACCCCTATACGAATATTATACAATTACACAATTACTTGCTTGTTCAACTGAGGTTTTAGAAATTCTCGCATTTTATTCTCAAAGGCATTGTGTATTGGATGAAACTTTATCAATCATAATAAATAGATTAATTTAAAATATCAGTCAAAATTGTGGTGTGGGCTACTTGTTATCTTTAAGATAGAAATGATTGGTTTAATATATAATAAATGATTTTACAGTATGGAATCAAAATTCTGTTAATCAAACGCTCATTCACGTGTTATTAGTTTTCTTACGATTTCTTATTATTATTAAGGTCTTCCGTTTCCAACGGAAGACCTAATAGTTTTCGTACTGTTTCTTATCATTTTTTTTCCCCAAATTTTGTGTACGAGATTTCTCGAAAAACCGTTCAACCGATTTCAACCATTTTTTCACAGAAGATAGGACTTGATGTAAACTTAATACATTTTTGAGAATTTTCCTGTCGTCACTTGTGGTACCGATTTATCGGCCATTTTGTACATTTTTACGACCTATTTTGTGCAAAGCTGATCTCAGAAACTATCAGAGATATGACTATGAAATTTTCAGGATAGGTAGTCTATAGTTTGAAGTTGTGCACAATTATGTTATTTTACGCCAGTAGCGCCATTGTTTGGAGCTGGCCACGGCACGAAAATTGGGTACGAATTTCTATTCAAAAATTCCATACGTTTTGATCTGTATCTTTTTATGAGTTGATATTTTGTTAAGACATATATTACAAAAGTAGTAGATAATCATAAGTTCTTTACAACAAAATCAAGAAAAAGGGGCTGGCCCGTTTTTTTAGGGGCCAAGAGACTCGTAAACTCTATTACAAATAACTTTAAAAACAATTAAGATATTGTTATCAATTATAGAAGCAAAGTTGTTGATAATACCAATATCTATCAGAAAAAAATTGCGACGCCCCATTATTACGCAATAAGGGATTTTTAGGGGCCAACGTACATAAACGTTGACGCAATATATCTAGAAAAGGAGACATATTTTGTTAGACATCATAGAAGAGAAAATGTTTGAATTCATGATTGAAATCGATACCACTTATCAAAACACCAATGTATGTCCCCATTAGGGATCTACAAGGCTGGCCCCTAAATTATTCAAACATTTGTATCTCAAAAATGAACACCAATTTAAGATGGCTGTAAGAGCAAAAAATGTTTGTATTCTTTAGACCTTTTCAAAGAAGTCAAGAAAAAGGGGCTGACCCCTTTAATCAGGGACCAAGAGACTCGTAAATTCTATTACAAATAACTTAAAAACAATAAAGATTTTTTAATGCATTATAAAAGCAAAGTTGTTGATAATACCAATATATATCAGAAATAATCAAGGCAAAGCCCTATTATTGCGTATTAAGGGTTTTTAAGAGGCCAAAGTACTTAAACTTGGACGCAATATATCTAGAAAAAGAGACATATTTTGTTAAGCATTGTAGTAGAGAAAATGTTTGCATTGATGATTCTAATCGATTCCATTAATCAAAGCACCAATGTCTGTCCCCATAAAGGATCTAGAGGACTGGCCTCTAAAATATTCAATCATTTTCTCTCAAAAATGAACACACATTTTAGGTGGTTGTAAGAACAAAAGATGTTAGTATTCGTGGGACCTTTTGAATGAACTCTAGGGAAAGGGGCTGGCCCTTTAAATTAGGGGCCAAGAGACTCGTAAAGTCTCTTACAAATACCTTAAAAACGATCAAGATTTTGTAAAGCATTATAGAAGCAAAGTTGTTGATCGTAACAATATCAGTTTGTAAAACTCATTGCCACACCCACTGATGACGTCATTAGGGATTTTAGGGGACTAAAATCTTAAATCTTTAATGTGCTGTATGTGAAAAAGCAAAACTCTTTGTCAAGCATTTGAAAGAATATTGACAATCGTATAGTATCTGAAAGGGAGGGATTGAGAAGAAAACTCTGAAATTTCTTTGATATTTTAATGGTATCGTTTAAAAAATTGAACGGAAGACCTACTCGTTACTCGTAACGAGATCGTTTCTAGTTAGGGTCTTCCGTTTCCAACGGAAGACCCTTTTGTTTTTCTACGGTTTCTTTTTATTATTAGGGTTTTCCGTTTTTCAACGGAAAACCCTTCTGTTATTCTACTTTTTCTTCTTATTATTTTTTTTCCCCGCAAATTTTGTGCACGAGATTTCTCGAACATTTTTTGTCTGATCGCTATGAAACTTTCAGGTATGTAGATGATATCTAAATCTCTAGACGTTTTTTTTCAAATTTTTAAAATTCACTTCCGGTTATGAGTTATTGCCCTTTAATTGAAAATTGGGGGGTCTTTTGTCCAGAGTTGATCTCATGAACTACAGATGATAGATGCATGAAATTGGGCGAAATGGTCGGTAACATGTTATAGTTTTGCTGGCATGAACATTTTGGTAATTTCTTTGTTAGTTTTTGAGCTATTTGTCGCCAAAGTTTAAGAATTTTTCGGGGCTGAAATTTTGTTGCTTTTTGTATTATAACTTTTAAACTAAAAATATTTTGTTAAAACACATAGAACAAAAATTGTTTAGAATAACAAGAGCTTTCATTTAAAATTAAGAAAAAAGGGCTGGCCCTATAATCAGGGGTCAGCAGTCCATATACGTTTTTTTCTGATAGCTAAAAAAATTATCATTTTATGAAAAAAAAATAACTAGGTTACTTTTAATAAATTAAATTTTGTCATTTGGTATGAAATTAAACAAGCTCTGTGCTATATTTATTTGTAAATTCATAAAACAGATATGCGAGAATTGTACATGAACGAGTTAATTGTCTACATAGACACACAAGCGAACGATGCCGCTTCCGGGTGAGCATTTGTTATTGTTCTGATTAAATTTCACGGTTTTATTCTGTTTATCTAAATCATTTATAAATGCAATGAACATACACAACTACTTATTTAAACGTGCTATGTGTCCGCGCAGAACAAATCTCTGTCGGCGCCCCCTGTCTGTAACCCCAAATATAAACAGCGACGAACGGCATTATGGGAAAGACAGAGCCATGGATGCCGAAACGCAGAAGAGAAGTTGTGTATTTTTTCGCCGTACATGTTGTACGTTCACGTGCACTTTCAATCCACAGTGAAGCACATGAACATGTACCAGGAACACTACTTCGTATTTGTATATTGACGAGGGATATATTCTTCATACTTGTTTGAACCGTTTGAATCGTTTACGAGGAAATTCTGACAGTCACAGTAGGCCTACTGTCGGCAGACGTTTACGTTTACTTTGATCAGCTGTTGATAAGTTGATAAGAGTTACGAGTAATAACAGAAAAAAGATGGACATTTAAAAGTGTGATTTATGTGGATGTTACTGAAGAAGGTAAGTCTTTTTACTCATTTTAAATTTTGAACTTTCTTGTCTTTAGTGGTTAAAATGTCAGCATGTTAACTAGTTAACATTTAGTCTTTAGATGTGTACATGTTAGTACGTGCACACTGTCACTGATTTATGTTATTATGTTAGTTCAGACAATATAAATCCTTTTAACAGAGTTGAATCCCAAATGTTTACCTTTTACTTGTTTTTTTGTTTAAATAATTCCTTATATATGTGACAGTCAGACTGGTTTGAATACCAGTGCCAGATAGCTCAGTTGGTAGCTAGGGCACCTGACTAGAGATTCAGGGGGCCCAGGTTCGAATCCCAGTCTGTTCCGTCATTATTTCTCCCATCTTGTACATATATATCAGATATACATGTATAACAGATGATCTTAAGAGTCATCACATGTTTTGCAAGATGCAATAAGTGTTTAAAACGTTAACTTTACAACACAATACATTTAAGTGAATACGTATGTTTCTTGATATTATTTGGTGTGGTTTTCTTGACAGCGTCGCATTCAAGTCAGTGTCAGCTACATTATGCATAAACAATTTACCCGCTCCTAAACCACAAACTTTCTTATTAGTGGATTTAGGTTACCACTGATTGTCTGCTGTTGCAGCCGACTAATAATATATGCACAGACAAAACACAATGAAATTATCAGAGAATGAAAAATTCATCGAGTTACTTTCAACTGTTGGAATTCGGGTATTTTTTTTTACAATTTACATACTTGTGACAAAACATATATGTGGTACATACAGCTGTAGCTTTATGAAGAAAATTTGGGTTAGACCATATATAGCTACTAAATGATATTTACAAAAAACTTGCAATTTATGGCGCACGAAATATACGCTAGTTTTATAAAGATTGACATACATGTAATGTACCACATTCTGTGAAATATAATCTATTAAAAATTCTTTATTAAGTTTACTCATACATGTTTTATGCTTATTACGCATAGTTTATTTTAAAACATGTAATTTATAAGAAAAGAAACAAACCCCTTGCTAAATTTATTTGCAAAAAAAAATAATTAACCAGTAGAATTGATAAAACAAGGTATACCAGAAGCTAATACATGTACTTTGACGCTGTTCGGATGGGTAATATTCCTTTGTAATTTACGAATTGAGATATTGACTGTTGCACTACAAGTAATAAACTCTCTCTCTCTCTCTCTCTCTCTCTCTCTCTCTCTCTCTCTCTCTCTCTCTCTCTCTCAATCTCTCTCTCAATTTGATAAGTGTCTATACCTAAGAAATTTTTTTAATATTGCCTAAATGTTATGTCATGTATTGGGATATGTCATACTTATTACACTGCATGGTCAGTGTATTTTTTCCAGAAATACTATGCATATGTTAATGTAAACACAGCTATTACTAGTACATGTATGTAAACACAGCTAATTTTTTTTTTATTTCAGCTCAAAACGGACTCTTGTTACCACATGGCACCACATGGCTTTTACCTATTGATTATAGTGAGTCAGCTCTTGAGGTTAACCTGTCACCTCTACCCACATGCAAATTCCTTGTGTTCTACAGACTATCTACTGGTAATTCAAATTAAATCGGATAATGCAAAAACAATAATGGAACTTTAAGAAAGCATCATGCCATGTTGTGGTTTGTGTTTGATAAGAAATTATGAAAAACAAAATTAAGGCTGTGTAAAGAAATTCATAATTGTTATGAAAATTTGTTTTTCAAAAAAAATATGCAATTATGTTTACTGTATTCTTTATTTCATAAAGATATTAAGATGTGTTTACATAATTGAAAAATCACCCCCCCCCCCATCCAATTGTCTGCATTAAGATTACATGTAGGATATGTAAATGTACATTTGACTTTGAAATAACATTTGCTATGATAATTACTTTTGAAATGAACAAGAAACAACCTATTTCTACCTTTCTAAGGTATATATGCATAAAGAAAGGAGAAAAAAATGTCAAATTTGAACATTTTTCATGGAGATCATCTCGATCTGTCTCCAGCTACTTGGGTGTGTTTGAATTTAATTCTAATTTAAGGCAGATGTCTAACTTGTAGGTTGTAACTTGCTGTTTTAGCATGGTTAGAAGGAGACTAGAAATCAGAATAGATTAGATATTCACTAAATATGATTGTTAGCTTACTTTTTTCATGTAAACACAAATTAAACAGGGCAGCTATGGTACAAATAATACAATAAACAAATAAAGATCAAATTTTTGAATCATTGATGATTGTTTTCAAATATGTGTGAGAAATGACTTAAGGAAATTGCCACAAGTTTCATAAAATTAGGTAAAACATTTCAAACCATTACTTTTTGTGAAAATCAAAAGATGGGGGGGGGGGTATACATGTAAGGGCATTTCTAAGTGATGTGAAGCTTTTTATCATGATTATATCATGTAGATGTATGTTGTATTGAATAAGGTTTCTTTTTAAAGGTGGTTGAACAACAATTGACCTCTAAAAGGTCAGGTAAAGATGTTTTACTATGGAGAACCCTATAAATTTGTGTTTTCTAAAAACAGGGAATTATTTGAACTTGGAATAATTATAAATCCTGGAATTTAAGTAAATTTTGAAATCAGGTGTAGTACCTGATCACTTACTTAGTTTTGATGTAAAATTTCAGTTTTCACTGTAGTACATGCTGTCTAACCAAGTAACTGGGTGAAAGTGTATACAGGATGCTTCATACAAGTAATTAAAGATAAATAATGGCTAATCTGTTTATTTTGATTAGTTCATGTTTTAATTTCATATTTTTATTGTTCTTTTTCAGTCAAAGTTGTTATTTCTTTAATAATTTGCTATTTATGCAGTGTTTCTGGTGTCATGCTATTGTATATGAGGGTGTCATATGGGGTTAGTCAATTTTTGCTGCCTGGCAGCAACTAACCCATCTGCGCATGCGTCGTATTTTCTCGCTTAATTCCGTATTTTTCTGCAGTCAAACGGTAATAATCCGTAATCCCTCGAATGTCGTCATTAAATTAAAGCTACGACTCCACTGCTTTCGCAACATTTTCCTTCCGAGGTCTAAAATCTAGGGTACACATGGTCAACAACGCACGGTTTCAGCTCCCAATAAATAAAGACTTCGGCCAAAAAAACTAGATGCTGTCATTAGACAGTAATACCCGCACCAAGTGTTTGCCCCTAAATAACAGTTTTGTACTCGTTTAATTAAAAATGAAGGCTACATGCAAGCTCCGGTAATACATTTAAAAATTATAATTTTCATAACTGAAGGATGAGATCCCTTCCCAAATGATAATACACATGAGCAGCACTTTATGTGCAATTTGGGGTTGAACTGTTTGCAGTGAATTTTCAGTTAATCAATACACAGGATGAATGACCATCTTTAAGTTCTCCTTAAAGATAGCTTAAAGATGCTTAAAGGTAGCTTAAAGACGATCTTTAAGCCACCTTTAAGCTACCTTTAAGCTATATGTGTTGCTTAAAGATGGCTTAAAGAAAGCGTAAAGATGGCTTCAAGGCAGCTTAAAGACTATCTTTAAGCCACCTTTAAGGACAACTTATAGGTCCTTAATGTCCAAACTTCTTTAAGCCACCTTTAAGCCACCTTTAAGCTACCTTTAAGCCACCTTTAAGCCATTAAAAAAATTTTATTTCAATATTGTGCTTAATTTCCAACAAAATGTATTAACTTTATGAAAGACTAGAGCAAAGCTCGTTGCAAAGCAACGAGTGGGTCTTCCGTTAATATCGGAAGTAAAGCTGGAAGTTCCTGTATGAAGCAGAGCCCTTAAACCAATAACAAGAGTAACTAAAATAAAAAGATGAAAAAAATCGAATTATTCCTGGTACGACTTAACAAAATACGAATGATTTTACGTACGACTTAACAAAAACCTTTCTGATTTCAAGAACGACTTAACAAAAAATCCGAATGTGTTCAAGTACGACTTAGCGATTATTTTTGGTACGAGTTAATTTTACTTTGAACATTACGCTATTTTTTAAACCAAGGACGCGGAATCAAAATTTCCGGAAAAATCAATTTTTAACCCCCGATATCTCTGTAATGCATCGTCCGATTTTCAAACGGATTTCAGATTCGTGTTCAGCATAACAAAGTCTACAAACATCGTAAACATTTTAAATTAAAACGAAAAATTCGAAAATTCGAAAATTTTAAAACACTTCCGGTTTAGACCGGAAGTGCCGGAAACTAATTTCCAGTCTTATGTCCAAATAAAAACGATCATTGCTTCAACACAGAAAATTCCAAGTCTTTATCTTGAACCGTTTTTGAAAAACGCCCTGGACAAAATTACTATTTTAAAATTTAAAAATTGACGTAACGTAAAAACGGAAGTGACGTTGTAGTTGAAAATTTTAAAACTTTGAGGCACAATAATGCTTCATAATCCCTGAAAGTTTCATGTAAATCTGTTGAAAACTTTTTGAGATATTAAGCTTTGAAAAAGTCAGAAAAATAAAGAAAAAGAAAAATAATAATAACTAGAGCAAAGCTCGTTGCAAAGCAACGAGTGGGTCTTCCGTTAATGTCGTAAGTAAAGCTGGAAGTTCCTGTAAGAACCAGAGCTCTTAAACCAATAACAAGAGTAACTAAAAAAAAAGATAAAAATGATCGAAGTATTCCTGGTACGACTTAACAAAATCCGAATGATTTTAAGTACGACTTAACAAAAACCTTCTTGATTTTAAGAACAACTTAACAAAAAAAATCCGAATGTGTTTCAGTACGACTTAACAATTATTTTTGGTACGAGTTAATTTTACTATTAACATTACGCTATTTTTTAAACCAAGGACGCGGAAACAAAATTTCCGGAAAAATCAATTTTAAAACCCCGATATCTCTGTAATGCATCGTCCGATTTTCAAACGGATTTCAGTTTCGTATTCAGCATGACCAACTCTACAAACCTCGTAAACATTTGAAATTAAAACGAAAAATTCGAAAATTCGAAAATTTTAAAACACTTCCGGTTTGGAGCGGAAGTGACGGAAACTAAATTCCAGCCTTATGTCCAAATAAAAACGATCAATGCTTCAACACAGAAAATTCCAAGTCTCTATCTTGAAGCGTTTTTGAAAAACGCCCTGGACAAAATGACTTTTTTAAAATTTAAAAATTGACGTAACGTTAAAACGAAGGTGACGTTGTAGTTGAAAATTTAACATCTTTCAAAGACAATGATGCTACATAATCCCTGAAAGTTTCATGTCAATCCGTTGAAAACTTTGTGAGATATTAAGCTTAAAAAAAGTCAGAAAAATAAAGAAAAAGAATAATAATAATAACTAGAGCAAAGCTCGTTGCAAAGCAACGAGTGGGTCTCCCGTTAATGTCGGAAGTAAAGCTTGAAGTTCCTGTAAGAACCAGAGCTCTTAAACCAATAACAAGAGTAACTAAAATAAAAAGATGAAAAAATCGAATAATTCCTGGTACGACTTAACAAAATCTGAATGATTTTAAGTACGACTTAACAAAAACCTTCTTGATTTTAAGAACAACTTAACAAAAAAAATCCGAATGTGTTTCAGTACGACCTTAACAATTATTTTTGGTACGAGTTAATTTTACTATTAACATTACGCTATTTTTTAAACCAAGGACGCGGAAACAAAATTTCCGGAAAAATCAATTTTAAAACCCCGATATCTCTGTAATGCATCGTCCGATTTTCAAACGGATTTCAGTTTCGTATTCAGCATGACCAACTCTACAAACCTCGTAAACATTTGAAATTAAAACGAAAAATTCGAAAATTCGAAAATTTTAAAACACTTCCGGTTTGGAGCGGAAGTGACGGAAACTAAATTCCAGCCTTGTGTCCAAATAAAAACGTTAAATGCTTCAACACAGAAAATTCCAAGTCTCTATCTTGAAGCGTTTTTGAAAAACGCCCTGGACAAAATCACTTTTTTAAAATTTAAAAATTGACGTAACGTTAAAACGAAGGTGACGTTGTAGTTGAAAATTTTACATCTTTTAGGGACAATGATGGTACATAATCCCTGAAAGTTTCATGTCAATCCGTTGAAAACTTTGTGAGATATTAAGCTTAAAAAAAGTCAGAAAAATAAAGAAAAAGAATAATAATAATAACTAGAGCAAAGCTCGTTGCAAAGCAACGAGTGGGTCTTCCGTTAATGTCGGAAGTAAAGCTGGAAGTTCCTGTAAGAAGCAGAGCTCTTAAACCATTAACAAGAGTAACTAAAATAAAAAGATGAAAAAATCGAATATTCCTGGTACGACTTAACAAAATACGAATGATTTTAGGTACGACTTAACAAAAACCTTTTCGATTTTAAGAACGACTTAACAAAAAAAATCCGAATGTGTTCAAGAACGACTTACCAATTATTTTTTGGTACGAGTTAACTTTACTTTGAACATTACGCTATTTCTTAAACCAAGGACGCGGAATCAAAGTTTCCGGAAAAATCAATTTTTAAACTCCGATATCTCTGTAATGCATCGTCCGATTCTCAAACGGATTTCAGTTTCGTATTCAGCATGACCAACTCTACAAACTTCGTAAACATTTGAAATTGAAACGGAAAATTCGAAAAATCGAAAATTTTGTAAACACTTCCGGTTTGGACCGGAAGTGCCAGAAACTAAAATCCAGCCTTATGTCCAAATAAAAACGAACAATGCTTCAACACAGAAAATTCCAAGTCTGTATCTTAAAGCATTTTTGAAAAACGCCCTGGACAAAATCACTTTTTTAAAATTTACAAATTGACGTAACGTAAAAAGGAACGTGATGTTGTAGTTGTTAATTTAACATCTTTGGGGCACAATAATGCTACATCATCCCTGAAAGTTTCATGTAAATACGTTGAAAACTTTTTGAGATATTAAGCTTTGAAAAAGTCAGAAAAATAAAGAAAAAGAAAAAAAATAATAATAAAAAGAAACTAGAGCAAAGCTCGTTGCAAAGCAACGAGTGGGTCTTCCGTTAATGTCCAGAGAAAAGCTAGAAGTGCCTTTAAGAAGCAGAGTTCTTAAGCCAAGAGCAAGAGTAACTAAAACAATAAGAAAAAATCGAATAATTCTTGGTACGACTTAACAAAATCCGAATGATTTTAAGTATGACTGAACAAAAACCTTTCCGATTTCAAGAATGTCTTAACAAAATAAACCCGAATGTGTTCATGTACGACTTGACACGATTATTTTTGGTACGAATTAATTTTACATTTAACTTCACACTATTTTTTAAACCAAGGACGCGGAATCAAAATTTCCGGAAAAATCAAATTTTAAATCCCAATTTCTCTGTAGTGCATGGTCCGATTTTATAACGAATTTCAGCGTTAGATTAAGATAAAAAAAGTTCTTTGTTTTTGCTAAATGAAGGATATCAAATTATCGCTTAAAAAAGTTATCATAAAAAGACTTACTAGCCCTTTTAGCCCCTAATTGGAGGGGCCAGCCCTTTTTTCTTTATATCAAATAAAAGGTCTCACAAAAACATTTTGTTCACACTTTTATCCACGAATTGTTTAACGTTTTCGAGATATCTGAACAGCTGTGTTTTAGGGGCCGACCCTTTATCTCCTTACCGGGGCCACCAACAAAAAATGTTTAGTTGCCATATTGTTAAGAACATTATTCTTAACATTTTGTGTTCTACATTGCGTTTAAAGATATTTCTCCTTTTTCAGATATTATTTATGATCAAAGTTTTGAACTTTTGGCCCCTTGAAACCCCTAATTACGTAATATATGACTTAGCTATGGTACTGTAGAGATAAACAGCTGTACAGTGAACATTTTTGCTTTTATAATTAATAACAAATTTTTGTTCAGTAAAGAGTTATTGTAAGAAGATTTTAGAGCCCTCTTGGCCCCTAATTTGAGGGGCCAGCCCCTTTTTCTTGATATCAAATTAAAGGTCTTGCAAATATAAACATATGTAGTTCACCAAGTGTTCGAAAAGTGTTAACCGTTCTCGAGATATCTGTATAAATGTGTTTTAGGGGCCGACCCTTAAAATCCTTAGTGGGGCCATCATCAAAAAATTTAAGGTGGCATATTGTACAGAACATTATTTTGAGCAACTTTTGTTCTACATTGCTTTTCAAAATGTTTCTCCTTTTTCCGATATAAATGATCAAAGTTTTGAACTTCTGGCCCCTTGAAACCCCTAATTACGTGATATATGACTAAGCTATGGTACTATTTAGATAAACAGTTGTACAATAAACATTTTTGCTTCTATGATTGATAACAAATTATTGTTCAGTAAAAGGTTATTATAAGAAGACTTTAGAGCCCTCTAGGCCCCTAATTTGAGGGGCCAGCCCCTTTTCCTTTATATCAAATTAAAGGTCTTGCAAAAATAAACATCTTTTGCATTACATTATTTCACAAAATATGTATACATCAAAAGATATTTCAGAACATGTTCAAAAATTTCGTGGAAAAATTTGGTGCTTATTTTCAGGTTCAGGCGAGCTTCGAAGCCTTGCACAATTTTCATAAGTGAAGGCAATGGGGTACATCTACATACATTTATCTACAATCCCTGAAAATTTCAAGCTTCTATCTTGATTAGTTTCGGAGGAGATGCGTGGACAAAATGACCCTTAAAAATTTACAAAATCGTCAATTTCTGAAACCGGAAGTGACGTCATATGTTTAAATTTTAATAACCTCAAGTATTTACGATACCAAATAAGTTCTGAAAATTTCGTGGAAATCGGTTGAATAGTTTTTGAGATATAAGCCACAAAAAAAGTCAGAGGAAGAATAATAATAATGAAAAAGAATCCGAAGAAAAACAATAGGGTCTTCCGTTGGAAACGGAAGACCCTAACAATAGAATAACAAGAGGGTCTTCCGTTGGAAACGGAAGACCCTAATAATAAAAAGAAACAATAGAATAACAAGAGGGTCTTCCGTTGGAAACGGAAGACCCTAATAATAAAAAGAAACAATAGAATAACAAGAGGGTCTTCCGTTGGAAACGGAAGACCCTAATAATAAAAAGAAACAATAGAATAACAAGAGGGTCTTCCGTTGGAAACGGAAGACCCTAATGAAAAAGAAACAATAGAATAACAAGAGGGTCTTCCGTTGGAAACGGAAGACCCTAAAAAGGTACTAAAACGGTTTTTGTTCTAGAAAGAAAAATGAAAAAAAAAACACAAAAAAAACCCGGCCACGGCGAGATTTGAACCCGGGACCCTTAGTTTACTAGCATCACCTCACACCCTCTGCGCCACGGCAACTTACATATTTATGAGCGTTTTTATATTCTATATATCAGTGGATATTGAATCACTGTATTGAATGTGTTTACTTGAAAAGATTTTGACAAACCATTCAGTTTGTAACAATCAATTATATCTAATTTATAAATTACATGCATGCGTGTATTTAGAATGAAATACGGAACTTGGTCTTCAGTGAACAGAAATATATTATACCTAAATGGAAACCGTTAGGTTCACTATAGTAGGCTTTCTTAGTTAATAAATTTAAACCGAGTAGATATACGTTCATCTAATTTATAGCTATAAAAATGTAAGAAAGAAAATGAAATCATTTCTTTTTATGAAATGCATTGATACTATTAGGGTATTTGTTCAATTTCCCGCAATTTCCCGGTTTTCATGATCGCGGCGCCGTTCCAATATGTTTAAATATTTACATGTAATTGTATGTACATGATTTTTAAACTATCAATTCTATAACAAACAAAATTACCAATTACCGGTGACGTATTTACTGCATGTGGCAATTGCAAATGACTTGTATATACAATTGTATGATGTGCCAGGCCGGGTATATTTGACATATTTACCCTTATACATATATTTAAATAATCAACCCTTATTTATGACCACCGGTACATTAATTAATTAGCCTCAAGATTTTACTCTTACATACATGTATCGTTAATTTGTAGACGTAACATCTTTGAAACCCAGAGCTAGGAAATAATACTTTAAAAATGAATTACAAATGTAAATTAACTTTTATTCACTATAGACTTATCGTATACTCGTACATACTAAGATTCAACGCCTTTAGAAACCCTGACGTGCACCTGGGCACACGACACACCTGCTGTGTATATCTTGTATATTCTGTGTTAGTTCCAGGGGTTTTCTTAAGTTGGACAAACAATAGACTTTAATTAGATATACACAAACATGCACCTGGGCACACGACACAACTGTTGTGTATATCTTGTATATTCTGTGTTAGTTCCAGGAGTTTTCTTAAGTTGGACAAACAATAGACTCTAATTAGATATACACAAACGAACAAAACTATGTCTAGACAAACAAAGCAGTAATATCCTGCCCGATATAACAAAGGCAGTTGAGAGTCTTTTCATCTTTAACATGTATCTAGCAGATCTAGAATTAGAAATAATGAAAATTGAAAAAAAAATACAAACCTTAAACCGATTATCAAATTAAATCATGCATTTTTGGTTCATTATCTTTATTTTGTTTAATAACCGAAGGAACAGAGAGAGAGAGAGAGAGAGAGAGAGAGAGAGAGAGAGAGAGAGAGAGAGAGAGAGAGAGAGAGAGAGAGGGATTTTTCACCGATTAATTTATAATAGGAAACAAACATACTTTAATTAGTTTTATGCACATATTAAGATACAGAGACTGCGCTCATCCCTACAATAATTTTGAAACCCCCAAAATATTATAAGAATTTTATAACGGCAATCTGTGTCCATCGGAGCGGTGCTGATGATAGCGATCTGTGTTTAATGGAGCGACGATTAAAACCGCCTGGAACACCCCCCCCCTTCCTTGGAAATTATATTATCACTCGGATGACCCCCTCCCATCTCTATAAAAGAGCTTTTGTATTTAATATATGTTTTTATTGTTCAGCTTGATCAATATTGACTTAAAGGCCACTTAAAGACAGTGTAAAGGCAGTGTAAAGAGAGCGTAAATGCCACTTAAAGATGCTTAAAGATGGCTTAAAGGTGGCTCAAAGGTGGCTTAAAGAAGTTTGGACATTAAGGACCTATTAGCACTTGCTTAAAGGTGACTTAAAGGCGGCTTAAAGGTTGTATAGCCTTTAAGCTCCTTTAAGTCACCTTTAAGCCACCTTTAAGGACTTGCTTAAAGATGGTTTTTCGCCCTGTGATAATCTAAACATTTCATGTCATGAAAAGTATAATTGTCTATATAATTATTACAAACAAAATTAAAAATTAAATTATGCCCCCTCCCCGTGGCGGTTGCCGGTTTTAGATTTGCTTTTGTGTGCCTACATGTACTTAGAGAAGGGGTTGGAGTGAGGGGTCCAGACCCCCCCCCCCCATGAAAATTCATTGATATAAATTATAAAATTACCAAAAATACACCTTGGGCCCCAAATGCTCTTACAGACATGTAAACGCTCTAAGCCATTGCACTTCAAAGTACGGTAACATTTTTTTTTTTTTTTTTTTTTTTTGGAGGGGGGGGGGGGGGGGGGTTAATATTTAATTAATATTTAATATACTTTATATCCTTTCTCTATCTAATCTTTATTATTAATTAAGTCTCCCGAATGAAATTTGGAGACTTATTGATTTTGTACGGTTCTTAATACATGTATTATTATTCTTCGTCTTCTTCTTTTTCTTCTTTCCCGCTCTGAACTTGTTTCTCAGAGATGGTTGAACATAATTGTACAAAACTCTAGGATATGATAGGCCTGCATATTGGGGGGGGGGGGGGGTGTCAAAAGAGTGTGGGGTCTAACATTGAACAGTTACCTTGTAGGAAGAATCGTAGACTCTAATGTAAATGGTAACTTGAAAAAGGACAAGATAATAATATAGGGTTTTCATAATCATATATTGACTGTTACTGGCAATATATAGGGTTTATTAGATCTGACCCCTGGTGTCATCCCCACCCCCCAGGAATTTGAAATTACCATATATCTCAGAAACTGTTATAATCATGACCCCTAAACCATATATATTCATGTTTCTGATGTCAAATGGCATCAAATGTTATGTAGGTCATGGGCCCTGTGGGTGGTCCTGACCCCCTCAAACAGCAAGTCCCTTAATATATTCAAAACAGTTGAGATCCCCACCCTTAAACCATACATATTCTTGTTCCTTGTGTCAAGGGGCATCAAACGGTACGTAGGTCATGGGCCCCGGGGGTGGTCATGACCCTCCTCGAACAGGAAGTGCACGAATATCTCGAAAACGGTGGAGATCCCCACCCCTTAACCATATATATTCTTGATCCTTAAAGGGCATCAACAGGTATGTAGGTAATGGGCCCCGGGGGTGGTCATGACCCTCCTCGAACAGGAAGTGCACGAATATCTCGAAAACGGTGGAGATCCCCACCCCTTAACCATATATATTCTTGATCCTTAAAGGGCATCAACAGGTATGTAGGTAATGGGCCTAAGGGTTAACATAAATTTTTCAAAACTGTTATGCACATCTATGGAACAGTTCCTATCATATCCCGAGATATGATGTGTCTATCCATTAAATCATAGGAGGAGCTCTTGGATCTATGGGTTTTTTTCAGTGATAAGCGTCAATTTTCTGCTACTATTTGACTCCCTGGATGAAATTTAAATTTTTAAAACCTTATTGCACATCTATAGGACAGCCTCAAGTATATCCCAAGAGATGACGTATGTACTCCAAAAGTTGTAAGAGGAGTTCTGGGAACCATACTTTTTTTGCAAAAAAACGTCATTTTTTGTTGCCCACTGATCCCCTTAATAAAAAAAATATTCTGGAACCTGATCACACCTCAATATGACACCCCAAATCATATTCTAGAAGATCATTTGGCTACTGCCAATAAAAAAAAATGACGTTTTTGAAACCAGTTTTTTGTAAAAAAAAAAAAAACACGTCATTTTTCAGCGATTAAATGACCCCCAGGACAAAATTGAAAATTCCGAAACCTTATTGCGCATCTATAGGATACCCTTAAACGTATTTCAAAAGATGAATTGTCTACTGTTGAAAATGTAGGAGGAGTTCGAGGAAGAAGGTTTTTTGTGAAAAAACGTCATTTTTTTCCAATTATTTGACCCCCAGGACTAACAGAGAATTTTTGAAACCTTTTTACAAAACAACATGATACCCCAAATCATACTCCAAGAGTTCAGTTTGCTGCTTTATAAGATGTAAGAGCAGTTTGAGAAAGTAAAACGTGACAGACTGACGGACGGACGGACGGACGGACAGACGGACGGACAGAACCTGATGCCAATATTCATGGCTCTCTTTGAGACGTAAAGTGCCCTCAGAGTCACACTCTAAAATATTAAGAAAAATTGTTAAAGAAAAACCCACAAGAGCTAAAAATTACTAGGTTTTATTAACCCAATCAAACCTATTTAATTTAAAATTTAATTTTAACCTCAACATTATAAATGTTTTTTAATGAAAATCTTTCTAATCAATCTCTGAACCTACCTAGAAAAAAATATTTCAAGTTTGCACAAGCATCCTTTATGGACATTGCTTTTGCTGAAAACGGACATTTCACCTCTAAAATAGTTGGTGATGCTGTAAGTTTGCTTTGAAGGTGGACATTCATATTACATGGATCACCTTGGACAAATCCATCAGGAGAAGCCCCAAGAACCCCTGACTTA
This sequence comes from Magallana gigas, assembly GCF_902806645.1. NCBI lineage: Eukaryota > Metazoa > Mollusca > Bivalvia > Ostreida > Ostreidae > Magallana > Magallana gigas. The sequence goes on along the minus strand of NW_022994865.1, from coordinate 2,574,083 downwards.
TGGAGCCATATACATTTGATGAAAAGTAAAATAAAATGTTATCTAAACTGTATAATAAATTCGTTTCGTGTCAAAAAATTTAAAAAAAGGCATTCAATCAGTAATAATGATTCAAATGGACATTGAAGATGAATATATGGTATGCCAAGATTTGAGTTTGATAGTATAAATGTTTACCTGTCTGCAATACAGACACCTCTGAAAGTTTACAATAGCTATCTATTGCAACCTTTTCATGTGAAAGTCCCCACTGAATAGAAGGTCTCTTCTCAAGATTGTAAGCACTGAGTAACCTTTTCTTCAAGGATAAAGTGAACCTAAAAGAAAAAAAGGATTGTTTAAAAAGTTAATTTTAACAATTATAATAGTATAAGATAACCATACGATCAGTAAGAATGTGGAATGTAAAGACAGCCATTATACGTCGACAATTAATGAGTTCGTTTGCCATGGAGCGACGTTTACATGCAACAACTTCTTACCAGTAAATCTAGCTTTGGTAGCACATTGAACGTTTGTTGTAAAAAGAAATTTGTATATGTTTTGGATCTGTTCATGCATTTTCGAGAAATTTATTAGGTCACACACATAATTCAAATATGAACTGTGCGTATTTTCAATCACTGAATAATTATTTTTCATAATCAATTTTAATACTGGTAATGTTTAAAAATCAATTTTCAACCCCCCCTCCCCTTTAATACATGACGGAAGATATCAAAGATAACGTTGTTAATTGCTAGTAAACAGAAATCCGCGGACCTCACCAGATCACGCTAGGACGATCACGTCAATCAAACTGGGTGTTATTGTTTCAAACTTGATTGACAAGCGGTATCATTTTGAAGTTTGTACAGGTAAAAAAGGGGGCCTTTGTAAAATGTTCGGCCTTTAAGAATTCAATATATGTTGAAATCAATGAATTACCTATTTCTCCTGATAGCTCCAATAACTTGCCCAAAATTTGATGCAGTTATTCATAACTTGCGATCAGCTGCCCATAACGAATTCTCTCGTTGACCTGTAGTCATCCATGCAGTCTTGATGACATTTTTCAAAGAAATAACAAGCTTATCCTTATTGCAATGAACAAGAAAAAAAAAATTACATCTTTATATATTGAGAGATAGAGAGAGAGAGAGAGAGAGAGAGAGAGAGAAAGAGAGCAGTATCATAATTTCAATAGTACCTCAGATATGAAGACTTGCACTGGGCATTCATGTACTCTTCACTTGTAAGCTGATCCTCAATAAGTAATGCTGGCATTTCCTCACATTCAGGCTCCTTCGACAAAGTCCAATGCATAGCTGCAGAGATTAATAAAGAAATTGTATTGCCTACAACTTAACTAGGCCGAGTACAGAACGAGTACGCACGCTTTAGCGCAGCGTTTCATTTGTATTGTGACGTCATCTGTTTGCTTTGTTGACGCAATGGCGTGATAGTTTCAACTGCAGATATTCAGCAAAATTTGTTGAAAATAGCTCGTTTGATGCGTAAAATTGATATTATATTGTGGAATAAACATAAATGTCTCGAAGTATAAGCTATATCTGGGCTCAGGTTGAAAACGTGAAGAGGGTTCAGCAAGCCAAGCCATCTGTCACGTTTTCTTAACCCGCCTAAATTTAGCTAATTCGTACATTTCAAAACAGTAACCATGTAATTTTTATTAATGACCTTAATTATGTGATGTTATATATTTATTTATTACTAAAATATGTCTAAATGTTTTGATAATACTGTAAAGATTACCATTTTCGTCTTTGTCAAATAAAAAATAGCCATTATCTGACAAACTGGGAAATTGGGCATACAAAAACCAACTTTGATAAGACCCCTTGGAACAAACCAGGAGGTAAAAGGTTTTTTTTTATTTGACCATTTGATGCCTTTTAGCAATAACTTTAATATGTAGAACAGAAAAAGAAATCCCTAGGGCAGAAGTTTAAGAAAATTGTAAAAAATGTGCAAAATTTATACATTTCAAGATCCCATAGGGTCCTACGTTAAAAAACAACAAACTTTGAGATGACCCCTTAAACAAACGGTGTGCTAAATGTCTTATTTTTTTTTTATCTTAAAATAATAATTATATCAGTAGAAATTCATGTAAAAAATTTCATTCAAAAATCTAAGGCAGAAAAAATTAGACCCGGCTTCGTTAAAAGGATGTGATAATTTTATATGAACAGGTCGAACCAATATAGGCATAAGTGTGACAATTATGTATATAAAAATAAATAATATCACTTTGATTAACAAATTTCTTGACAATGCTTGTGTCCATTGGAATATACATTTATGTTATTAGGTTAACCATATAACAGAGAGGTGAATTATGTTGCAAGATCGTTTTCCCTGCATATATAATTTTCTTTACATATCAGTTGTTGAAATATTCATTTAATGAATGTTTCTTAAAGTTGAACACCGCTCGTATATAAGCAGTCACACAGGTATCTATATAAACCCTTTGATTTTAACTTGTGGCCGACATTTAGTGTTCCTTTTATGGTCTTTGGATTTTATGCATGTATTTCTTTTTATATGTGCATATTCTATTTGTAAATAATGGATTGACCTGTTTATTTTGCATATTCTATTTGTAAATAATGGATTGACCTCTTTATTCGATGTTAGTAAAATTAACATCAAATAAACAGGTCAATCCATTATTTACAAATAGAATATGCAAATGTACTAACTTAGTATAATCTCCTGGCTTGAAAATAGTGCGTAAAATTTGTTAATTTCATTGTGACCAAGTAACATTGCGAGGCAAGATGTACATCCTCACAGGTGAGACCTCTACAGCGATAATCGTTTAACTGATATGAGATCTGCAGTTTTTAAAGGGGATGTAGGGATAACGGTGATAACAGAGAAATATGGCGGATTTGGCTTATTAACAAAAAGTTGTTTAGCTTTAAAAGCTCAGTAATTTATGTTACATGCACATGCAAACTGAAAGAAGCAAAGGCTTTTTTTCAAATAAATTCACGTTCATGCACAACAATACAATATTTATGTAAAAATAAAAGGGCCTCATATAGAGGAAACAGTTTTTCCTTGTGATTTACCTATAATCTTGTTCCCTGGGTGGATACATTGGTTATCCACCCAGTATCCATTTTAAAGGGGATGTAGGAATATATCCCTACATAACGGCAACAATGACGAATTAAAGGTTCAAAATAATCAATGTAGCGCATTTCTTGATCGTAGAAATCGATACTGTTAACTTGAAGAAAAATTCGATGCATAGCTTTACCCTGGTTGATTAAATAGAGGGATAAAGACGGCTGAATATTTTGTACATACCTGAACTTTGTATGAAGTGTCTCGCATTGAAGCTTGAACCACTGCCGATATCACGTGACATTCTTTGTCTAAAATGAACTTTAACACCCTTTCGCTATTAACGGCTTTCTCGCTCTTCCATGTTAGCGTTGTATTGCCATCTACATAACCAGCCAAGTATCTTAGTGATAACGCCATTATTACAGCAACTGCCCGGAAGTACGTTTTCTCGTTATATCTCGCGGGTCACATGACGAGACTTTCAGACCCTATGTAAGAGTGTTTTGTGTGTGCTTGCTACGGATATGAACAACTATATACAGCGATTTATTTAAAGAGTTGGTGTTTATAACTTCAAAATCAGTTGAACAGAATGAAAAATTAAGTAATTTCAAAGTCATACAGTACCCGCAACGTTATTTTTTACAATCCTATCCTATCGTATCGTGTATCAATCTTATAGTATCGTGCGTGTATGCTGTTCTACTGTGCGTTAATTCTATCTTATCGTGCGTGTATACTGTTCTATCGCGCGTTAATCCTATCCTATCGTGCGTTAATCCTATCAGGTTTATCGTTTAATTTCAACAATTCTTCCGTTTATCCTATCGTGTTAATTTTTTCGTGCCTTATCATAAGCAAGTAAATGTATTACTAAGTTGCAACTCGTTCGGTGCGCCGTATACGAATATTTATCGAACAAGAATTGTAAAATCCTATCCAACATTCCGTCGGGATACTAATTTTTGAATTTTTTAGATCAAAATTAACCAATATTATATGTAAATCATATCTGTTAACATTGAACATTAAAAATGTAGTTCTTAGGAACAGGGTAACATATTTACCTGTATATCGAATATATTAAATCGTATGCAGAGTGTATACCTGCGTAAACATTAACTGTTATGCAATATAATTTTGTTGCATCATATTTTACAGAAACAAAACTATTTATGATATAATTTATATTTGATTAAAACCCTAGTTGTATTTTGAACCCGTTATTTTCCGTGTGATTATGATTTCAGGCTGAAATGTTCTCGACAATCAGCTAGAGTGTATGTTAATGAAAACAATGTTAACAAATCGTTCGCAGAATGTGTATCTGCGTAAATATTTATTTAACGTGTGTGATAATTCGTTTTAATGCATCATTTTCTTATACAGAAAGAAATGTACTTATAGATTTTATATTTACTTTATACAAGAGTTTGATTTATATAATTAAACCCGTTATTTCCCGTGTGATTTAATCTCGGGCTGATACGCAGCTAGGTTAAGGACGCCCATGGATTACCGTATGCAATAAATACACTAAAACGGACTTTATTCCAGACAAAGTATACAAACTCATCCAAATATGGCAACGATAAAGTTTATACATCATTATGTTACTGCCGATCTCCCCTACATTTTTCACCGGAACACAGTCACCGCATCAGCTGTTTATCACGTGATACGCTAAAAATAGAGCAGCTACATATGACTTCATTTATTGCAAAAGTTCCACGATATACGAATAAAATATTAAATTGTTGTTTATATCACTTAAAAGAAAATTAATTGCTTAATCTAAAAAGTGCTGGGAGCAGCTATAGCAGTACCAGCAACATGCTTAACTTTAGCATTGATCGTTCAAGTTTAATATTTTTTTTCGATAACCGAGTTAATTCACGTGTCAAAAAATGTTTCCTTTCAAGCAAGAACTTGCTCCCAGCACTTTTTACAATCACTGGTATGTGATGAAAATAAAAAAGTTAAACACAATCCTTAAAATTGACGGGATATCGTTGAACTTTTGCAATTTTAGACAGATGTATATGATTTTATGCAAATTAGCCGTTTTCAAACGCACTGATGATCAGGATCAAGGGCAGATAATCTGGCGTTGTGAAGCGCGGAAAATTTAAAGATTTACATTGTTAATCGTTGGTTATTCCTTACCTGCACATTTCATTAACCTTTTAAACCTTTCAATTCGTAAAATACACAGGAATATTACCAATTTATTATTTTTTGTTCAGTTTAAACAGAATAGAGTGATAGAGTCGTCAATGCACCAGAACAGAATCAGATAACCCCATGCGCGGATCTAAGGTCTTGGGTGGGTGCTGGTTTTCTATAAATGTCTTCCTTATAATTTTAGACTAATTAAAGTGTATATATAACAGGCTAAAGAAAAGAAAATAAGAAGCTAGATCCACGCGTACGTAGGATCGTTTTTGAAAGGGGGGGGGGCGGGGGCAGACTCATCCAAAAAACCTTGACAAGCAAAGGAAAAAAAATCAATATTCTTTACATACTCTCAAAACAGTTGGGGGCCAACTCCATGCATATAATTTCTTATATGTAAATTTAAGAAAAACATTTTCGGCAAGAAAAAGCGGGGGGGGGGGGGGGGATCATCCCCCCCCCCCCGATCTTATGTTACGTGCCTGCTTCAATCTACCCCTGTTTATTAAATATGTAATTTGATATTGTTATCAAGTGTGTCCATGCGCGGATCTAGATGAGGGGTAAGAGGGGTCCCAACCCCCCTGGAAAATGAAAATTTATTAAATTTACATTGTAAAATCATCGCAAATATGCCTCGAACACGACACCCCCCCCCCCCCCGGCAGCAATCACAATCATCCTTCAGACACCCCCACCCCATCCCCCTCCCTGGAATTTTTTTTGGATCTGCGCATGGTGTCTCTGCCACGATTTAAGTTAATCTTGCTTATAACTATAAGAGTATCTCTACCATAAAGTCAGAATATTTTGTTCATGATATTAAGATGCAGAATTCTTTTAAAGACACACTGAACCTCATATTTGTAAAGATTTTCATAAATAATTGTATAAAATTGTCATAAAAAAGTGCATATGATATCAAATAAATTAATACAAAATAAAGGCATCAATATATACTTTTATTGAAAAGCAAAATTTCAAAACTCACAATTGTAATTTTTTTAAACAGCTTTAATTTTGTTTTTAATAAAGTTTTCACACATTCAAAATACACCAAAGCATGATAATGAACACCTTTTTATCCATCATGTTTATGCATTATCAGATTTTTTTTTAATTGAATAGTCTGTAGAACACAGTAAATATGTGGGTAGGGAAGACAGGGTAACCTCAAGAGTTGAAACCACAAGAATCGACCCGGAAAACCCATGTCGCCAGGTGGTAGCAGAAGTCCATGTTGGGCTGAAATAAAAATTTTAAAAAATCAATTAGCTGTGGGAACATATGCATAGCAAATACATGAATATTTTGTTACCAAAAAAAAATACACTGACCATGCAGTGTCATATGTATGAAAACAAGCGCGGATCTAGAAGGAAAGAAGATTTTACATTGTAAAAGTAACGCAAATATGCCTCAGACCACATGAAAAAAACAATTACCCTTCGGACCCCCCAACCCCCCCCCCCAATTCCTGGAAAAAAAAATTCTGGATCTGTGCATATGACAACATAGGCGTCGGAGGCAAATTGAAAGTGGGGGGGGGGGGGGGGGGCTAGACTATTCCTCAGAAACATTGAGGAGAAACAAACTAATTTCCAAAATCACGGAAATCCTAATCCGGGGGGGGGGGGGGGGGGGGGGGGGGGGGGGGGGGGGGGGGGGGGGGGGGGGGGGGGGGAGTATACCTACTTCCAAAAAAAAATCTTACATACCAAATTTTTATTCCAAATCATGTAATTCCTAATCCGGGGGTCCGGGGGGGGGGGGGGGGGGGGGGCTAGTATGCCTATGACTCCAACTTCTCAATCTTTCAATGTAAATTTAGGAACAATTATCTTAACTGCGAAAAAAGTGGGGGGGGGGGGCTGAACCCTCTATGATGCTATGTCCATAATGGTTAGGTCTAATTTTGCACAAAAAGTGGGAGGCTAAGCCCCCCCCCCCCTAGCCCCCCCGGTTCCGACGCCTATGGACAAGATGGCAGTACAAAAACCAAACCAAATAGCTTAGGTCTAAACTATTAACACATATCAAATTGAGAGAGAGAGAGAGAGAGAGAGAGAGAGAGAGAGAGAGAGAGAGAGAGAGAGAGAGAGTCTGCTTTACTCAAAGTGTGATACATGTAGTAAATATTTAATTTCTTTTGATATACTATATATCTCTTCTCGAAATAATCTTTGACATTATGATTCCATTACTTTCATTTTTTTTTCTATCAATGAATTGTCCATAATGTCACACATAAGCTGATGTATCTGAGCACAGTAACAATTAATCCAACATACACATGTATTTGTTATCTCAAAATTGTTTGTATACAATGTACATGTACATGTGCTATGCATGAACACTTTACGGAGAAGTGAATCAATATGTATTTACATAAAGATAAACAATAACTCAAAACAAATAACAATGATTCTGTAAAAAAAAAAAAATCCAGAAAAGACTGTATTATGAATATCAGGGAATATAAGTACCCTAAAATTCTGACCTTAAGGTAATATATATATTAAGTTCTTTTCAATTTTAAAATCAAAATCTTCTTTTAAATAAAATAAATAAATGAACTGTAGAATAGCATATAGGCCTTAGTTTAATTTACATTGGTTAATTAAAAAAAAAGTCTGCTATTGAGGAAATGCATATGTTATTGTATGCGTGTAAATGTGGATAAGGTATTGAATAATAATAACAAACCATTCAGTTTAAAGCTTGTGCCCCTCGAATATTATTTAGCCACTATGCAATCTGGTCTCAAGCGGCCGAGTCTAACCACCACAAATGTTAGATTTTACTGGTTGGGGTTTATTATCAGATTATTCTGAAGCAGAACTGCACATATTTAACACATCAAATATATTAAGCATATAACTTTAACGCAGCACATACGAATTGAATATGTAGTACAAAGCTTTCTGAATTTTTGAATTCATAAATGAAGCTGTGGATGGCAATATGATACAAAATTATTAAAATAAAGTAAAGAAATCATGATGCATACATGCACTTGATGATTACATCATTCTACACTTGTGTACCATGGGACCCCACATGTTTTTACAGTGTATGCTATATGTATTATGGTATGTATATACAATTAATAGTTCAATACACACCCGAACTAAGACACACATGTACATACAGTATGTATATATAGCATAATAAAAAATAAGAATTCAAAACAGTGTTATAGATATCTACTGTAAACTTTACCAGCAAAATGAATTATATCATCTAAAATCCAAAATTTTACTGAAGTGCAAAACATGTGTATAATCACCATGCAAATGCACTTTGTAGGCCCTAATCAATTGTTGTCCTGGGAACCCCACCTATTCCAAGTCAATGTTTACAGTGTCTGGTGTGTAGTTCAATACACAAAAGAATAACCTAATAGGAAATAATAATTCAAAACAGCGATGATGTGCAAAACAACACGTGTGTAACGTACATGTACACTGCATCCCAGTTAACACAACAACGTTTTCACAACGTTTTAAAAACGTTGTAGAAATGTTACGAAAACATTTTTAAAAACGTTATTACAACGTGAATCTGTGTGGGTTTTTTTACGTTATAATAACATTTTCTAAAAACATTTCTAAGAAGTGTTTACAAAACATTTTTAAAAACGTTATTACAGCGTAAATATGTGTGATTTTTGTTACGTTATAACAACATTTTCTAAAAACGTTTCTGAGAAATGTTAACAAAATGTTTGAGAGAAACATTTTCTAAACATAGTATGTTATCATTTTTGGGAACGTTTTTAAAATCTTTTCATTTCCTTATGAATTTTTCTTTATACTTTTATAACCTTAGGTTTTTAATACAACAGTTTTAAATGTTTCATATCAAAGACATGAGCCTTAAACATTTTCATACACAACAGAACAACATCATTTAAAATTGTCCAACTGTATTATCACAGAACTACATGTATACTTCACAAAATGAACGATATAAATCCACAGTATAATCCATTGTCATTAGATATCAAGACTTCACAGCATCCCAGTAGTCACAGTTTCACAATTGTCTGAAAAGTTTTCACACATTTCGATTGTTATAGTTGCAACAGATGTGTTTCACTGAATTTCTTAGCCCTGAAACAAAAAACAAAACAAAAATAAAACATCTGAAAAAAAATACTTACATTTACCGAAAACATCCCCCATTCCAAATCATTGCTCTTTGTAAAATGGCGTGGGTATTTCAAAAATTCTGACCCAGTAAGATAACAAATAGCGCGGAAACTGTATAACTGGGATCGGCTGCTTTCACCCTGGCCATGGCATCCCGCTGTGACATTCAATTAACTCGCAGTAAACACATTGAAAGGGAAAACCCAATGCTCTGCACTCTAAGTATTTCATATATTTTCCATAGTTAGATGCATGTTTAATCAAACTCATGCTCCGTCTTTTAAATATTTAAATTTAAAAAAAAATACATGTAAACAGATAGCCATGCTATGACCTTGAGTTGTTAGTATTACATAATGATCACTATGATACTTATGTGTACCTAGGTGCTGCGCACTGAAAAGTGTTAATGATAATTGACAGAATGAACTCTGTGACTCTTGTAGCAATGCGTAGTATTCCTAAATGATGTTATGAAACCAGGTGCATATTACGGGCATAATAATATCCAAATTGAGAGTTTAACAACAAGTGACATATTTGGCGATTCTGTGTCTGCAACGATAGCTCTAGTACTCTATATTGACTCATGTATTGTGTATTCTATATATTAACCTTTGTAACCTTTTATGCCGTGTATGAATGAACGTATTATGAGTAAGTGATGCCTCATACTAGGTGGGGGACTCCGAGACCCAGGACTCGGAGACTCAAATCCTGCATCCAGACTCTTTGATTGGCAGTTTTGACAGTTTTGTTACTTTATTTAGAAATAAAATATTAATCTTAATTTTGAACACTAAATGTTCACTCATGATCGTCGTAAATGGGCCGAACTAGTCAGAACTGTCCATCATAAATAAAATGTTATATATACCCATGTAAAATGATGTTGAACAGATTAAGATATATTCCGCTTATAGATTTAGATAGATTCCGCTTATTGAGATAGATTATGAGACTCCTGATTTGGGCTGCTATTAGCTGATGTAATTGTAACTATACGATCACGCTTAATAAAACCGCTTGAGAAAGAAATACTAGACTTGTCATCACTAAGTTTGAGCTGACCCTCAATTGGATCCGTAAGACGGAAGGCTTACATGAACTTTCTTGGTGCCAGTGACCAGGACTTAGCGAAGTTCAAAACAGAATAAGGTAATAACCATTTCTATATGTCTCTTATAGCTATCTCGAAGTAAACAACTTTGTCTATGCAACCAATATGGCGCCAGGTGATGGGTTTGACAAAAAAGAATTTAAAAATCAAATGGAGCAATTAGGAAAACAATTCGCGGGTTGGGGTCAGAACAATGAACATAAAGGGCAAGAAACAGGTCAAAAACCCCCAGAAAAAGAGCAGATTAAACAAAATACTTTTGAAACATATCATGATGCTAGGCCGTATGAAACTCGTGAACCTCGACACCGAGTCCCAGATCAGGATGATGATAAAGATTTTTTCATTGGTCAAGTTAAAGCTATAACAGCCGCACTCTCAGTGCCCCTATCTTCTGTGATAACTCCTTTTGAGGGAGATGCTCAAAAATTTAAACAGTGGATAAAGGAAGTTGAAAAGTACAGTTTTATGTCTGGGAAACAAGGTCATGAGATCCCCATGCTTGCATACATAACGAGTAAGGGTACAGTGGGGGATTATATTAAAAGGTATTTAGATGAAACAAATGCGTCTGAAGAAATCCCATCTTGGAACGATCTTAAGGAATCCCTTAAAAATAGATTTGCAGAAATAACAGATCCCCAACACGCGTTAGCAGTAATGCGTAAGACTCGACAAAATTCAAATGAAAGTGTTCAGTTGTTCGCCGAGAGACTATTGCAAATCGCGGAAGACGCCTACAGTAATGACAGACTAAAAGATCCTTTGATACAACAACAGTTAGTAGACATCTTTTGTGACGGGTTGACATTCGACTATCTCAGAATGAAAATTTTGCGAGAAAACCCTAAAGATTTAGAATCCGCAATTCAAATAGCAATGCGGGAACAAAATCTGAGACAGAGGCTAGCGATAAGAGGGTCAAATATGACAGAAATTGTACAAAGTAATGACAACAGACGAACTCTTTCAAATTTTGATACTACTCTTCCCTTATTAAAGGATAGAGCAGATAATCTTACCTCAATAGAAACAAGGCATGTAGAACCAATGGAAATTGACCATGCGCGTAATAGTATGTGTTTTAAATGTAAACAGACGGGTCATAGGGCTCGATTTTGTACTCAAAATAAACCCCAAGTCAGATCCTGTCCTCAAATAAATAAACGACCCAGTCAAAACAAACCCGTCCATGATATAGAGCAGAAACCCGTTCGCCTGTGGAATGTTGGAATTGTGGTAAAGTAGGTCATGTGCGTGCAGATTGTTGGGGCTCGCATATGTATCAAAGAGCGCAGCAAAATCGGGGCAGACCATCAAATCGTCAAGGCCGAACATATAAATCTAGCGACCAAGTACATAGGGGATCGTCTCAAAATTTCAAATCGCGCTCTTATTTTGACAAACAAAAACAGGAAAACTAAGACGTTCTTCCTTCGTTGAAGCCCGAAGAAAGAACTTTAAACAAAGACCTACATATGAAATTAATTTTACTAACAACCCCAGTAGCTGTTTATTAAAAGTAGGTAAAAATAAATTTAGAGCTTTGGTAGATACATGTGCAGCTGTATCTCTAATTAGTAAGAAAATGTATGAAAATCTATTTCCCCGCCCCAAGTTGTTTAATAATGACATCCCCTCTTTACAAGCAGCAAATGGCAATTCTTTAATTGCGATAGGGTATGTAAATATTTCCTTTAAGATTTCAGGGTTAACTTTAGACCACAAACTTTATGTGACAAAGGGACTCAACCGAAACATGATTCTCGGTCGTGATTGGCTCAAGAAAAACAATGTTCGTTTATACTTTGATCTTGGACTCATGCGTATTGATGGCAAAGTATACGCGGAACTTAAAGAAGATTTACACATCTCAACTATTGTAAGAACACATAAGAAACTTATTATGAGACCAAACACGGTGACTGTATTTTATGGAAAAATAAATAACAATTTTCCTCTGGAAAAAAATGACTTGGTTGAAGTGAACAGCATAGACAATAACTGCATTATGGAAGACCCAGGACTATATTTAAAAGACGCCGTTTGTATAGTTTGGAAAGATAAGAAAGTTCCAATGATCTTCGTTAACCAAACTAACAAAAGTTATAAAATTCCAAGAGGCTACATAGTAGGACGAATTACCGCATTAAAACAGAAGGAAATCTCAGAAATACAGACTACTCAAGACACAAAAGAAGAAATTGATGTACCTAAGAGATTTGAACACTCAATCAAAAGACTTGTGAGCAAAAACAATGATTTATTTGCAAAGAAAGACAGTGATCTTGGAGTGACTGATACTGTTAAAATGAAGATAGAAACTGGAGATCATCGCCCAATAAAGAACAGACCCTACCGTTTACCCTTAAATAAAAGACAGATAATTGACAAGGCCATACTGGAAATGATGGACGCAAAGATTATTGAGAGATCACAATCACCTTGGTCATTTCCCTTAGTAGTGGTGAAGAAAAAGGACGGATCAGACCGGATGTGCGTTGACTTTAGAAGCTTGAATAAGATAGTGAAACCCGTATCATTCCCGCTACCGTTGATTGATGACATCCTATGTTTACTAGGTAAGGCAAAATATTTCACTGCACTAGACTTAAAGAGTGGATATTGGCAAGTGAAATTAGAAGATTCAAGTAAAGAAAAAACGGCCTTTGCATGTCACAAAGGACTATTTCAATACAACCGTATGCCATTTGGGTTGAGTAATGTACCAGCAGTTTTTCAGGAGCTGATGAACATAGTTCTTCAAGGACAAGAGGAGTTTGCTATCGCATACCTGGATGACATTCTGATATTCTCAGAGACACCGGAAGATCATCTTCGTCATATTCAAGACGTTTTCAACCGCCTCAGGAAGCATGGACTTAAAATGAAGCTAAAGAAATGTAGTTTCTTCAAGGAACAGACAGAATATCTTGGTTTCATCATTGATGAACATGGCGTTACACCTGATCCGAAGTCGAAGCTATAAGAAAGTTACCAGCGCCCACTACAGTCCGAGAAGTTCGTGGCTTTATGGGTATGTGTAGTTATTACAGGAGATTTATACCGAACTTCTCTAAGATTGCAGAACCATTGATTGACTTAACCAGAAAATATGCAAGGTTCAAATGGACACCATGTTGCCAAAAAGTGTTTGACTTTATTAAAGAAAGTTTAACGGTAGTGCCTTTACTAGCATATCCAGATACTAATAAGCCGTACATCCTGTACACCGATGCCAGCGACAATTGTATTGGAGCGTGCCTTACTCAAAAGACAGATGAAGGAGAAGATAAGCCAATATATTACTTATCCCACAAGCTGAGTAAAACTCAAGAAAAGTGGTCAACCATAGAAAAGGAGGCATTTGCAATCCATTACGCCCTTCAGAAGTTAGACCATTATTTACACGGTGCTCAGTTCACTATAAGAACAGACCATAAGCCGCTCAAGTATATCTTAGAATCTCCAATGCAAAATAAGAAAATTCAACTATGGGCATTAAGTATTGCAGGATATAACTGTAAGGTAGAGTATATAGAAGGAAGATTTAACTGCTGTGCAGATCTCTTATCCAGATTACCGACAGTCAACCTGGAGTGTGAAGAGGAAGAACAATCAGAGCATGATGAACCAGATGTTAAGGACAATTTCTTTAAAGTGAACGTACTTAACTCCAATGCCTTTTCGCCTAAGAGATTGGCCAGATGTGAAGTTAAGCAACACGACGAATTGGTCAAACCCTTTATTGATCTACCAGAGGATATCAACATCAAAGAAAGTCAACAACACGACGAGCAGATCAAGAAACTGAAGAATCGGTTAGGTAAAGGAACAGCAACAGCAACCGAAGAAAAAAAGTTTTTGGAAATTGATGGTTTAATGTACTATCTTTCAGATGGAGACTCAGAAGGCCCAAAACTTTGCCTGTATGTACCACGTGAGTTAGAACTTTTAGTGGTGCAGCAGTATCATGACGGACTTGGACATATGGGAGTGGACAAAACATATGACGTAATCAGACAAAAGTACTACATACCAAATTTGTACAAAAGGTTATACTCTTATATAGAAGGATGTGTAGTATGCCAAACGAGGAGCAATAAGAAAAATCAACCTCCACTTCAAGAGACAGATATACCACCTTTTCAAATGGCTAAAGTAGGACTTGATCTATCAGGACCATATCCAACATCCTTGTCGGGAAACAAGTACATAGTTTCTTTTATTGACATTTACTCTGGTTGGCCAGAAGCTTTTCCCGTTCCTGATAAGTCAGCTGACAACATAGTACATCTAATCTTAGAAGAAATATATCCAAGATATGGCTGTCCTCTTCAAATCCTCACAGACAACGGAACAGAAAATGTGAATAAGAAAGTGGAAGAAACTTTAAAAGAATTGAATATCAACCATATCAAAACATCTTATTACAGCCCTCAAGGTAATGGTAAAGTAGAACGATTTCATAGAACTCTACATGACGTGATGGCTAAGAAAACAACAGACAACGCTCAAACATGGGATATTCATCTTAATCAGACGTTGGCAGCCATTCGTTTCCATCCTAACGATTCGTCAAAGTTTTCTCCATATTCCCTTATGTACAACAGAGATGTCGTATTACCTCTTGATACGTTAATGAAACCTCGAAGGAGATATGCGGGAGAAGATCAACACAAGATCGCCCTACAAGAACAACATAAAGCTTTCCTGCTGGTACATCGTAATATGAAGGAAGCCAAGAAGAAACAGAAAGCTCAGGCCGATAAGAAAAGCAAAGACGACAATTTTCAGGTAGGTGACCCTGTCTACCTTGATAACAACAGGAGACAAAAAAAAATTAGATAAAAAATGGCTACCATATTATCGAATCGTTGAGCAGAAAGGACCAGTTAGTTTCGTGGTGAGAGACCAATTGACTGGATTAACCACCAAATGCCATGCACGACAATTAAGACTGGCAGATATTTGGCACTGGCCCCTTTCACAAACTACTGAAGATGGTGGAAGAACTTTAAGAAAAACTAACTATGTGGTGCCACCGGAAGATGAATTGTCGTCAGAAAATGAAGACATGCAACCAGAACCATTGGAAAGAGCTATACAGTCCAAACAATGGGAAAGAGAAGGATCATCAGACGAAGAGGATATTCCCCTAGCAGAACTTCAAAGACGCATACGAGCTAAGAAGATCATAGATGATCAGCAGTATAAACACGAGAACGATCAGACCGTAGATTCAGAATCGGATGAGACCCGTGAGTCAGAACAATGTGATGAAAATAGTGCTCAAGACTATGAAATACCCTGAGATAACCCAAATGTACCCTTAGATGAAAATATGGAAATAGATGAAATAGTCCCTAAAGTAGGTCTAGGCTTCAAACCAATCCCTAAACCGCGTAAATCAATCCCTAAGCCCTATAGAGAAAATAACAAACAAGGGTATGCGTTGGCTATCATGAAGGAATTAGCCAAAATAATAAATTAAACTAGAGACGAGCTCGTTGCAAGCAACGATTAGGTTTTCCGTCGTAGCTGCGTCATACTTGTGACGTATTACAAAAAATTGATAGCTGACCATAGTACAATATTAGATGTGTAAACACTGAGAAACAAAGTATTATATTTCTGTGACCGCATAGATTTTACGGTGATATAGAATTCGTCTGGATCTGCATCGGTCGTGTGCAGTACGAACCGGGTGAGGGAATGTTGGCGTAAAGTGTATAAGGTAAATGGTTGGGGCGCGCTGTGGGCCGTAAGCTAAAACGAAGGGTAGGTTTGCCATATTCCCGAAGGTCCACCAGTATACAGTTTCAGAAAAATAAACAGGCAATTGATGCAGGATTCCACATTATTGGACGAGACTCAACGATGGCAACAATTTAACAGACAAACATGTTACAAACAAGTCGGATATGGCCAGAAGTGGCCTCCGGACTCAAGACTCTGGGAGAGTAGGACGTGGCCGGGGCTGGCCGCCGTATTCCAGACTGCGCATTGACAATTGTACATAACTATTTATAAGAATCTTAACAATGAGTATAAATTGCAATTGACAGGTAATGATATAAGTAAGCTGAGTGAAAGGTTCACAGATATAAAATAATTAAATAAACTCAATGAGTCTTTGATGTCCAAGAAATGAAAATCTGATAATTGCACAATGTTGTTTTAAGAGGTTAACAGTCCTTGAGACATGACACTCTGTCTTTTTGAAATCACATATAAAGTCTGAAAAGTGTCAATCACTAAATAAAAAAAGTAACTATGTAAGAAATAAACTGTGAGAAAAAATTACGAAACAGGTGTTGAATTTTAAGTAAAGTAAAAAAAAAAATTATAATTGAACAGTGTATTTTGCACGATGATACTACATGTTTATGAGCAAATACAGATCTTAACACGTTGTCCCTAGTTTGATTCGCCGCATTTTATTCAAAGAGTGGGACTGTGGTTATGCCCGGTACGAAGGTAAAAAGACCATTGGCAAACGTTTTACTAGCATTTTTACTAGCATGCGGAGATCCTGGAAATTTTACAAGGGGTTTTGAAGAATAATTTTGTATTTAGAGGAGGTGGAACATGCGCGGATCACAAAATTTTTCCGGGGTGGGGGTTGAAAAGTCAGACGGTTATTTGAGTTTGCCAAGGGATGTCCGAGGCATATTTGGTAAGTTTATAATGTACACGTAATTGAAAGAAATTTCGCTGGGGGGGGGGGGGGGTCTGGAACCCTTCCCCTTCTAGATCCGCGCACGGAGAAGACCGATGCCGGAAATTTTACTGTACTTTTAACCATTTTTATTTAATCATTCATGTTCATAATTATCAGAAAACCAATATTACCTTTCAAAGCAGTTAAAACTTAAAACTTAATATACGAACCATTTAGTCTCGGTGAGTATTGCGTCCGCGTACGAAAATAATGGCAATTTTCAAGAAATTCGGATGGACGATCTGTGTCCTAGGTCGTCCATCCGATTCTTTTTCTGACAAAGAGCTACAGACCTGCAGTTAGAGATTGTCAAACTCTTATTGATTATGTCAATTTGTTTGTCTCAAAGAATCATTTTTTAAATCAATAAAGTTTTACCTTAAAAAAAAAGAAAGAAATCGGGCACAATTTTCAATGTTAGCATTTTACAATTTTATGGTTTAATAAAATTTCAAGAAACAACTCTTCATTGCTTTATCCGAAATATTGCATGAAAAAAATTTACATCGCATTTTTTAAATTACAAAAGGATATTCAAAATGAACTTGGATTAACCGCTAACAAACAGGCATAAAGAGAGACTGAGAACCAATTTCTTCTCTTTTTTTTTTTACATCAAAAGAAATTCAAAAATAAATCAAAATATATTTTTTTCTTTGTATGCGTTAATGAAAATGTAGATCAGCAAGGGGTTCTTTTTCGTGCAAGCACCTACTTAACAGATTGTTACACGGGTCTACAACGATGAGAAATATCGTTGTGGCAATATTGTGGGTGAAGGATGAATGTGTAGTTTGTTTTTTAAGTTTATTTTTGATACATGTAATTATATTTATCTGGATCGGTTATGTTTGTTAGTTTGTTTTGTTTATTAAAGAGGGGAATAAAGAAATGAGTAATTTCCAAGCGCGTAGCATCGTTTTTGAAAGTGGGGGGGGGGGGGGGGGGGCAAACTCATCCAACAAATCTTGACAAGAAAAAAAAACAGATTTTTTTTTTGGAATTTTTCAAAATTTCACTCATAATTTCATGATTTTCTTAGCATTTTTTTTACATGCTACCAAAATGGGGGGGGGGGGCAACTCCATGATAATTCAATTTTTTTATGTAAATTTTATAAAAATAGGTGCTTCGAGAAAAAGTGGGGAGAGGACATCTTTATGTCATATAACATGTGAAACTGATTTCATTCCACCCACAAGCTTGAAATAATGAAATAATTTTAAGGAAAACAATATAAATAGACGTCATAAATCCCATATCAAACGACATATTACCACTTGATTCTGCGCGTCTTTTTAATGAATTTATAAACAGCGGCAAATTTTTAAATGTATTTTTAAAGGTAATGTTACATGTAGCTGCAAATCTGTAGACCTTGTATGAAAAATTTCGGATGGTAGTCAATTTTTTCCGGGGATACAGACCGAGCGGTACATATATACAGCTAAGGTAACTAAGAATAATTCCAATAAAATACTTTGTTGAGTAATGCAAGCTTTTAAGATTTGTATAAAATATAACACCCAAATACTTCGTCTTACATTCGCTATTTGTAGAACAAGCAGAACCAGTATCAGTCTGACCGGCCTCACCATATACATTGCTGGAATTGTATTGTCCTAGCATTGCATTGCTCTGCATGTACACAATTTCTTTTAAAAATTAAACACTTAAAGTGTTCATCTATATGGCTACACATAACGTACACACGTGATTCAAAATAATCCAGACGGAAAACGGTAAAGAATTCAGTCATTGAGTCTACGTTTTATAGATCTGGTAAGAAAACACATTGCGGGTCTGAATGTTTGTTGATATGTCAATCTATCAATATACAGTTTGTTAATTATTTTCGATTGCTAAGGCTACAGCGTATTTGATGAACATTGAACAACATTTTTTCCATGCCACTTATTTCCATGGAAGATAGCGAATACAAGTATAAAGCATTTATAAAATTTATTTAATTACCTCTTTAGAATTGTGTATGGAATAAATAATTTATAAGTTGCTGCTGAAGGTTGTTTGGTATTTTCGTTTGTAGACGTTTTGCAAGTAAAAAACCTGAAACGCGGGGCAAGTCATAATTAATATCCCTAATAACCGTAACTTAAAACTAGCGGCTTTGGATTCAAATATTATCGTATACGAATATTAAGTTCACTTTTTAAAATCATCTCCACGATGATAATTATATTATATCCATCGCAAATCAGTATGTTCTATCGGGAGCAATCCCGCGTTCGTTTAAATTGCCAGCGTACATTTGTCATGACAGTAATACACATTGTGCTTTAAATGACGGCCGTGTATACGTATTGTAGAAAAGTTGAGTTTAATTACCATGCATTGGAACCATTTTATTAACACATCTCCCAGTACTGAAACAATTCAAAATGTCTCTGTTACAGTAACACAGTGGGGCGTTAATCGTGTACGTCCAGCTCTAGAAGCACATGCACTGTCGTCTAGGCGACGGCCTGAATACAGCTAGCGTCCTATCGATCGGTTACCTGAGTCTCGTAATGCATCTAAATATAGACAGGGGCACAGTTATGAAACAAACAACAAAAATAAGGTCAAAGAGGTTTATCTATATGAAATGAAAATGTACATATGTATAAAACATTTGGGAATTTTATGTGGAATTATTTTTGCGCGCTACATGTATCAGTTAGTGCATTACAAGAAGCCCTTTCATTGCCTCATAAACGTGCGCACCCCCACACAAATGGACCGAACTGACAACAATTGTTTCTGCAAATACTGACTATAAATTACGAAAACATTAAATTAAATACTATAGAAGGATTCAAAATTAATTTCTTTACAACTTTGCTTAAATAATGCATTAGAAATGTTTATTCCTTTTTAAGTTATTGATAAGAAACTTTGGACGCCTCAAACTCCCTAATTATAAGGGCCAGCCCCTTTTTCGGTATACCGAATGAAAGGTCTGGGTAAGACCAAGAACTTTTAAAATACATGTTATAACAAATTTTTATCAGGTAGAAAACTAACACGGAAAATACGCGAATTTTTTTGATTTTTTTTCTTACCTTTGTTTCAACATCTATACCTTCCCTTTTATTTGCATTTAAATAATAAATAAAATATATCTCGCACAAATTCAATGTATTAGCTTTCAAACCAGCCCATCTTTGAGACTCTGCCAGTCATCGTTAAAGCTAAACCCCCTGGACAAAAGAAGTCGTTAAATTTTACTTAAAGGGGAATAACTCAAAACCGGATAGGGATTTTTCTCAACTAAAATATGCAACGACAACATCACGCGGCATGTTATCAGTCCTGAAACTTTCAAAACAATCAGTGAACAAACGAGCGAGATATTAAGGATCAAAGTTGGCGTCTAGAAGAAAAAAAAAATAATAAGAAATTTGAAAAAAAATTCAGAATAATAGTAAGGTTTTCCGCTGAGAGCGGAAAACCTTAATAAGTTATATTTATCGTCTATTGTAGATGTAAATAATCTTGAATGAGCTTAGGTTTGTATATATTGCACGCTTTTAAAAAGACATGACAGGATGACCCCCTGTGACATTAAACATGTATTGAGATACGCAGACTAGTAAACGCGGACTCAGCACCTCGGTTATTTGTATGTACATGTATATGCCGAGTTATAGAGAGTTTATCATATTCTCGAAATACATGAAACAGCGACTAATTAAGAAACTATAAGACTGATTTGTGTAAATGATTTAAGATTATTGGTAAAAACAATTAAAAATTGCGACCGACATCTTGAGTATGAGACAAGGTTGCTCAGGTTTTCATGGTTCAATCATAAGACCAAATATATTAAAGTTTTCAATATGAATTCACTTATGGTGGAATTGCCAGTAACTAATTTGCATTCCATGAAAATTCTCATCTTGGGTGGGAAGCCCCTGGTTTTAATTGTGTTTAACTTTGGCAGTAACAATAACGATAGGACTTTGTATTAAGAAACGCAAAACTATTAAAAAGTGGGGTGGTATATGCTGTGGTGGTTGCTGGACAGGTTGTCGAAAAAGGGGTAGTGACGGAGATAAGAAAGGTTCTTCCAAAGACACTGTATTTTGTTGCGTGAATCCAGAGAAATGGACCTCTAGTGACATTATTGAACTTGAACCAATCCCGAAAGACACTAGGATCCAAGAGAAACCCCGACGGAGAGGAAGACTCGAAACTAGCAAATTGACCAGTAACACGGGGACAATTTCGACCAAACTAGCACAACAATTACTTGGAGAGGTGAAAAATGAAGAGTATCCATGGACCAAATACTATCGACCGGACCCAGAGCTGGCACGTAAATACATGGAAGAGAAGGCCGCGATGTCTACGCAACAGAGGAACGCAGGAGACGCTCCGCGAGAAGTCGCCTCGCCATCCGCGCCGACCCTCTATCCACGGGTGCCGATGATGGATGAATAATTAAGCTACAGCCGCGAAGAAGTTGTGTATTCCTTATGAAAGGATTGTGAAATTTAGCGAAAATTAAAAAATGTGAAATATGTTAAAGTAGAAATGTGCGTTATCTTGTGCTCATGTAAATCCTGTATTTGTTGATTCACTCTGGAGAAATTCAGGAAGAAACCGATGGACTCCGAACTTATGACGCTAACCTCACCCCTGAGAAGAAAGAAATATTTTGTGAATTTACAAGCATGCATGGACTTAGTGTATATATGTGACATTAAACTTAATCATACTTAATATTACTTTAATGATGAATTACGATTATATTCAACTATGGTTATTTCATCTTGGTCATTATTATCATACTTTATTCATTATTGTTTTCATGATTGTAATGCGATATAATCAAGCTATATGATTTTATGTACATGTATACATCCTGGTTATAGATTTGTTTTTGTAGATGAATGATGTTCCAAGCCGGAGGTGGAAACATGTCACTTGTTACTATCTCTTAACATATATGTTCTGACTGGTATGTCACTAGGAAGTTCGTCTGATCAAGGGTAGATCAAGGACGCTTTCCTATTCCGGGCGCCAGGCATGAGAAATCTCCCTTCGGGATATTTCTTTTGTTTGGGGGACGTATGTAAACAGATAGCCATGCTATGACCTTGAGTTGTTAGTATTACATAATGATCACTTTGATACTTATGTGTACCTAGGTGCTGCGCACTGAATAGTGTTAATGATAATTGACAGAATGAACTCTGTGACTCTTGTAGCAATGCGTAGTATTCCTAAATGATGTTATGAAACCAGGTGCATATTACGGGCATAATAATATCCAAATTGAGAGTTTAACAACAAGTGACATATTTGGCGATTCTGTGTCTGCAACGATAGCTCTAGTACTCTATATTGACTCATGTATTGTGTATTCTATATATTAACCTTTGTAACCTTTTATGCCGTGTATGAATGAACGTATTATGAGTAAGTGATGCCTCATACTAGGTGGGGGACTCCGAGACCCAGGACTCGGAGACTCAAATCCTGCATCCAGACTCTTTGATTGGGTTTTTTTTTAATGATATTTAATATACAGTGTTCTAAAATGTAATTATTGCTTAATTTTTATTTTGTGCGTAGCATGCGTAACTGCATGAGGTATGCCAATCTTTAGCATTTAAAAGAGAAAAAAAAAAAACAATTCGATTATTTAGATGTTTTAAAAACGTTCTCCAAACATTGCCAGGTAATGTTTTTATTATGCTGTCTAATAACATTTTCAATCTGTATTATCAGCAGTTTTCTGACGATAAAGAAATATACTTTTGAAATACCAAAACAATGAAAGCAATTTTGGTCAGGCATTTCAAATTGATAGTGTTACAATATTCTTTAAAATAAAATTCAAAATGATTATTTAAAGCAGTCAATCGATAAATTTTAACAGCGATCGCTTTACTATATCGAAAGTAGGAAAAAGATGAAAACATGAATAATGGGCGGAGCTAACGTCATGAAATGTCACGTGATATTCATGAGGTGAAATCTATGGGAGGCCTTAACCTAGCTGCGTATATTCGCGGCGATCGGCTAGGGTGTTCGGTAATGAAAATAATTTTAACAATACAGAAAATTTATTGATCATTAAAGCTCATAATTTTAGTTGAAAAAAAAAATTAACTGGTCATTTTTATACATTCTATAAATGATGAAGCGATGATTAACAACTCGGCAATTGTTACTAAAAAAAAATTCCACGTAAATCTTTATTTGTACGTGTTCTCTCTCAAATTCTGTCATTATCAGTTTGTTCGTAAATATCGTTTAAAGTGATCATATGTTTATCATGAACATCGTTTATCCTTTCGTTTCGTGTATCAATCCTATCATATCCTGTGTGTATACTGTTCTATCGTTCTATCGTGCGTTAATCCTATCCTTTCGTGCGTGTATACTGTTCTATCGTGCGTTAATGTTATCCTATCGTGCGTGAATCCTATCCTATCGTTTATCTTGTAAAAAATGACGTTGCGGGTACTGTATCTTGAATACGGGGTAATTAATTTATATTCATGTTTACGGGGGGGGGGGGGGTCATTTTTCTATGGAGGTCATTGTTCTCCATGTTTAACATGAAGAAAAATAACCCCTGGGTCTTTTTTCGTGAGAAAAATCCAATTATTCTTCAGCTGCGGGGGGGGGGGGGGGGGGGGGGGTCATTACTCTACGTCGAAAAAAGACCTCCGGTCATTATTCTACGGGGGTCATTATTCTTCATTACACCGGCCAATTTAAACAAATAAAGTCAAAATTTTACAGTGCACTACATAAAAGCCTTCAATCAGCATAGCCGTGTTAACTCCAGATTAGTTTCAACGAAATGTTTTGACTGACCCCTGCCATTGAAAGCAAGGTGTATGGTAATTGTATGATGCGAGTTGAATGAAGGTGATGACAATCTTCATGTAGTTGTAGCTATTAACAATGTAATGCTACCTAACAAGGATAATTGTATTGCTTTGAAACTGTTTTAATTGTCTTCAAGGACAGTCAACGCGCCTGACAAAAATTGTTCTGGTAATATAAATAAAACATGTTAAAAAAACCTGATCATGTCAATAGTTAAGACAGGTCAGCAAAACAGTACTATATTGTATCATATTTTTTTACTCTAAACCATAATTTTACATATACTGGCAATATAAGTAATTATGACACACTGTTATGCAACTTATATTGAAATAAATTCTGAATAAATATGAAAGTTCTTTAATTTTAATGTAAACAAGCTGAGCAGTGACATGTTTATCTAAAGCCACATGGATCAGCAGTAAAAAGTGGTACTTTAGAGCAATTTGTCAAAAATTATTTCTTTTAATTAAGAGCCTTTTTCTGTAAGCATTTAAACACTTGTATAGAAGGTTCGGCACGCAAAGTCACCGATTTTTCTCAAATTTTAATATGATGCATATTCCTAACATAAAAACACCAAAAGTTGGTTGCTAGGCAACTCTGTTACCATGGATACACATACCCATCATTCTTAGCACAAAATGATCTTGATTTTTACTGAAGTACACACTTTTTCAGCTTAAATATTTATTTCAAGTAGATTAGTTTGTGATAAATCGTCATCAAACTCTCAAAGCATCACATTTTAACTATTGAGTAATACATTAATCAAATCAAAGTATTTATTTTTCTTTATTGTTCCAAGGGGTTAAAAGTACTTGGTTAGCAACTTTGTAAAAAACCTAGAAATGAGGCATTTTTGGTGATGCCCTGTAAATTCTTGCGGACAGGTTGATGCAAACCGACACCAATCCTGAATTGACTGGGTCTTCTGTTATCAGAAACAATCAAAACATGATGGGGAAGTTACCTCAAAATTGTTGTTTCCATGGAAACAAAAGTGTATATTTTACAACTTTCAAACTTCATGACACACTTGATATGGTTCATAAATATGTGTAAATGATGTCCTTTTGGGTATAAAAACATGTCAATATTTAAATATGCAATAAATTGAGATTGGTTGTAATATTGGTTTACAAATTATCGAATCTAGGTAAGATATATAAACAATCGTTACCATGGAAACATGATAAAGAATTTCGTTCAATTGTATGTATAATAGAGAGTTTATGTCTTTGTACTTCATTTCATTATGTAACGATAACCAAATTTTGATGAAAGAAAGGAGAGAATATTTTATCAAACTTATGTTTGTAGATCATCTTAACTGAAAGCTTTTTGGAGTGCATCCGTCTCTGTCTGTCCGTCCATCTGTGAACTTTCCACCATTTTACCTTTTTTCTCCAGATCCACTTAGCAAATTCTAACCAAACTTAGCACAAATCATCAAGAAGTCTAGGGGGTTCAAATTTGTTAGAATAAGGGTAACACACTCTTTCAGGGGGGGGGGGGGGGAAGTAATAAAGGACTAAACATCTGCTATGATCTTAAAATTTGACGTTTAAATGGGTTTAAGGTCACAAGGCACTTTTTACATAATAAGTTCTGTTTATGAAAGGTATGAGCCAGACAGAGCTTAAAGGAGGGTGTATATGCTTAGAACCTGTTTTAGAGTAATCTGATATGACCTTCATTAGATGGACAGATGGTTGGATGGATGAACGTACAGACAAACAGATCACTATAGGTAACATTCAGAAACAACCCTTATTTATAATTGGTAAACATTCGTTGGCATTCTTTAAAAATCTTCTCGTAGATCATCCGGCCAAAAAAGCTGAAACTTGTGTAGAAGTATCCTTGGGTAGCGTAGACTAAAGTTTGTTCAAATTGTGATTCCTAGGAGTAGGGTGAGCCCACGATCAGAGGGGGTGAATTTTTACATAGAAATAAAAAGAAAAAATTCAAAATGTTCTTCTCGAAGAAAAACATAATTGACGTTAAAATTGAGAATATGCGCAGACAATTTTAAAGACCTTTTCTAAACAAGAATTACTTTACTAACTTGTCAAGATACAGCGTAACAGTTCTAATTTCACCAGAGTTATGGATACAGTTGATAAGGCCTCTTGTTTGCATAACTGATTGCTTTGGTTATATTTTATTATATGGTAAGAAAGATCATAACGCTACATCGCAGCACAGTTAAGGCTGTCAATAAACTCCGTTCAGACAAAAAGTACGGGAAATGTGCATTATGACATCACAGTATATTACAAACCTCGAAAGTACTTATTAATCTATTTATTAGTAAAATTAACTTATACTAATCTTTTAATTAAAAACAACAAATGCTATTACTTACAATTTTGATGTCCGTTATATCGTACACATTGAAAAATAAGCAAGATGTCGTTCTCGCTGTACTACAAAATATGACGTCATATGCTTCAAAATGACGCATTAAGTTAAATCATTGAAGGCTATCGTGCAGTTTTATAGCGAAGAAAAATAAATGTCATACATTAACGGAAAAGTATAAATGAATATTTTGTTTAAAAATATTATTAGTAGAATGCTACCTATATAGTCTTATTTTCATTTTGTTAAAAGTATGCATCGTATAAAGAAGCCACCTCTGTTTTGTATAAAATATCGTATATCTTAAATCTGAGTACCTAAATAAATCACTTAATTGCAAGGGCATACACTTACCTGATCCCGACAAACTTTTACATGTGAATTTGAAATATGCTATGTAACTTAAAAACTTCTACGATCCTTGTAAAATCTTACAAATTAATTATTTTTTAATGAAATAACCCTGTGACCTTTAAAATTATTCAACATATGCATTATAAATTACGGTTTCTACTAACAAATATTCTTATCTTGAAAAGTTCGCAGCGTTTTTCAAAATCTACGATATAACATCAAGTTATTTCATAATTCAGTTGTGAATTTTGACATGATTATGCCCTTGCAATATTGAATTTTTTAAATGACCTCAAAACCACAAATACATCTGCTTGTACCATGCGACTGCCATATCACGTGACCACTATGAACATAAAATATTGTACTGTTATATATACATTTTAGAAATATATTGCATTTGAGTGACTGTTATTGATTTTAAAAAGGACATGCCAGTTTAACTAAAGTATACGTGTTTTCATCACAAAAATTTGCCCATATTTTTATTGACCGCCTTAACTGTACTGCGATGTGTATTTATTTAGTGCAAAGAAACAGTTGAGTTCTTCCTTGGTGTTAAATTTTCATTCAAATAATTTAATGATTAAAGTATTGAAATATATTATCATTGTAATTATTACTCATACCAGTTATAAATAGTTTTCTAATATAAATTATCATGACATCCTTTGCCATCTTCTTTTTTGAATCCCTCGAGTAATTGTTGCAGAACTAACAAAATCATACATCTGTATTTTATTTAATTATAACTTAAATGAATTTTTAAAAAAATGCATAAAGATGAGAATGCTGAAATTAATTAATTTTTAAAATAGAGTGTATTTATATGTAATAAATGTGCTATCTGTGATCTAATTCAAGAGTATGCATCGTTTGACTTGGTTTTATTCATATCATGTATCATGACGATTCTCAAAATTTATCTCTGTAGACACCAGTAAACAGCAGTTACGTTCCAATATACAAATAAACAAATAAACACTTATAAGTTTTTATAACTGATGGGACTAATGGGAATAGAACCTATTCCCCTTAGATCAAAGTATTTGCATGGTTGCTAATTTAATTCCATATTTCCTGTTTAACTGTAATCAAGGATCAGGAATTTTCAAATTATTTTTTTTAACTTCACAATCTATATATTACAAGTACCCGATATGATGTTATATCTATTAATTTACATGCATTATTTACAAAAATACAATTCCTGCAATTTACCAATGCAGAGAATTTTTAAACATGTTCATCCAACTCGAGAATTTGTATTTAAAGTTATGTTTACATTCCTAATGCATAATATTTAATTCCTTTCATTGTTTCATACCAATAAACAGTTTTGGCTGAATTATAATGGCTCATTTATATAGAAATCAGCATAGGAGTTATGCATGAAATTTGATTTCTCAGCAGAAAAAATATTACTTTCATCAAGTAAGCTATAATTTCATTACTTATCCCAAATGTCATAAAATTTGATTCTGATTTCAAAAGTTTATAATAATTATAAATCTTAAGGTATGTGAACTTCAATAGATAATTAAAGTAAATTAAGGTAACTCCTATCATAATACAATGGACTCCACAATCCATTTTAATAATAATGATTTTAAGTGTGTTCCTTGATAGGCCGGATTCATTATTATTTTTTTAGTTCTCTTAATGAAATTTGTAATTCTAAATACAACAGGGGAAGTGACCCTGACTCCCGACACCCCTATAGATCAGTGCGTGTAATAGCAAATTATTTATGCTCAAATTTTTGAAGAAATACAAAGTTAAAAGATCTGCAAATCTGATATTTACAGTCGTATTCCTATATCCCAATGACAATTACTGATATAAAGACCAGTAAACACAAGCCAATTTAAAACAATACCTATCAATACATTACCTACATGCATTTTTATTCATTGATGTGAGTATGCTTGGAAAAATAATCCCCTCAAACAGTAAAACAGTTAGTTTGGTAACATGTTTCAACTTTCTTAATAGCTAGCAGGAAACTTATAAGAAAGAAACAAAATTTACTACTCCAAAAATTTAGAAACTACCTCTGACTGTTGATTGTATCCCCTACATATATGAATGCATTCTACATAAATGTACATGCAACAAACAGTTGTTATACATGTATTTTAAAAATGAATACACATAAGCATATGTGAAAAGTGTTTGGTTTTAACAATTTTCTAACTTTCAAATGATACATATGTGATTTTGTGTGTATTTTCCAAGCTTTTGTGGTGAGGGAGGGGGTAATTTTCATATTAATAATAGAATACCAGAATATGTATGGTAATAGCAATATCTTTGCATACATTTTTTTCCTTTTTTTTTTGCTTACAGATTTAATTAGTTTGGTTTTCTTTTGTGTATTGATTTTCTTGTTTGTTTTCATGCAGGGATTGAAGGTACTAAATTGAAAACAACTCATATATTTGAGATTGAAAGAAACATTAATAACACATGCATGTAAAATAAGTTCCAGTGGTATTGTAATTAGTAAAAACTGGTATTTTTATTTGTAATTGATTAATGTTCTCAGTAATTCATTTGCATAACTTACCTGAAGTAACAAAGATCCATTAATTAAATCCAACTGCACTACATTAACATGATAAGGCATTGGGTGAGATTTCAAAAATACTAATAGAGGGTAATGTTATATTCGTAGTGACAATATACATGGGTCTTAAGAAAAATAAGGATAAAATCTTCTAGATTGTGGGGAAAAAACTACTTTGTTGACATGCTGTTTCAACACTTCTCTTTTTGAACTCTCAGCACAAACAAGTTCTAAATTGCAAAGGGAGATAATTCATTTTCCAAAAATGTAATCATTTTTGAACTTATTATTTCACAATAGTAAGGATACATGTAGCTTTCCCATCATGTTTTTACATTTTTAGATAGATGAAGGATTGATGATTTTAATTCTGTGCTTGTTAAACATTAAGCTTGCCGCATTTTTTTTTATAACACTGCAGTAAAAATGGCCTATTTTGATATAAAATGAAGTTTGGGTCGAGTTTCCATGGAAACTGGTCAGTATATAGACAATTTAGCATGCGCACTTTAGATAGTTTAATAAGGTCTACATTCTGGAAAATATTCGGCAAAATCCGTTTCTATGCGTGCCGAAAAAGTTTAAATGCTTACAGAGACTGGCTCTTAATTGGTACATATGCAAAAAACAAAATATTTATCATATACCAGTCCATGTAAATATGCCAACACAGTCTAACACAGTGACACTACTTATCATACATGTATGGTGTCGCTGATAAAAAATCAATGTGGGACTGGAAGGTTGTGCATTCAGATTAAATTTAATGTCTGATGGGAAAAAGCTGATTAATCGCAATCGACATTTTTTTAAAAAATCTTAAAATATTCTTTAAAATAATAAATTATAGGCAAATAAATTAGTGATATATTATCCTTTGCGTAACAAAATGATATGCTAGTGCGTTGATAAGTAATAAAACTTCATAATTATTTACAACATGTGATCTTGGGAAAACGCATCTTGATCCGTACATCACGTTGTCATGTTTGTGGTTACAGCACCCACTAAGTACTGCTTTTACATTTATCATACTGTTTGCGTTAGTTTACGAAGTGATTTGTCCAATACTTACCATATCTCATGCATAGTTCGACATCCATACGCATAGTATCAACCCACAACATATCGGGGCACATGTTTACATCCATGCCTGACATTTTGCTAGCAGCTAAAAATAGTCTACTCGTCCCAAATCGATACAAGCGTCGGAAGGAAGCGGATCGGAACCAAACGAAAATCAATGGTTTTATTAAAATAAGTAAATATTGATCATTATTGCAGAATGAGGGGCTTGATATATGATGTAACTCTTTTCAACAAGAAATTAAATCTAAAAACTTATCAACTATCATTAATATATGTTATTTACGTTAAATTACATATCTAATGAATATTCATGAGTTCAACGTTGATCAAAATAAGCCCTGCCTCCAAATTCCAGCCTTAACTGTGCTGCGTATTAAACATAATAATATATTACAACATAGTAATACATGTTTCCAGTCTATTCTGTAAAAACTGCAGATCGATCTTATTTATGTATGTATATTATATACAACCAATTTAAACAGTTTAGAATTATTTACACCTTATTTAAACCTTTTAATCATGCAAGCGCCTGTATTGGTTTTAGCATATGAAATGTTTAGTGCAATGATCTTGCAGAATATTGCTGATCTACATGTATATTTCAAAAAGAAATTGTTATTTTAGTTATTTATTCTGATTATCATGTTGTAGGCAACATTAAATTCTATTTCTTTTTCATTTGTTTTCAACAAACTATTCCCAGGTAATTGATAACAAATACATGAACATTTGAAAACAGACTATATCCTCCTGATCACTCAGGTGTTAAAAATAAAAATGTTGGCCAGGAGGAAATTGAGAATTTCAGAATGTTAGCTAAGTGGAAATAAACCCTCAAGATCATGAACAGATATTACGTCATGTTTTACACAAGGTGTCAGACTGACAATTTACAAGGTTGATTATTGCGACGTTCACACCTCTTGAATTTCTGAAAGTATGTATACTATACAAAGATACTGCCTCACTAATCTTTCTCTGAAGTAAAACTCCAAGGCCATTTTAAAGTCCTGACCAGGTATCTTCTCCACTATGAAAAAAAAATCATCATAAGAATAACGAAGTTTATTACTGTTGAAAAAAAAAAATTTCACCACATTTAAAAATGAAATATTCTTGTGGAGTCTGCCTTTAGTTATAATTTATGCCCACCGTTCTAACATTAAGTCTAAAATGTGATTTGTGTGCTTCCGAAGTTCAAAAAAACTATCAAATAAATAAAATAAAATATAAATAAAACTCTAACTTAAACATATAACTACCAAATACACACTTGAAAAGAAATTGCGTTAAATCTGACTTATGTGTTTTTCAATAATTTGAAGACAATGTATTAGGCTTTAGAAATATTATATAATCATTGCTGTTTTAGGGGTCAGTAGGCAAGGTTAATATTGTACTTCGAGGGTAGCTAAATCATCGTATTTATCAATTGTTTGTGGATCCTCCAGCCACTTTTTTTTATGTTTATATATTATATGATTTCTGCGTGATTTCTAAATAAATGACAATAATCTAACTATCACGAGGTGTTACTGTCTTTATTTACGTTAAAAGGCAAATGGGAACAATCGAGCTTCAAAAGTCATATAGAATTGAAGAACGTGTTGTCTGACCCTAACATAAATCATTCTGATTCAGAATTTAAATTCCCGTCATAAAAGAGTTTCAATAATTGTTTCTTCTTTTTTTTGACGATGTCCTTTTCTCAGAACCTACAAAATGATAAAAGTAAAGTTACAACTCACCTTATACTAATAGTAAACACGCCGTTTCAGGGCTCATATAATTTAGTTTACACCTCATTGCAGATATTATCTGCATTAGATCATTTTCACTACAGCAAACTCAAATCTACATACTATCACATTCTCTCACCAGATGTCGTGCTTCACAAGCTTTACCCACACCTCTGTCAACAATGAAAAAATAGCTTGTCACATGACCAAACAAGCATGGTTAGCACATGTATTGTTGATTTGT
Organism: Magallana gigas; assembly: GCF_902806645.1. Classification (NCBI taxonomy): domain Eukaryota; kingdom Metazoa; phylum Mollusca; class Bivalvia; order Ostreida; family Ostreidae; genus Magallana; species Magallana gigas. The sequence continues at coordinate 2,541,612 of NW_022994865.1, read as the reverse complement.
TTCTTGTACTCTCACTTAAAAGGAGGATATTAACAGGTGAAGACTATGTGGGCAAGTTTCAAACAGATTAAATGAGATGACATTGCCTTTGATTTGTACAAAATCAACGATGAATCGGTGACATGCAGTAACTGCTTTTTCAAAACTTTAAAACAATTGTCAAATTAGATCATGTGATAAGATTTTAATGTTTACCTCCGCAAAATAGTTATCCCAGTAACTTAAAAAAGATCAATCAATGTATTAAATATTTAATCTGATATATTTATCATCATATTTTAGATTAAAAAAGTAAATGCATCGATTTTAATTATAATTTGCTTATCGCTTCAGTTTATAAAAGAATCTTGCACATTAGGCGTTTTCAGCGGTTTAAGCGAAGCTTGTAAAGAACGACCTCTGGTGAGAAAATGATACTGTCATAGTATTTACCAACCACTTATGTACCAACATAATTACATGCATTAGTATACAATTCTTTAATGCTTGAGCAGGCAATAGACCAGAATATTTTTCCCGAGGTGCAGGGAACAGCTCAGTATGATTTATTGCCCGAGGCCAACGGCACCAAGGGAAACAATTCTGGTCTATTGACTGTTCAAGCATTAAATAATTGTTTTATTACCTAATTCCTTTTTTAGTTTTCGGGGTTTACAATTTGTATATTGCAGATGGTTTTCGTGCCTTTATGCAATATACTCAGATTTTTTTTTTCATCTTTTACATGCACAAAACCTGTTGCATGCATTACAACATCTCGATTTAATATTAGTATACACAAAGAAGGGGGAGTCTTCAACCCATTAGATTTTAAATAGTCTTCTACCTTATATAAAGCTTTAAAACTGTTGATTATTTGATATTCCATTTAGATAACATTGAATTTAGTTTCATCATGTACTAAAACAGCATCAGTGTAAAGGACTATACATTCCCTGAGAACTATCGAAAGGGTGTAACCTTAACATACCTGCGTTCTGAAATACGTTGCCGGTCCAATAGAGCGCAGTCTATTGATCGGCGGTCCAATAGATTGCAGTCTATTGACCGGCGGTCCAATAGATTGAAGTCTATTGACCGGCAGTTCAAAATAGACGCTAATATTTAATTTGTAATAAAACCACAAAATCTCTTTGATTAGGTAATAACACAATGCTGTTTTGAACACGTCTGTAAGCGAGCACGGGGAGAAACAAAAACTTAAATTGCACACACGGTTTTTTATTAACATTGTAGTTATTATTATCCTTTTTGAAGTGGCTTTTCTGTTTTGACAGCTGCACTGAGTACATGTATAAACTATACCTACCCCTAATCATAACCTTTCTATTTGGAAGATTCAGCTTACTATTAATTGGCTGCTGGTGCAAACTAAATAATGTACGGAAATAGCAACGGACAGAGCAACAAGATATTTATCGAAAAATGATTAAAAATCAAAATAACGGATAACACATGACAGTCGGGTTGGGGGTGTTATTCGAATGTTTCTGAACAATACATATGACAAACATATAGTATGTGCTATGAAAATTGTAAATTAATTGTACAAGAATTGACACATTGGGAATTGGCAGAGTTTCCATTTAAACTCCCTGTATATTAAAAAAAATCAGTTATAGATACATGTAATTATAAACATCACTATTAAGATAAATTATTTCAATAGTGGATAGACATTTACTTCGTTACGACCACTATTGAAATATGTTATTTCAATGGTGGTTAATGATGAATTTTATTACTACCTCTATTTAAAAAAATTACTTCAAAAGTGGTTGGTGATGAATCTTATAACGACCACTATTGAAATACAAACCCCATTTAAAATATTTAATAATATGTATCATTATAATTATCTTGATTCAAATATATTATCGTATATATATATATATATATATATATATATATATATATATATATATATATATATATATATATATATATATATATATATATATATTTATTTCATTATAAGAATAACTGTGCAGTTTTGGCAACCACTTTTGAACGAGGACGTCATTTGGATCACCCTCTTAAATATGTTGTTTTATAAACAATTCTTTACTTGTCAAAAAAATTGTGAGTGTTTGTTAAATTTGTTGAGTGAAAATTTACATCATATATTTTTATAAAAATGCGTTTGATTTTTTGTTCCATAAAATGAATCAAAAGTTCTTTAAGGAGAAAATGGTACAAGATATTCTGGGAAAACCTTTCAATCACTTTTGAAATTTATTTTTTCAATAGTAATTGATAATAAATTCCATTATATATATTGCTTTATAGCAATTGTTGAAAAATAACCACTACTGAAACACAACCACTATTTACATAGATATTGTTCCTGCTTTCACTCAAAGTAGGGGATATATGTAATATCTTTCTGTTTGTCTGCCTGCCTGAGTCTATCATTGTGTACATGTATGTGTTCATTTCCAGATGGAAGTTATAGGTAACACTGCTCTGCTAATATTTTAGCATTTTAATACAGGTTTTTTTATATAAAATATTGTAATAAAAGTACTTTCATCGTTTAAGATTTTTTCTCATTTGAAATATTTCCCACAAAAGACGTTTTAAAGCACATGACATCAATTCAGAGCTAGTTTTTATATTCTTATGATATCATACCCTGTTTTCTAGAGCATGCTATTTTTATGTGTGATGTTTATGTTTTCAACTTACAAGAGTTGGTAAAACTTATTTAGAAAAATGATACTTTGTATGTGCAAAATTCAAACACATAAAAATGAAGCAAAAATAAACTGGTAAGATATATTTTTTCACACTGATTGAACAAATATATGTTGCATACGTCATCTTAACACCGATCATTTTATTTACAAAAATATAATCAGGCCTTATATCCGCTTTTTTTCAAAAAGAAAAAAAAACTATTACGGTAGGAATATGCTTAACATGCTTTTGTCAAGATGTATTGAATTGAATACTATAATATATTTAGCTCTTTATTATGGTTAAACTACATGCACAAAATGCATTAGCTGTTTTCTGAAACATTCCTTAGCAGAAATATGTTCTAATATTACCAAATGTAATAAGTACAAAACAAATTTGACAGAGAGGAACGAAAGTATGTACATGTTGCTAAATGCTCTTAATTGCCAGCCTATAAGTAACAAAAAAGTATGACTGGATTCTCTAAAGAATCACAGGAGTAGTGTTTTGCTTTGCTATAAAGGAGGTAAGTGTTCGAATTAATTAAATTATTCAGGGTGTTAGAAATAAAACCATCTATAAACATACATAAAGATGGTAATACATCTAACAATATTCAAAAAAGCAATGTCTTCTTAAAACATATAGCTACATACGTGCCTTAAATTGAAATGTTGAGCAAAACACTAAACCTAATATCACAGTTGCTTTTTGATAATTGCAAAGATAACTGAATAAACGAAAATCAGTTAAAACTGACTACTCAAAACGGAAACTTTAATACAACAAAAATGTATATTTTTGTTTATACTCTTCTTAAACCATTTATGGTGTACTTTGGTCGGGGAGATGGTTCTACCGATGATATAAGGTAAATAGCATTATTGGCATCTGCACGATGTGAAGCCAGAATGAAGAGAATTAAAAGCAAGTTTTGCTGTTCCATTTACAAGAGCGGAGAAAAGGTCTTGTTGAAATATCCCTGCCGAAAACGTGTATATAAAAACAGATCAGAAGTTGTTGCAAGAATACTTAAAAGACGCAAATGATTTAGTAAATAATTTGTAACATACATAAACCCAAACGGACTTGCACGAAAGGAATGGATAACTGTGGAAAACGAAACAAGCCTTACAGTTTAGGAAGAGAAAAAAACGAAGAAAAAAAATCAAAGAAGCTTTTTCAAGAATCATCGAAGAAAATATTACATTGCCATCACTCCAAGTATAGAAACCCAAAGAAACTCTGATTATGATAAGGAAAAAGGACAAAGTGAACCGGAAATCCCAAATCCCCAATTTGTTAAGAAATTGCGTTGAAGATAACGCATATGACGCAATTCTTATTCCTGGAGTCAGAAATACGTTAAATCCAACAAACTATGGAAACTGTCAATTTGATGCCTTAGCATGCAATCTAAATAGCTTAGGCCTGTATAGAACAGGAGATCAGCTTTGTCATCTCCAAACTAGGTCAAGAGCATCACCGAATCGTATCAGACACAGGACGGTTCGATCCTGATCTCTCTCTATATTATTATAGTAGGCCATTACCCTGGATGATTAGGCGAACATTACGTAAGCGATGTTTGTGCTAACGTACAAAATGTGTTGCCCATAATACAAGAATCTCTTATTCCTGAAACCGATTCTGTAAATCAAAGCCAATCCTTTTAAACCGAGAACGAGGTTTCGTCACCAACACACCAAGACTGCAGAATCAATTTGTATGGATGATTTCTTTCCAGATCCATTACTCGAACCACACCATCTACTTCTGAAGAGACCAAAAGATCTCCTTGTCCAGCAAAGAAGAGCTTTGGTGAAAAAACCAGCTCCTTGCATGCAGATACGTCAAATACTGAGTCTCCTCTACTTCCAAATATTGTTCTTGAAAATATCATACGAATTTGTATTGAATTGTATCCTGAATCAATGTTCAGACTGCAGTATGTTAGTAGATTCTTTATGCACATTGTCAGATCTGCTGGACTACCCCTTATCCATATGAACAACTTGATAATGTCTGACATTCGGAATCATTTATGCATTCGGCGCTTGGTGAGTCGTTTTGGAAGGAATAGTGGCCTTATTTGTCGATTAAGAGACATTGCACAGGATCAACGATTCTCGAACACTTGGTTAGTTTTGTTTGAGGAAGAGAACAATTCGTACGAAATTCGAAACAAATTTTGGAGGAAAATGAACAGACCGGCCATTGTGATAGCTAATGTTAAAGTCAGTTTCATTGGTTAATATTCCTGTTGGTCCAATCATAATCAGTCTTTTTCGAAGACCTCAAAATGGCTGGTCCTGTCAGAAGTCAATGTGGTTGCAGAATAAAAGTTCAGTATGGAGAGGATTTAAGGAATTTTATTGGAGTTTTTGTATGTAAGAAACGTGCGTTTGATGTACATGTAAGATTTTAAAAGATTGGTGCGAATGTTTTTCGACTTGTTGCAATACTGATGTAGGCAAAATCCCATCGTGAGCCTCTGACCGGTAACTGTCCAAGTAAAAATAAACTGGCGACTTCGAGAAGACCCATCAACTTGAAATTCAGCATGAGTGTATGCCAGACATTACTTTTCAGAAACATACATGCATATTGCGAGTGTTTTAAAAAATGATCGATTTTATTAGGCTTTTGAAGCGAGCTGGTAGTTTTTATTTGGGTCAGAGTTCGACCCCTTTCTTTATTCATGGTTACATTGAAATTAATGTTAAAACAGGCTTGGCCCATGTGGTTCTTGGTTCTAAAAGTGTTTTTCGTCTTTTATATCATGTTAATCTTTTTTGTTTCATGTTCTAGGCGAACTTATTTTATATTGTTGTCGTTGTCTTTTAAATCAGTATGACATGATGCATATGTATTCATAGTAAATACGATTGCTTGTAAATGACTTCATTTTAACATTCTTGACATTTATTCTCTATATCAAACCGGGAGACTTTATTAAAACGAACAATTAATTGCAATGATTTTCAATTTTAATTCTATATAATGAACGTACATGTATGCGTGCGATATTAAGCCTGGTTTTCTTTTACTGAATTTTAAATAAAATTGCAATGTGAATATGCTTTATTCGAGTTTTGTATTCTAAGGTAATTGATGTATAACGACCACATTTTGTACCTAAAAAATGAATGGTCTGATATTCTTAATTATGAAATCATTTTGATGATGTTAACAAATAAAAATACTCCACCAAAAAACTTTTCAAAATATTAATTATGGTCTAACTAATTACACCTCGAATTTTGCATTGAAGTCTATGAACAACGGATGTTTTAATAAGATATTGTAAAAAATAACTTTAAAATTTTAAAACTCTGTTGGTTAATACATGCATAAACTTTCTCTTTATTAAAATATGAAAGAAAATGAATCATTTACCTCAGATATTTTGAAGAAATTAAAAATGTTTTTTTTAACAAGGGGAGATAACTTTTTAAAAAAATTAGGTGCAACATAGCCGGCTTCTTATATGTTGTCAGTCATGTGAGTTTGGTTCATTTCACTTTCATTGTTATCAAGCAATACATATTAAACTGCTTTAAAATGATTCAAAATTGTTCAATATTCCTTCATTATACATTGAATACCTTAAGGCTAACCTTAGCCAATGGCTTTTAAGTGTACTTTTCTCATCAACATATGTCCCACATAGCCAATATCAAACAAACATATAATATTGATATTTTTCGCAAATTTAGTAAGTTTTAGAGAACGTTCGGGATTAAATTTTTGAGCAGATATCTTCATCTTTCAGTTAACATCATATTCTGTCACGTAATGTTTTATCACCAGGGAAGAGGTGGCTTGGCTTTATATGTCAGGTTGAAACTATGTTTTTGATTTGTTATTAATCAACCACATTCAATTGACTTAAAAGGGCATGGTCACGATTTTGGTCAAATTTTACTTTTCTGTTTTTATTATCTACAATGCTTTAGGAATTTATTTCTAATGATCGAATGAGATGTGGGTGCCAGTCGATGAGTTTTAAGCAAGATACAGGGATCACGATTCTTCGTCATGTAAACAAGCCTTGTGCCTTGGTTTTGTTTACATAGGTTCAATATACTAGTAAAAAGTTTTCTTCAAGCTGATTTGTCTATGTTCTTATTCATTTTAAGCATAAATAAACATTTTCTAACGATTAACACAGTCATTTGAGGTCTAAAACTTGAATTTTCACTTCAACATTCAAAATGTAAACAAAAGTTTTGTTTACAAAGCGAAGAATTGTAAGCTCTGTAACTCGCTTATAACTTAACAAATGACAATCAAATTTTGGTTGCCTATAAGGAATGCCTTGCTGAAGCATTGTAAACATAAAAAAAAATCGAAAAAATAATTTTTAACCAAAGTCGTGACCATGCCCCTTTAAAACTATAAAATTAAATAAATCTCAGTGGCTGCTATTTTTGTATATTAAATCTTAACAAGTAGTTGGTGTTTTATTAGTCATATTCATAATGAAATACATTAAATCCAATATTGAAACAATAAAATTCAAAAAATTTGGTTCCTCCGCTGGGCACTTCATCGATCTGATGTTTAAATTTTGATCTTTTGACCTAAAAATCATTTTCAGGGGTCATTTTAGGCTGTAATAAATGTTGATTTAGAAGTCTACTACAAAATCTAGTATGGGATACAATCAAGTATGATTTTATACATTTAATTTTCCAGGTCGAAGTATTTATCAGCGTAGAGAAATTGTTAAGCTACCAAATCTGTAATTTATGAGTTCAATCTCGATCTGCCTTTTCGAAATTTGACCTTTGCAATTATTCTTCAAATGCAGTTTTTAATCTAATATTGCATAATTGAAATTTCAACTCTGGTAGTATCTTGATAGTGGTTACAATATGATATTGATAATGAAATACATTCTAAACCATTATTGAAATAAGTTATTTCAATAGTGGTTAAGGATGCATTTCATTACAACCACTATTGAAATAAGTTATTTCAATCGTGGTTAAGGATCCGTTTCATGCCAACCCCTCTTGGAATAAAACATTTTAAAAGTGAAAGGCATGCATGTCATTTGTATGCCTATTATTCCGTATGCATGTAACCCTCTCAGTTCCAGATGACAGGTGTTATGGAAAGCACGACTATATAAATGTAAAGCAAAGTAAATCATGATTAAAAAGGAATTTATCATATCATAAGACATATATTATATCTTAAGAAACTCATCTAGCAGAAAGGAAAGTGTTACAAACAGACGTAATAATAGACATAAAACTGAAATGCATCATCAACCACTATTGAAATACTTTATTTCAATAGTGGTTGAAATGAAAGGTATCCCTAACCACTATTGAAATAATTTATTTCAATAGTGGTTGAAATGAAACACATCCTTAACCACTATTGAAATAATATATTCCAATAGTGGTTGTAATGAAGTACATTATTGAAAATAGTTTTTCTCAATAGTGATATCAATAATAATATTTATCAGTAATTTAATTATGGTTGTAACGCGGCATTTGATTGGATAGAAAAATTTAGTTAAATTTGTATAACCTGGTTTGCACGTCACAAGACACGTCACAATGCACCAACGTACTAATTCACTTGACGTTACGTTTGAATTTTGAACAGATTTATATCATTTTTTAAAGTAAAACGGACTCAATTTGTACAGCAAATTCCAGAAAATTAAATTATAAGGAATGAACTCAATATCTACCCAAGTTATACTCGTATAACCTGGGTTGGAGCAATTTTCGCTTTTTTATAATCCGCCGCGTAAATTGCCCCAACCCAGGTTATACGAGTATAACTTGGGTAGACATTGAGTTCATTTCTTAAATAAATAATTATTCAATATACAGGGGGTTTGAATAGAAGTTCTGGCGATTTACAAGATGTTCACTATTGTGCAGATACGTGTAATATACAATATTCATTGAACATGATATGTCAGTAGAAAGAGAAATGTTAAGAAAAAGATATAAACTGTCAAAGTAATATTTATAAAGAAATTCATTCTAAGCTACGATTGAAAACAAATATAAATAGTAGATGTACTTCCACAGTGTCTTTAAATTGACTTTTAAAATGGAATACATCCCTGAACACTATTTAGATAATTCATTTCAATAGTGGTTGTATTATAATAGTAGTTGCAAAGTGATTCTTCAAAACAAAAATACATTCCCAACCACTATTCAAATAATTTATTTCAATACTGGTTGCAAAGTGATTTTTCTAATTAAATGCATTCACAACCACTATTGAAATAATTTATTTGTGTGTGTGTGTGTGTGTGTGTGTGTGTGTGTGTGTGTGTGTATGTGTGTGTGGGACCATTTTGAACATGTGATAATGTTTAGGGGTACTATTCAATAGTTTTCATGAAACATATGTTTTTTTTTGCCAATAAATGAACCCCGATACATAATGTTAGTAGTGTTAAGATGAATAAATACCGTGATGCGTCCTTTTTTGATCAGATCTGCAAAAAAGAAAGTTGGGTAGGTTAGTGGGTAAATATTTTTTTTTCTACCAAGGCATAGTATAAAATAGAAAATTAATCAATCATGAAAAAATCAATCAATTCTTTAATTGCAAAAATTAAAAAAAATCCACTTGTGAAACTAATTGTTAAACCTGTACTAATGGGATGCAAAACAAATTCAATAGCGAATTCACATGTACATGACTAGATGTGCATGAATAGATTCATTATCATTTGTATGTTGATATACATGTTAACCTATATTTAAATATCATTTCAATGATCATAATGTACATACTCCAAAGTATCATTTATTTTTTCAAAATTTTGCTTATAAAATGTCTAAAAGTATATTAAAACAATAATATTTGATAAACTTAGGGTTATGTTATACATGTAAATATTTGTGAAGTCATATTTGATGATTCTACAATATTAAGTTTATACAAAATCACTACACTTGCAGAGTGTATCCTTCTCTGATAAGGATTTTTAAACCAAATTTGAAACATAATGTTAGGGAAGAAAAATAAAAGTATAATTATAATAAAAGATTTTTGTAAATTTATCCAATTTTACTTTGATTATAGTCATAACCAAAATCAACACTTTTGTTTCTGTTGATTTGAAATTTGAAAAATTTGAGAAAACTATTTAAAGTTTTAACAACATAAAAAGTCTTTCATTGCACAGGAACCAACCTATTGTTTGGGGAGATTTGTGTCTCCCTAACATAAACGCAGGGAGAGGTTTAAGAATTCAGAGAGACTGTCACTATTTGATATATCATAACCTACAGGAATGACGATATACACAGATTCATCCTTAATTAAAATCGGATTAAAATTTAAGCAAGTTAATAAAAAAAAGAACTTCTTAAAGTTTCGAGGTTCCGGTCACGTGAGGAGCCGAACGTAGTGGTCTTTTCTTAGCTCTGCTGTTTTTGCCTAATTAAGGTCCTCCGTTTCCAACGGAAGACCTTGTACTGATTCTGTTGGAAATTCTTCATTGTCATTTGTCTTTTTCTTTTTCTTCTAGACGTTTCTTTAAACTGTAATATCTCACTTGTTTGTCATTAGATTTTATTTAAATTTGTTTAGTGGGTCTCGTGTACCTGCAAAGACTCCGAATTGATCCGTAGCAAGTAGTTTTAATTTACAAATCTTTAATGTAGACATCTTGAACGTTGTCCTCCTTGTGTTACATGTTTGATTAACCCACGTATACTTCTTAAAAAAATACATCGAAATTTATGTTTCAAAAAATGTTAAATTTTGCTTATATCTTTGCTCAATAACATTTTAGTTGTAATTTTTTTCTAGACACACATAGAACAAAAGTTGTGCAAAATATTAAGAGCTTTCATTTGATACCATAAAAAAGGGTTAGCCCCTTAAATGAGGGCTCTAGATCCCTTAAAAGCCTTTGCTTCCTAACTCTAAAATGGTAAATTTTTCGATATGGGCGTCGCTGCAAAAAATGTTGTTTGTGACTTTATTGATCTTATAAAACTGTTTTTGTGTTTGGGTATTGCATAATATGAGGGTAAATAGTAATATATGTTAACCAGTACTCGCGGTAATTTGGCCAAGTTAACGAAACTCTCCCTCGCCGGCGGCCGAGAAAATCGGTCACCATGGTCGCGGCTGGGCTACCTAGCGGTCAGCGGTTATCTAATACTCGAGAGTTGCGTCTCTCATATATGAGTTTATTTAGCCGCGAACTCAAGAATTGTTTTAGTTTTAATTACACATAAACGTTTATGGACTAAACGATTGGGTATCAATTAAGAAATATAATACACAAGATTCGCACACCGCGACGCACACTTAGATGAATATGAACGTGTTTGAGTTTATATAGCCGTAAATACAAGAACTGTTCTAATTTTATGTTATAAAAATTTGTCATCTTGTATTTATTTAATTAAACACTTGAGTGTAAATGAATATTGATGAACGATATTACTCCAAATCGGAAACATCGTCAGACATAAATTAATGGTTGGTTAATATATCTTAAAATCTTTAAATCCCCCCCAAATATCAAATGATGGTTATCCCTCGCACATGACTGAGGAGATCCAGCGCGAGTGGACAAGTGATCCGCGGTCGGCTCGTGTTCTTCTACATGCACCTTATCTCGCGTTCATGTTTCATATGTTGCACTGGCAGAACTATATTTTATTATGTTTTCAACTATTATATAAGTTTAAGATGAAAAGATAAATTTATTTTACTTGTACAGTTGATTAAGCATTGATTTAATTATACGAAAGCGTACAAGGTAGTTTAAAAATCAAATCAAATTATAATCATTGTTCCATGTTACATGTTTGCGGTAGGTGCTAGCACGATCAAAGAATGTCCTCAATTGTCCTGAATTGAGGCATTTGATGATTATTTTAAAGAATATTCACATGAGTTTTAAAAAACTTAAGATTTGATTCTATCGGTCACATATTAATCACTCTGTAGTTTTTCTTATACATGGTTGTTCGTTTGAGTGTGGAAGCGAACTCATTGCTGCGTCCCTCCCCCTCCTCCCGCCCCGCTGACAAGTGCTCGCGCTGGATTTTTTTTAAATTGGCGAAAATATATCCAGATCTGTCGAAAATCATTTTTGGTGACTTCCTCTTATGTGTAACATTTTGTACTCAACGTGTTTTACTTTCCGACCCGTTTGTTTATTCGGTCAGTCTGTGTTAATTCAAACGCCACGTGCGACCGAAAATCTTGTGACGCTTTAGCGCACACAACTCAGAACATATGTCATTTAGTAACAGTTGGAATGGTGCTTTTATAAACAATAAGACTATTATTCGAAGTCAATCATCTTCACATTGATGTGAAATCGGAACCTGAGAATGTGGCTAATACATTAACCTGTTTAACACGCTAAACTTCTATAGTTATGAACAGAATAATTCATAATATATTATAATTGAAAGTTCGAAGTCAAATGAAATGTTGTTCTTGGGGAAATACGACTACATTATGCAATGACGTCAATCGCCATAGAAATCATCAAAGTACTGCAAGTGTCGACAGATTTCTTATTTCTTTAAAAGACCATGATAGTTCACTTGACTTGCAGACTATAATATAGCAACATATCTGCCACCCAAAAATATATGCGCTTCTCAAAGTTTCACTTAAGTGCGTTATTGATGATTTTATTTATTGCTAATTGTATGAATATTGATTTAAAAAAAAAAACCCTTTTAATTGAAGTTGTGTATTATGAGGTTTTAATGCAACTGAATTTACTTGCAAGGTTAGCTACAGCCAGTGAAATACTAATTTTAGGTGAACAATGAATAACCAATATATTAAAATACAAGATAAATAGTTTCCAGAACTATACTACTATGCATGTGTATATGAAGGTTGCACCCTCATTTGTATGGCTGTAGGTGAGGAGGTAATGGTGTATCGATGTACATACAGTGTATGACTGCACATACGGATTCCGGACCGTGGCTACTGACGATACCCATGATAGTCTTTTAATACATCAATGCGCAGTTTGATCTAGAAACTAACCAGTTTCATAACCTCTTCGAATTTCTCTAACACGGAGTGTCTAATTCCTTCCCAGAGTTCTAATTTACGCAAGAGCAATTGAAGTTTTTTTTCACTTTAATAAGTCAACCCACTGACATAAAAATAAGGATTTTGCATATTATTACATCGTCAAGAGAAGTTATATTCATTTCTGTAAATAAGGTTATTTAATTCACGTTACATAGCGGTGTCTCTATGAAACAGCATCGTCTGGTGTAAAATTTAGATGCTTGCTTTTGCATAAATTATCCTGCTGATCTTTTTTTTTAGCTGATCATATATTATTTTGAATGTCCAAGTCTACTCGTATCATATATAACAATGCTTGCTACCCTTTGAAAATTTAACTCGCCATTAAACATCTCATTTTTTAAAGAATTTTTGAAACGATTACACAAACTGTGTTCGACAAATAGTTTTCCTAAAACATTTTCTTCCTTTCTTTTTCAAAACACGTTTTATATACAAGCTTTTAATTACAACACGTTTTTATAACAAGAGCAGAACTGAAAGTTTAGTCATTATAATCGTTTGACACCATATCACATATATTTTCAACCCGCAGCAACAACGGAAGACCTACTCGTGGCTTTGTCACGAGCTCTGCTCTAGTTTTGTTTCTTTTACGACTTTTTCTGAGAATTTGAAACTTCTGAAAAGATTCCAGGGTGAGGGAAATCGCCCAAAGTGCATTTGATCAAATTTATCAGTGGAAAGTTGGAATTTGTGTGTTATTTTTTTACCATTTCCTTTCTTGGACCGTGAGTACTCGCTCACCATGGCACCAACTCAACCACAGGGAGACCCTGGGTCCCATAAAACAAGTGACAAAAAAACCCGGACAAAATGTTAGTACAAATTAACATCAAATCAGTACCTGCATCGATTAAGAACTCTGTCGTGTCTGATAAAAGTGCCGCAAAAAAAAAAGAAGAAAGAAATAGTAGCACGGACTGCGACTCCCCCAATGGCGCCCCTGATTTTGATACTACAGGTGACTTTAGGCTAATACACTGTACACGAAGGCATTGCTGATATAAAAAATACAATGGTTAGTAAAACAGATGTAAAAGAAATCGTCACTTCTATTGTCACCGAATTGAAAAATGAATTAAAAAACGAAATCATACCGGAGGTTAAGTCCAAAATCATGCCCGACTTAACACAGAGTGTGACAGACAAAATAAAAACAGAGTTTGATAACAAAATAGACACTAAAACAAAAGAAATTGAACATCAAACAAAAGAAATATCCGACGGCTTTCAACTTGAATTTGAAACTCACTTGAAAATTCACCCTCCTGTGACGCCATACATTTTACATAAACCATAAATTCATTAAAATTCTTGCAAGTAGATTTGTAATTTCTATGTAATGATAGGTGCACATCAAAAACTCAAATCATTGTTTACTTGGAGATATTTAATAAGCGTTTTTCATCCTTATATTCGACATAATTCAATAATGACAAAGGGAAATAACTCTTTTCTACTTTTCTCTAAGTGATATATCTAAATACGAAAATTTTTCTAATGTAAACAATTTGTTTTCTTTTTTTTAATTAATTTTAGTTTTCTGGCAAAGTTAGCAATAAAATTTAAATAGACAAAGAAGTATCCATCCACTTATATTTAATTTTTAAACAAAAAAAGTGTGATTTTCAGATGATAATTTCAGCCTTTGGTTTTTATTACCTTACATCTTAAATAGTATGGATACATATATATATATATATTATTTATTTTTTGATGAAATTGAAGTCCAATAAGTTAAAAAAAAGTTAAGTTTTTAACTTTGAACCCATGATTTTATAGGTACCTTAAAGCAATGTCAACACGTAGTCGACGCTGCAGTTGTCCATGCCAGCAACAACCAGCAATATTCGCAGAAAAACAATATTAAATTCACTAATTGGCAGGAGAGCGAACACGAGAACCTCCGTTCCGATCTCTGTAGAATTCTGTAGGAGACAGTCAACATAGATCTGGACGCGTCTGACATATTAGCCATACATAGTGGAGGACCACGCCCCGTCATTGCGAAGTTCTGCGACACAGACACAACAATTAAAGTGATCAAAAATCGTTCCAAAGAGGAAATTAAGAAGCGCTTCGTGATGCACGACCACCTGACTCAGATGAACGCGCAACTCATAAAAACTCTAAATCGGGACGAGCGGATCACGCGCGTGGAACTACAACGGCAAAGTATTCGCGGAGGACCACGGCGGGAAGAGACATCGATTCGATATCTTAGACAATGTGTCAGGTAAAGTCAAGTGATCGGGATCGAGATGTGTATATTTGTGTGTTAGCGTGTGTGTATGAATGTCATGTTGCGTGTATCGTTTATACTACCAAATACCAGTTTACCTCACTATTTCACTACCATTTAACAACAGGTAAATTTATTACTTAGCAATCTTGTATTTGTCTTCTGTCTAATTGTGTTCAACTGATACAAAGAGTTATATATTTACAACCAAAAGTCTGTCATTTATCTGTGACATCTATTTTTCTTTAATTGTGGTAATTGTTTCTTTTTGTGAATGTTAGAAATGGCTGATCTCATAAGAATAGCGTCTGTAAACTGTCAGGGCTCAACTACAAGCTCAAAAAGACAAGATGTACTTAATTACTACAAAAAACAAGGCTACTCTATATTGTGTTTACAAGATACCCACTTTACACCTGATATTGAGCCACTTATTGAAACTCAGTGCGGTTATAAATGTATTTTCAATTCATTTAATTCAAATTCTAGGGGTGTCAGTCTGTTTTTTAATAACAATTTTGAGTTTAAAATACACAATGAAATAAGGGATGACAAAGGAAACTTATTCGCTATTGATACTACCATTGATGACAATCATGTTACTTTGATAAATATATATGGTCCAAATGTAGATAAACCGGGTTTTTATGAACAAGTTAGAGATACCTTTTCGAATTTAGACAATGATTTTTTTATATTATGCGGGGATTTTAATCTTGTTCTGAACCCAGAGTTGGATACATTCAATTATTGAAATGTTAATAACCCAAAATCCAGAGAGAAGGTATTAGATATTATGAAAGATATTCAGTTAGTTGATGACTTTAAGATTCTTCATCCTGACAGAAGAATCTATACATGGCGGAAAAAAAATCCTCTTAAGCAAAGTCGCTTGGACTACATTTTAATATCAGAAAGTTTAACAAATATGGTAGAAAAGTTCTCGACAAAGCCTGGGTATAGGTCTGATCATTCAGCTGTGGTTTTAGAGCTGAAATCTAATAAATTTTCAAGAGGTCGTGGGCTCTGGAAGTTCAACAATAGTCTTCTAACAACAAAAAAGTCATCTAAACAAGTATACCATCATACAAGATGGACACTGGAGTGGGGATGTACAAATTTCAATCTACTGGGAATAGAATTCTCTGTTGAGTTAGAAAAAATTGTTAGTATAAATTATAGTGTTCAAATACCTAAAATCAAAGCTTTAATACAACAGTGGAAAAGGATAATTCTTACTCCTTTTGGTCGAGTTACTGTAGTTAAAACATTACTTCTTTCAAAACTCAATAATCTTTCTATTTCCTTACCAAGTCCAGATAAAGATATTATTTCTTCCCTGATCAATCTTTTTTATGAATTTATATGGAATTCAAAAATAGATAAAGTCAAGAGACAACTCAGTTCTCAAGACTACTTAAAAGGTGGTATCACAATGTTGGATATTAACAGTTTTTAGTGTCATTGAAATGTTCTTGGATCAAGTGGTTAACAAAAGATAACAAACCATGGATATATGGTTTTTTTTAGATATTCATGGTAACAAAGTGGTCAAACATTTGTTAGACTGTGGTGACAAATATGTACAAAACATGGTAATTCATTGCAACCTTTTTGGAAAGATGTTCTACACTCATGGTTAAAAGTTTTAAGAACAATTGACAATTTAGTATCTACAATAAATGTATGTGCTTTGCCAGTATGGAACAATACAAATATATGTGTTGTGATAAACCTATCATTGTCTATAACTGGTATAAACATGGTATTAAAACTAAAGGTGATTTTCTAGATGAAGATGGTCAGTTTTTGAAACAGCGTGATTTTGTAAAAAAATTATAGACTGTATAATGTATGTACAATGCTCTACAATAGTGTTATTAATGCAATATCTAGTTTCCTTAGATCTCATTCTATAAAAAGATCTGATGTTAAAAAAGATCACTATCCATACATTTCATTTTACTTTGGTTATGTTTTATTGTTTGAAAAATGTTCGAAAACCTTGTACAATATTATTAATAGTAAAGACATTATACCAAATGCCATTCAGAAATGGAACACTGAATTATCCATGCGACTGGAAATTAATGTTTCAGTTAAAGAATTCTTTAAAGTATGTTTAAAACAAGTGCTGATACCTCAATACAGTGGCTTCAGTACATAATTATGTTCAGAATGTTGCCTACACAATACTATCTTAAAATAATTAATGTAAGCACTGATGCTTGTTGCTCTTTTTGCAAAGAAGATGTTGAATCAATTACACACGTATTTATGTAATGTTTAGAAATACTACCGTTATGGAATAAACTCAGGATGCATATCTATTGTAAAACTACAAATAGAATTGGATTTAATATTACGAATGTAAAAGTTGGTGAAATACCTCTAAATTGGGGTAACAAAGTTGTAAACTTTATAATTTTGTATACCAAACAGTATATTTTTAACTGTTTGAAACAAAAAAAAATTTCCTCCCTTAAAGGGACTACACCAACATATCTATTTCAAATATAAGGTTGAAAGATACATATCAATTAAATCATGTGAAATTGAAAAAATTGACAAACAATGGTCAAACTGGAAAAATATTTTTGAAACTTCTTAAAGTTTCAAAAACTCATCGAATCTGTTGAATTTAATTTATTTGATGTGTTCATACATCTTATAAATGAAATGTTTTGTAATTGTATAAGCTAAATGACAATGTACTGTAGACAAATGGTTTTATGATTACTTTAGCAATAATTTGGCAGAGTTAAAAATTAATTACAAGTTACGAACTAATTGAAATATCAACACTTTAAGTAATAAACTTTCAATGCACAGTTGACTATACATGTTGCATCACCCATATTTATTCCCATAAAAGATAAGACAATCGATTAATCACAACAGTGGTTACATGTAACTGATGCTGTGGAAACGTCTTTTGAATCAAATGATTATCATTGTAATGCCTCTGGGTATCATTTCTACGATTGTGAACTCAAATTTCTCTCTCTCTCTCTCTCTCTCTCTCTCTCTCTCTCTCTCTCTCTCTCTCTCTCTCTCTCTCTCTCTCTCTCTCTCTCTCTCTCTCTCTCTCTCTTTCTCTCTCTCTCTCTGAAAAAAATATATATTACGTTTTAAAAATGATGGATAATATATATTATATACATATTGTTTATTTTATTTTTAGTAATAATATACCCCTCATCTTCTAAACTAACTGACTGAATTTTTTTTTTGGTATTAACGAATTACAAGTAAAAATAGGTTTAAAAAATATTACTGTTAATCCGTTTGCAATTCAAGTTATTACCTTTAAAGTGATGTCTTTTACAAAGGATAACTGCAAGACAACTTAACAAAAACATTGCTACTACTACTGCTGCTATTGCTATCACAAATCTACAAAACAATAAAAAAACAATAACAAACAATAATATCAATGTTATTGAGGATTGAAGTAATATGAAATGTTTAAACATATGATAAACAATGTTCTTTTGGAACTTTAACGTGTTAGTGGTGTTTGTATCGTATTAGAATAACATATAATATGTTAATGTGGGCTTATAAAAATTGGATGTGTCAATAAATTCTGATTAAAAAAATAGATCGCAGCCTCGAATAAATTATCATGAGAGAGTCATATTTTTATCTTCCGCTTTACGTTTAATTAACTTATAATTTAGCACCATTTTAGCATGTCACTCTACTAGAGTTTGAAAATCACAAATTTTTTCAATAAAGAAACATTACAATAAATAGATATAATTGTATATAAAACAATACAAAGGAAGTTATAACTTAACTGCATGGAAATGAAAAGATGTGCACATGTTTGCGCACTCGAACTGTATTCGGCCTCCTTTAACTGTGTATAGTTTAATTTGCTTATAGGAAAAAAACCTGATGTAGTAGACAAGTGTTTCTTTTCTTATTTTCAATCATATTATTGTTGGCATCTCAACATATTTTAACTAGTTCCGCATGTTTGTTAGTACACACATCAAATAGCAATTCGAATTCTAAAAACCTGTATTATTTCTGGGAACCGTCTTTTTTAGCCAAAAATGGAGCCCTGTGGGTGACAATAGACAATACATCGTCGGTCGAGCAAGTGTGCTGATAGTTAATTTTCTTCGGCCTCAATTGCCTTTTTCAGTCACATCATTCGTTTTAAAGTCAAAAAGTAATCTTTGAGTATTGTTCAACCATCAGAAGGCAATTTGTGATGCCTGTCGTCATTTGATCAACATTTAAACTCCCATCTCATTCCCAAAAGCGACCAACGGCCGATGATTTGATTGGACAAGAATAAGATTATCTGGGCGACGGTTGGCGGTTCACTAATCTTTATATTGACTGATATTAGCATCAGAGTTAAGTTCGTCGGCCGACAAATTTAACTTTGCCCGTCGGGCAAAGTTAAATTTGTTTTTTTGCGTCGGTGACTGAATTTTTAAGTTGAAACAGTAGTTGAATAGTCGGTGAAACAACCCTATCTCATCCGACCATCGACAATTGTTAGTTATGTCTGTGATTGTTTGGTCGACATTTGGAATAAGAGTACCAATGCAACGGATGTTGACATCAGAGAAGTGTTAATACAAGATTTAGCCGCGCAGAAAAAGGTATGGCTAAGGTGATTGGCTGAATTAATTGCTGAAATAATGATTATTTCAAAGTAAATTTATCACTGTTTAAAATAATTGATGGATTGGAGACGTAATGTAGAAAGTAAAGATATAAGAGGGGTTAAAATAGGGGGTGGGTGTCAATTTTTTGACTTAAATTGTAAACAAGCTCAATTTTGACCTATAAACGCCATGGGATCCTATGTATTTCTATTTTTTTTTTGTGTTAGTGCTTGGAATGAACTTTCAAATGTGACCAAGGATATGTCTGTAAGTATATTAATAGCAAACTAGCCTGGTGGGTTTAGGTTAACATTGAGCCCTATAGGAAATGAATTGGTACTCTTTTCCAATTTAAGCATTCCGATTTTTTTAATGTCGGCCGGCATTCATCGATTAACGACAAGAAAAACAACCAGGGATCGACTGGTCTATAGGACAATTTTGACAAAGAAGAACGTATAGGGTATTCGCCAAATTTGGCCCTCTCTTTTTATTTATTCATATCTCTATTGCGGGTATCACTGAAGTTGCTTTCCAAGAAAAAGGTATGTTTTAACACTTAGCTTATTGTTTATGTTGCTAACCAATGCTTAGCAACCATTTTGTTTGAATTTCAGCTGTTTAAGCCATGTTAGTTATTATGCAAGTTGTGTTATTGTTAGAATGCCGAAATTTAAAAAAAAGAAAAAGAAATATTCAAATAGAAAACCTTTGATCAGCCGAATTCTTCCTGGTAATATGTATTTTATTGTTAACCATACCCTAGAAATATTTGATTTGCCTAGCAACACAAAACCATATGAAAATTGAACTAGCAAAAAAATAAATCCTTAATTTATTGTTACATATACGCACAATTATATAAATATATGTTTTTCTTTTACGATAGAGCACTCTTTTAAACAAAAAAAAACACTTACTCTTAAAAACATATTGCCTAGCAACCACATACCACTATAGCAACGAAAACAAAATTGCAATTTCATTATTGAAAGGTTTAAGGTTACACTTAAGTAGCTAGAGGGTGAATACAATGAATTTAATGATAATTTTTAATTATAAATGCGAAAGCAATTCAATATCGTATTGAAAGGTTCAAAAATAGATATGTATAGCATTGGTGTTTTGACAGCTCATACATTCTGTTTGAAAAATATAGATTCAGCACAGAGAGCGAGAGCGAGAGAGAGAGAGAGAGAGAGAGAGAGAGAGAGAGAGAGAGAGAGAGAGAGAGAGAGGGAGAGAGAGAGAGAGAGAGGGAGAGAGAGAGAGAGAGAGAGAGAGAGAAAGAGGTGCGTAATCTTTTGAACGACGAAATAATTGTTTTATTCAAGAGAATATTTGCACTTTATAAACAAAAAATCATCAGTGATTCCTTTCTGAATTTTATTTTTTGAATTAATTTCATTCATATCTAGAAACTCTTTAACTATAATTTTTCGAGTTCCTAAAGAAATCATTTTTATTTATTTATATAGAAACCTTTTCTTGTTAGTATGGTTTAATTAAGCATTTTTTCTATACATCTGTTATTGAAATATTTCATCTGTTTAATGCAATCAACGTTTAGATTTACTTATATGATTTATTTTAGATGGTAAGTGTATGGCCCATTTGTCGTACGTTGATTCGTAAATTTGAACAAACGTTGCAATGATTTTATTTTTACCATAAAGATATAAAACACAAGAAGAATTGAAATTTAAGTTTACATGCTTAAAAAAATTGTAGTTCCATATAAAGAGGGACTTTCTTTCTTTTCTTCCTTTTTTGGCATCTTATTTTAGGCCTACAGTTTTTAATTAGGACTCACTGGCTACGTACACTTTTACTTTAGTGAATTTGTCATAGTAAAACAAATGGAACTATTTTTTAAAGATGCGCATAAGACAACTTCCTGGATGGTGTTATTTGTCAACATGTGAAACCCGCGTTTATTTGGGGCTATGCATGTTTACTATCAGTTATCTCTCCCAGAAGCAGCAAAATGCGTTATTTTTCTGATCTAAAATATTTACTAAAGCATTTATCAATATTTTATCTTTCATTAATAATTTGCTGAGAGTGTAGTCAATCAATTACCTTAATTAAAGCTATTTAGTAACATATATTGATATCAATTCTTTGTGAGAAATTTTCTTTAATTCTTCTTCAAGTAGTTTTATTTATCTAATATGATATAAATGTTTTCATTTAGTCCTGAACCTTTCGATATAATATATATGTGCCAGGATTTCCTGTAATATTCTTTTGTTCTTCTATATCTTGTCGAAGAAGTTCGTTTTTATCCCAATCCCAATCATAATTTCCGAAAAATACGGCGACTTCTAGATTTTTTTCTTTTTTGGTGATAAAACTCATACAGATCATCCTATATTTAAATAGATAGGCAAAGATGCGCTTATAGTTTATTTCACTCAATACATAAATATTACAAACCAGGTAAAATGTAAAAAAAATGCAAATCATAAATCATTTGTCATTCAAAATAAAGCTACTTCATTTGATATTTTGAATTATTCTATGAGAGGTACATACTATTTTGTTAAAATATGTTAACTTTGAATAACTTGATTAACAAAATATTATATTTTTTTATACCACGAAGCAAACAAGTGTAATTTTAATACAAACCTGAAATACATACTGACTTACATTACTACAAAATGATATCGACTTAATATCAATACAAATATCTAAATCGTGTTTTACATATATAATTGATCTAACATTAGCTATTGGTAATTTCGGTTTTAAAAAAAATGTTTCTTTGCACAAAATATTTAAAAAAAAACTTTTTTTTTCTCTCGCACATATTCCACTTTCACTTGGCGTGATAGTCTAAAAGTACTTAGGTCCAATCATTTTGCTCATCGATGATATTAAAGACAGATATATTTTTGAGAATAAATAAATGCATACGCATACCTTTTAAGATCATTAAACATTGATTAACTTATTGTTACCTTGAGTTTATCTGAAGGTTAGAACTTTCCGTGCAATTATTGGACTTGTGCGTACAATCTGCATCATCTGAGGGAGTAGTTGTTCTGGATTTACGGTTGGTCGATTGGGTAAAATTTAAAAAACACGTAGGATCTTTCAAAAAATGAAATCATATATACATGTACAATTCATTAATTTTACCATGTGAAAATAATTCTGACTTGTCAATAGAATGTAATATGAAATAAATGGATTACATTGTAAACCATTAGCTGATTGGTATTTGAAAGGGCATTCTGGGCATGGTCTTTTATAATCTTCTATGACGAGTCCAATTCCTTTGTCAAACACAGGGCAACAGCTACCTGAAAGTAAAAAAAAATAAACAAGTTATGAATATTTGAACTTTAGTCGTACATCAGTCAAAGTATAGTATCAAATGATTTTTAGTCGTACAAATTATGTACAAACACCCTACAGGTATAATTTCGATTGTTATTAAACACATATGCATAGTTTGGAATGTTTACAGATATATATCGTTCCTACATGTCGATAAAGCATTCTAAATGTAAACATCGACATTAAAAACAGCGATTGATACTCTTTTACATTGTTGCAAAATGACTTACATGTAGATACATAGCATCTCTCTTTCTATCTTTTGTGTATACAATACATCCAAATTACGGAATTGCAGATCTGTTATCCTTATCGCATTTAAATATGTATTTAAATAATCTTTGATGCACGCAATTTAATTGAATATTGTTTAAGCATGTTGCAATCGTTTGTTAATCATGTTTGCGAATCAGTGCAAATGTAAGTGTCGCCAGTTTCGATGTGAGATTGTCATAAAAAAGTTAAGAAATCGTTTAATGTAATGTATCTACATGTAAGTCACTTAAATAAACGTATGTAGTAGTTTGTAAATAAATAAAAGAAGAGAACAGATGACAAAAATGTGAATCCCCTTGGCAATTATCTTTGATTTCTTCATAACCAAATATCCCGGCAAATTAAATAATTGTTGGGTAATAGAAGTGCGAATTTATCGTAACAACTAAATGTTTGAATGTTTGTACATTTTACTTTTCAAATTCTAAATTACATGGTATTACTTTTAGTCGAGTATCCTGAAAAATTGTTGATTCTCAAATACTTTGACTGTTGCCCCTAGTCAATATCTGGGCCCCAACAAGGGCCCATCGTTTCATGTAGGTTTTTAGATAGATGAACAATTGTTAAGATATTCTTGAGAACTGCAATATTCAATATGTGATATGACTATGACCTCATCCTGTTGCACAGTGTATCAATGTTAAACATACGAATATCTGGAATTTGAAAATTTGAAGAAGATGAAATTCGTGTTATACAAGATTTATTCTCCTACATTGTCCAGACATTTAGTAAATGACTCCATTAACTGATTTCATTATGGCTATTGTTGCTCAGGTGGGCGATATTGTCAATGGACCCCTTGTCTGTGGTGTGCGTAATTAGATTTTGCCTTAGTCTCATGCTAAAAGTGTTTATCGTATTAATTTTGCAATCCCGTTGAAGGGTATAAGATTTTGAAAAACGTATAAAACTGCATACAGTCGAAAAAACGTGCCAAAAATGAACACAAGTAGATGTTTCAGCATTCGAATCGAAGTAAATCCATTTTTGTGCATCGTGTCATACAATTTTGCAAAACAAACTGGTTTACGATATGATAGAAGTTATATTTCTAAATTATTAGATGCAAGCAAATAATATTCATCTGTCAGAAGAACCCAATGCTCATAATTGCGCTCTTTACAAAAAAGTTAATGTTAAGTGATAAATTTACAACTACGACAACAAATTATTTTCCACGGAGACGAATGTGGTATTTTACACCTTTCTGTTACACTGTTTTGCAAAATTATTGAAAGTGAAGGTTTGTTCTATACTAAAGATAGATAGATAGATAGATAGATAGCTAGATAGATAGATAGATAGATAGATAGATAGATAGATAGATAGATAGATAGATAGATAGATAGATAGATAGATAGATCGATCGATCGATCGATCGATCGATCGATCGATCGATAAACATACCAACAATTAGACGGTTTGGAGCGCACACTTCTACAAAATATCCATTATATCTAACACAATGATACACTAATGGTTCTCCAAGACATTTCGGATATGTATCACACATCTTTTTCTCCGACAACTTTTTGAAAATGGTTGTATTTTCTGGACAAATCTGGACCTTAACGACAGTAGAGTTAGTTCCATGACAAATCTGTTCCTGTGACAAAAAAAATTTTAAGTTAAATATAAACTTAATATCGAACATTGTATGCATTAAGAAATATAACAATTTTGATTGTAAGAAAATTCCATATTCTTTATGTCATATATAACTTAACAATAGACTACATGCATTTCAAAAGCAGTGTTTTCATCTTTTGTTGTAATAGAAACAAAAAGACCAAAAAAATATTACGTTTGAAAATCTTTTCTGGCGATACATGTCCATTGCCTCTAAGCAATACAAATTTAGAAAAAATAACACAAAGTGCAAGACTGATGACCAGCTGGAACCTGACATCGTGATGGTTACTTAATGGATGTTTCTAGCGTCTTTTTTTAACTCCTATGAGCGCGCCTTCTTCAGGGGAATACTGCTATATAGGTTTTGGTTTTCTATATAAATAGAATTAGGAAAATTATAAAGGATACATTGTAATCATACATCTCGTTAGTACACATCACTTCTATTTTCAATCAGTCTGCGTTTCATGTTTTCGTCTGGACATAACACTTGGGTATCGAGGGGATTCGGGAAAAGGTGGGTTATTAACTATACCACATTTGTAAGATGCGTGATATTTTATTTGCTGACTTAGCAGATTTTTTAGGTCACCTAAATAAACTCAATTTACATTTTTAACTTCTTCTTAAAAAGAACAAGGCTGGTTTTTGCCATTGTTGATGTGAGTCATCTCTATGGTAAGAGGAATCTAAACTGTGAAATTCATGGCTCTTCCTACCCCGGGGCGCCACATGTGGGGCGATATATGAAAAAAACCCAATTTTGTTTAAAAACCGTCTTCTCCACTCCCACACATGTGAGGAAAAACCTGGTTGCAAAGTTATTATATCCATGAAGCCCTCTACCAAAATTGTGAAATTAAGACCCCTGGGTCAGGGGTTCAGGCTCTAGGGTGGGGCCAATATGGCCATATAGTTAAAATGTTTTAAATGTTAGAAAATCTTCTTCTCAACTCCCATATATATTTGTTAAAAACTAATTGCATGATTATGATGTCCACTATTTCCTCTACCTAAATTTGTAAAATGCATGTCCCCTGTGTCAGGGTTGAAGATCTAGGGCGGGGTCAATATGGCCAAATAGTTAACATGTATTAATCTTAGAAATTCTTCTCTACTCCCATATATATTTCTTAAAAACTAAACTGTGAAATTCATTACCCCTGGGTCAGGGGCTAATATGGCCATATATGAAAAATGTATAAAGTTTTTCTTTAATTTCTACTCCCACACATGTGGGCAAAAAACTGAACACATGGTTATGATGTCCACTAACTCCTCTACCTAAATTGTGAAATGCACGAACTCTGGGTCAGGGGTTCAGGACATGAAAGGGGTGGGGGGGGGGGGGCAATATGACAAGATAGTGTTGATGTTAAAAAATTGTCTTCTCTATTCTTACAGATCTGTATTAAAAACTGACTTATAATTATGTTAACCAGGAAGTCCTCTACTAAAATTTAATTTTCATGTCCCCTGGAGTATGGGTTTTGACTCTAGGGCAGGACAAGATTGGATATATAGGTGTTAATGCATATAATGTTCAAAATTATCTTCTTTACTCCCACACACCTGAAAGAAAAACTGAATTCATGTTTTTTTAGACCAAATCTGTTCGCCAAAATTATAGGTTTCATAGTTCCTTTTGTAAGACTTTCAGGCAGGGGGGTGGTCGTCATTACCAATTAATACTTTTTCTACTCCAAAATGAAACCTAATTAACTAAATGCACATATGAGACTCCTCGACAAGTTTGTGTATGGGTTATATGCTACTCAGGCGACCGTTAAGGTGTTAGTCGGAAAAAACAAAATGAGAAAAAAGAAAAATAATCGATCTAAAAAAAACAAATATAAAGATAATCAATTGATTTACCCAATCGATTTCTGATCAATCATTCTCTCTCTTTCTCTCTCTTTCTCAACAACAACTTTTCTGGAAAACTTAAATTACCCATAAACATGCTATGATAGTGACTGTTGTGACTAAGTATTTTTCTCGATTAAATGTTCTTTCAAATGTAATATGAAAACAAATAAGAACTTTTTATACATGTTGATTGTTTCTTGTGATAAAACATTTTGCACCAGCTAGGGTATTTCATTGTTCACATTCTGCCCCTCTACATCAGATCACAATTATGCACAAAGTATTCTGTATAATTAAATGAGTCCGACTCCTAATAGCCAATATTTTTATGAAAAATATTATTTTTAGTAACATTTGATTCTTTCCAATTTAGGTGATTACAGTGCTGCTATCCTGAACGTTGACAAGGATAGGAAAGGATAGGATGCACGATGCACGATACATGATAGAAATATAAAAGTAAAGTTCTATCCTATCCTATCCTATCCTATCCTGCATCCTGTAGCCAATCAGATTCGAGTATATATTTCAGAGTTATTTTGCAAAACGAAAATTGGCTTAACAATGTATTTTTAATGTCAATTTCATACGTTTTACAAGTTAAACCATTAAAGAATGATTATTATATCAAAAACGCGGTGCATAACATTGATGCGCGCTAAAATGTCGGCGCTACATCTTTGTCAACTCGTACGCAAGTATGGAGTTACTGTGAGAATTCGATGCAACATTTGACAACGTCAGAAATAGATTTATGTATTTTCTTCATTTTAAGTCTGCAGAGTATTAAAAGCTTAAATTTATAAACGACCAATTCGGCATTTTAAAAGATAAACATGTATACAAGAAACAGACATTGTTTCACATAATTTCGTCGATGCTCAATAACAGGGACGCATAATTCTGTCCGATATTAACCTGAACATATCGAAATTATAAATGTTAGCTAGCTATAAGTGCTTAAGAATTTATATTTTAAAAATAACTCCGAGTGGTTTAACTATAAACGATATAAACTTCGAAAGGAATTATTTATTTCCAGATCGTGTTTACATTTATCGCCGAACGAATCGCTCGAATAATGATAATTACGCTCAGTTATCTGTGATAAGAAAATAATTTGTAAAAATATGTGACTAAACAGTTCCTCAATAAGTGCATCGAAGTTATTTATCTGTTTTTTAACGAATAAATATAATTAAATCAAAAATCGAATCACTTACCTGTTTGTTTACGTTATTGTGTCCATCCCGCGTACGATTTAATTTGACCGTAGCACAGGTAAGTAAGTTATCCCGATCGAAGAATATTCGGTTTAAAGATTTAATTATTCTTTTTAAGTACTACATTAATTGATAAATCATTTAATTCTTAAATTTCGTTTCATTTAACTTGCACTCTTATATTTTTAAGGTATGGGATAGGATAGGATAGGATAGGATAGGATAGGATAGAGCTTATTTTCAGGATAGGATGCAGGATATAGGATAGGATAGGATAGTTTTGTCAACTTTCACGATAGCAGCACTGTAATCAAGTTTATTTAAGAAAGAGAAAAGTGTCGAGGTTTAACAAATAAACTGATATACATGTATGCTATTTTCCCTTTAGTCGAAGAAAGGCAGTTCATTTTATTTCGGATCAAATGTGGTTTTTTCTTAAATTGAAGTTTTGTGATGGGACACTCCATCTAACTGTGTCTATAAACACCCACCCGTTACACATCTTCTACCCCTCTGTGTTCACTGTGATAACCAGATAATACTAAGTTTGTAAAGTGACAAAGACTGCCTCTGCAGTTGGACACATTTGTGACGTCACACTTCTGACAACGGCGGAAACATCGGAGCGTCATGTTACTCTCCTTGAGGTTCGTCATTTTAATAATTCCAGCTAAATCATAAATCCTACAAGCTTGGCTTTGACTCCAACTTCTCAATCTTTCAAACGTACATTACGGAACATTTATTATTTATGTCTCCTGCGAAAAAAAAGTGGAGGGGCTGAACCCTCTATTCTGCTATGTGCCTAATGATTAGCTAAGCCCAACCCCCCTTCCCCCGTTCCGACGCCTATGGTGCAGTCTTAAAATAAACCCTATATCATTTAAATGGTTTGGTTTTACATTGGGTTTCTTTAAAAGTATTTTAGAGAGCAATGAATTTACTAAGAAATCCTTAGTCAAGTCAAACTTGCATTGCAGTTTCAAATAAATCACTGCAAAGATATTATATCCGATAACTTATCAAACATTTTTTTTTCTTTTAACTTAAAAACAAAGTAACAAGTTTGGTAAACAAGTCTATGATATCATCTTTAAATATGAAATTATTGGCGAGTCTTACCTGTATTAATAAATTTCACTATGTTCAATCTAATCCGAACACATTCCAAATCCTACAGTCTACTTTTCACTAAGATACGCATACCGTACATTTGATAAGAACTCTATATTTTGTCAGGTTTAAAAATGTAAAGAAACTAGCGAATAAATAATGTGTAGGTTCAGTGCTGTCAATCAGGTAAATAAGGCGGCGCTAGTGTTCTGAAGCTTGCCATTATACCTGTAGGATTTAAACCTTCCGTCAATTTGAGACGTGTACGACAGATAGATAGGTGTTAGGCATAGTTGAATAGCATTTTGTTTACACAAAGAGCGTTCCAACTTTGACAATCAACAATGGTAAAAAAATTGCATTGGTTATGAAGATCAATAGTGTTAAAATAAAGCGCCATATATGAAAAATGTATAAAGTTTTTCTTTAATTTCTACTCCCACACATGTGGGCAAAAAACTGAACACATGGTTATGATGTCCACTAACTCCTCTACCTAAATTGTGAAATGCACGAACTCTGGGTCAGGGGTTCAGGACATGAAAGGGGTGGGGGGGGGGCAATATGGCAAGATAGTGTTGATGTTAAAAAATTGTCTTCTCTATTCTTACAGATCTGTATTAAAAACTGACTTATAATTATGTTAACCAGGAAGTCCTCTACTAAAATTTAATATTCATGTCCCCTGGAGTATGGGTTTTGACTCTAGGGCAGGACAAGATTGGATATATAGGTGTTAATGCATATAATGTTCAAAATTATCTTCTTTACTCCCACACACCTGAAAGAAAAACTGAATTCATGTTTTTTTAGACCAAATCTGTTCGCCAAAATTATAGGTTTCATAGTTCCTTTTGTAAGACTTTCAGGCAGGGGGGTGGTCGTCATTACCAATTAATACTTTTTCTACTCCAAAATGAAACCTAATTAATTAAATGCACATATGAGACTCCTCGACAAGTTTGTGTATGGGTTATATGCTACTCAGGCGACCGTTAAGGTGTTAGTCGGAAAAAACAAAATGAGAAAAAAGAAAAATAATCGATCTAAAAAAAAACAAATATAAAGATAATCAATTGATTTACCCAATCGATTTCTGATCAATCATTCTCTCTCTTTCTCTCTCCTTCTCAACAACAACTTTTCTGGAAAACTTAAATTACCCATAAACATGCTATGATAGTGACTGTTGTGACTAAGTATTTTTCTCGATTAAATGTTCTTTCAAATGTAATATGAAAACAAATAAGAACTTTTTATACATGTTGATTGTTTCTTGTGATAAAACATTTTGCACCAGCTAGGGTATTTCATTTTTCACATTCTGCCCCTCTACATCAGATCACAATTATGCACAAAGTATTCTGTATAATTAAATGAGTCCGACTCCTAATAGCCAATATTTTTATGAAAAATATTATTTTTAGTAACATTTGATTCTTTCCAATTTAGGTGATTACAGTGCTGCTATCCTGAACGTTGACAAGGATAGGAAAGGATAGGATGCACGATGCACGATACATGATAGAAATATAAAAGTAAAGTTCTATCCTATCCTATCCTATCCTGCATCCTGTAGCCAATCAGATTCGAGTATATATTTCAGAGTTATTTTGCAAAACGAAAATTGGCTTAACAATGTATTTTTAATGTCAATTTCATACGTTTTACAAGTTAAACCATTAAAGAATGATTATTATATCAAAAACGCGGTGCATAACATTGATGCGCGCTAAAATGTCGGCGCTACATCTTTGTCAACTCGTACGCAAGTATGGAGTTACTGTGAGAATTCGATGCAACATTTGACAACGTCAGAAATAGATTTATGTATTTTTCTTCATTTTAAGTCTGCAGAGTATTAAAAGCTTAAATTTATAAACGACCAATTCGGCATTTTAAAAGATAAACATGTATACAAGAAACAGACATTGTTTCACATAATTTCGTCGATGCTCAATAACAGGGACGCATAATTCTGTCCGATATTAACCTGAACATATCGAAATTATAAATGTTAGCTAGCTATAAGTGCTTAAGAATTTATATTTTAAAAATAACTCCGAGTGGTTTAACTATAAACGATATAAACTTCGAAAGGAATTATTTATTTCCAGATCGTGTTTACATTTATCGCCGAACGAATCGCTCGAATAATGATAATTACGCTCAGTTATCTGTGATAAGAAAATAATTTGTAAAAATATGTGACTAAACAGTTCCTCAATAAGTGCATCGAAGTTATTTATCTGTTTTTTAACGAATAAATATAATTAAATCAAAAATCGAATCACTTACCTGTTTGTTTACGTTATTGTGTCCATCCCGCGTACGATTTAATTTGACCGTAGCACAGGTAAGTAAGTTATCCCGATCGAAGAATATTCGGTTTAAAGATTTAATTATTCTTTTTAAGTACTACATTAATTGATAAATCATTTAATTCTTAAATTTCGTTTCATTTAACTTGCACTCTTATATTTTTAAGGTATGGGATAGGATAGGATAGGATAGAGCTTATTTTCAGGATAGGATGCAGGATATAGGATAGGATAGGATAGTTTTGTCAACTTTCACGATAGCAGCACTGTAATCAAGTTTATTTAAGAAAGAGAAAAGTGTCGAGGTTTAACAAATAAACTGATATACATGTATGCTATTTTCCCTTTAGTCGAAGAAAGGCAGTTCATTTTATTTCGGATCAAATGTGGTTTTTTCTTAAATTGAAGTTTTGTGATGGGACACTCCATCTAACTGTGTCTATAAACACCCACCCGTTACACATCTTCTACCCCTCTTTGTTCACTGTGATAACCAGATAATACTAAGTTTGTAAAGTGACAAAGACTGCCTCTGCAGTTGGACACATTTGTGACGTCACACTGCTGACAACGGCGGAAACATCGGAGCGTCATGTTACTCTCCTTGAGGTTCGTCATTTTAATAATTCCAGCTAAATCATAAATCCTACAAGCTTGGCTTTGACTCCAACTTCTCAATCTTTCAAACGTACATTACGGAACATTTATTATTTATGTCTCCTGCGAAAAAAAAGTGGAGGGGCTGAACCCTCTATTCTGCTATGTGCCTAATGATTAGCTAAGCCCAACCCCCCTTCCCCCGTTCCGACGCCTATGGTGCAGTCTTAAAATAAACCCTATATCATTTAAATGGTTTGGTTTTACATTGGGTTTCTTTAAAAGTATTTTAGAGAGCAATGAATTTACTAAGAAATCCTTAGTCAAGTCAAACTTGCATTGCAGTTTCAAATAAATCACTGCAAAAATATTATATCCGATAACTTATCAAACATTTTTTTTCTTTTAACTTAAAAACAAAGTAACAAGTTTGGTAAACAAGTCTATGATATCATCTTTAAATATGAAATTATTGGCGAGTCTTACCTGTATTAATAAATTTCACTATGTTCAATCTAATCCGAACACATTCCAAATCCTACAGTCTACTTTTCACTAAGATACGCATACCGTACATTTGATAAGAACTCTATATTTTGTCAGGTTTAAAAATGTAAAGAAACTAGCGAATAAATAATGTGTAGGTTCAGTGCTGTCAATCAGGTAAATAAGGCGGCGCTAGTGTTCTGAAGCTTGCCATTATACCTGTAGGATTTAAACCTTCCGTCAATTTGAGACGTGTACGACAGATAGATAGGTGTTAGGCATAGTTGAATAGCATTTTGTTTACACAAAGAGCGTTCCAACTTTGACAATCAACAATGGTAAAAAAAATTGCATTGGTTATGAAGATCAATAGTGTTAAAATAAAGCGCTCAAATATGTTGATTTCCAATTTATCTGTGATAATTAAATTCTTTTAATATTATATATATATATATATATATATTCGTTGACCGCAATGAAACGTAACGCTTGCCCTATACCGTATGTTCTATGTAAAGGTTGTGAACAAGGACGTTGCAAATGTGTGTAGTCCTCATGTATAAATTTGTGTATTAGGGTGTTTTTTGTGTACTTGTATTTGACTATTTTTCAAACTTTTGCGTGAATGTTCCCGTTATTAAAAAGCATGTTGCACAATTTAAAATCTTTAGATATATTCATATATAGGTGAATTACTCAAGAGTGCATTTTTTTTAACTTTCGTTATTGATGTTTGCTTTCTGTATCAGATATTGCGCCCGATAATAATGTTTTGTCGTGTATTATGTGTTATTTGTTCTTTTTTTATACCCCATCATTATTTCACTTTTTCCCCTAAACGTTTTGTTTCAATGTTTGGATCTCAAGTCAAGTACATAAAAAACACATCCTTTAGTACTAAACATGTAAACTTTTTCAAAAGAAGCTGCCTTTATTTAACATAATAGTGCAAGGCATTATGTGTGTGCAAATAGTCAAAGAACTGCGAACGCTTTACATTCATATATTTCGGAATGTCTGTCAGATATTCAATATCAAAGTTATCTACTAAAAAGAATAATCAATTCCAAATAAAATTTGTAGTCAAATAAATATTTTTTAATTATTTTTTAACGAAGGTTTTGCTTACGGGGGTTTAAAATTTATTCAATGAAAACATTCTCCATGGGAAAGATAAATATTTTTCAGCGACCGATATGAGCATAAAAAATTAAAAATCACATGTTTACGTATTTAACGTTAATTAATTTTGTAACGTCACAATGGTAACTGCATTTTTTAGAATGTATTTGGTCTAAAGACTGTAGACCTACTTTCTAACCCCCCCCGTTAAACAACAAAAATTTTAGAATGAATATCAAAAAAACATATATATAAAACCCATCAAAAGAACGTTTTGTTTTCCAAAGGGATTGGGGGGGGGGGCTGTTTCTAAAACATAAATCCGTTAGTTTCCATTATTTCTATTTTACCTTTGAACTTTTGATATTACCTTGGAATTATATAGACATAAAGTCTAACCACTGTTGATAGTTGCTTCTACATTCCATGTTTTTACCATGAACGAAGCACACATTACTTATACTTAAATGATAAAAGGCTAAATTGCACAAGAATCAAATGACCATAATTTAATTGTAGGTTTCAAAATCATCAATATATTCTCTACCTCCTTTTTTTCGCTCAAAGTATTTATATTCTTTTCTGAAGATAATGAATTGATTTAACTTTTATATAATAGTAAGCAATTATTTTGTGTATTCGAGAGAGCGTTTCAAATAAATGATTTCACGGGTGTTTCGTACTACGTTGGTCTGGTCATAACACTGGGATATCGAGTGGATTGGGAAAAAGGAGGGTTATAACCTACACTACACTTGTAAGATGCATGTTTTTTTTATTTGCCGACTTGATAAACTCAGGTGACCTATTGCTATCCGTTTTCGTACGTCGTCGTGCGTTAACAATTTACATTTTTAACTTCTTAGAAACTACAAGGCTGGTTGTTACCATTTTTAATATAAGGCATCTCTATGGTAAGAGGAATCTAAATTGTGAAATTCATGGATCTATTATCTCGGGACGTTACATTTAGGACCAAATATGCAAAAAAGGGCAACTTTTCAAAAATCGTGTTCTCTACTCCAATACATGTGAGAAAAAAAAGGTTGCATAGTTATGATGTCCATGAAGCCCTCTACCAAAATTGTGAAATTCATGACCCCTGGGTCAGGGGTTCTCGCTCTAAGGTGGGGCCAATATGGCCATCTAGTAAAATGTATTAAATCTTAGAAAATCTTCCTCTCTACTTTCATATATATTTGGTAAAAATTAAATGCATGATTATGATGTCCATGAGGCCCTCTACCAAATTTGTGAAAGTCATGACCCCTGTGTCAGGGTTTCAGGTTCTGAGGTTAGGCCAATATGGCCATATAGTAAAACATTATTAAAGCTTAGAAAGTCTTCTTCTCTACTCCCATATATATTTCTTAAAAACTAATTGCATGACTATGATGTACATGACGCCCTCTATCTAAATTGTGAAATTCATAACCCCTGTGTCAGGGTTTCAGGCTCTAGGGTATGGCTAATATGGTCATATATTTAAAATATTTTTAATCTTATAAAATCTTCTTCTCTACTCCCATACATATTTGTTAAAAAGTAAAAATATGATTATGATGAGGCCCTCTACTAAATTTGTGAATTTCATGGCCCCTGGGTCAGGGATTCAGGCTCTAGGGTGAGGCCAATATGGCGATATTGTTAAAAATGTATTACATCTTAGAAAATCTTCTCTCCTCCCATATATATTTCTTAGAATCTAAATGCATGATTATGATGTCCATGAGGCCTTCTACCAAAATTGTGAAATCCATGACCCTGTGTCAGGGGTTCAGGCTCTAGTGTGGGGCCAGTATAGCCATATAGAAAAAAATTATTTACATCGTAAAGAATCTTCTTCTCTACT
Organism: Magallana gigas; assembly: GCF_902806645.1. NCBI lineage: Eukaryota > Metazoa > Mollusca > Bivalvia > Ostreida > Ostreidae > Magallana > Magallana gigas. The sequence continues at coordinate 2,506,126 of NW_022994865.1, read as the reverse complement.
CCCACACATGGGAGCAAAAAACTGAACACATGGTTATGATGTCCACAAACTCCTCTATATAAATTGCAAAATTCATGTCCCCTGGGTTAGGGGTTCAGGACATGAGGGGGGAGCAATATGGCAAAATAGTGTTAATACATATAACGTTTAAAAATTTTCTCCTCTATTCTCACACATCTGTATTAAAAAACTGACTTATAGTTAGTTTACCAGGAAGTCCTTTACTGACATTTTAATGTTCATGTCCACGCATGGCGTATGGGTTTAGACTGTAGGGCACGGCCTAATTGGATGTATAGGTGTTAATGCATATAATGTTCAAAAGTTATCTTCTTTACTCCCACACACATCAACACCTATGAGACTCCTCGACAAGTTTGTGTATGGGTTATATGCTATTCATGCAACCGTGAAGGTCAATTGGCCTTTTGTTTATCACACTGTTAGTCGGGGTAAATAAATTAGAGACAAAAAGAGAAATAATCGATCTATGAAAAAAAATATATAAATATTATCATTTTATTTACCTAATCGATTTCTGAATAATCTTTCTCTGTCTTTCCCTCTCATTCTCAACAACAACTTTACTGGAAAACTTAAATTACCCATAAACATGCTATGATAGTGACTGTTGTGACTAAGTATTTTTCTCGATTAAATGTTCTTTCAAATATAATATGAAAACAAATAAGAACTTTTATATACAAGTTGATTGATTCTTGTGATTAAACATTTTGCACCAGCTAGGGTATTTCATTTTTCACATTCTACCCTTCTATATCAGACCACAATTATGCACAAAGTATCCTGTATAAATAAATTGTCACACCTAATTGTCAATATTTTTATGAAGAATAGTATTTTTAGTAATATTTTATTCTTTTCATTTTAAGTGATTAATCAAGTTTATTTAAGAAAGAGAATAGTGTCGAGGTTTAACAAATTAACAGATATACATGTTTGCTATTTTCCCTTTAGTCGACGAAAGGCAGTTCATTTTATTTCGGATCAAATGTGGTTCTTTCTTAAATTGAAGTTTTGTGATGGGACACTCTATCTAAATGTGTCTATAAACACCCACCCGTAACATATTTTCTTTACCCTTCTTTATTCACTGTGATAATCAGATAATACATGTACTTAGTTTGTAAAGCAACAGAGACTGCCTCTGCAGTTTGACACATTTGTGACGTAACACTGCTGATAACGGCGGAAATAGCGAAGCGTCAGGTTCGCAGCACTGTTAAGGTTGCATATGCTTAAATTACAAGAAATATGTCATCAAAAACGAACTACCAATGTGATGGTCGTATTAATCCAAACTCGTTTACAACTTTTTTGTCCAAAATACTATTATCTTAACTCTAGTGATCCATGTGTTACGACATACATGCGCATTTTGAGTCATCATGTGCCTATCACTTGACATTGATATTTATAAACATTTAACTATGATTTTCAATATCGCAAGGGCATACCCCCGTTGTACAGTTATTTGTTTTGCATGTATATTTTAAATGCGATCTCCTTCACATAAAAATCACTGCTGCTTTATTGGAATCGAGTTAATTACAACGCTTTATCCAACAATACACTCGACAAGCCATCATTTACTGGGGTATCAAGTCATTTTTCATCAACGAATAAGACAAATCCGGAAAATAAAACAAATCAGCAGCATTTTTCATTACCTCAACACCGCCTTGATCACTGTGTAAAATATCAAAAGTATCCATGCAGGTAATGCCCTTGCGACAGTGCGTTTTAGATGATATACATGTAGTTTCATTAACTTAACCATCTTTTCAAACGCAATTCCGATCTAGATTTTGGCTAAGGGAAGTCACTCTGCAGATATAGTGTTGCGGGAAATTTGAAATACATTACTAGCATTTTGCGATAATTTTCACTTGGTTGTGTTGCTGGAGGCAAAATTGTAAAGTAAGTATAAATAAATATCATTCATTTATAATTTTCAAGTATCAGCGTGGGTCAGTAATTCATCAACAACAAAAAACATGAGAGATAACTACGACATGCATTACCTCTTTATATACCATGTTCGGATCCAGAAAGTTTTTCCGAGGGGGTGGGGGGGGGGGGTCCGACAGTTATTTGAGTTTGCCAGGAAGGGGGGTTCAATGTATATTTTTGGAATGCAGTTTAAAAAAAAAGAATTTTGCTGGACGGGATCTGGTCCCCCCCCCCCCCCCCCCCCCCCCAAGGGAACATCCCCCATCTAAATCCGTGCATGCAACAATCAAGAAGCCATGCATATTTCCATTTAACTGTTTACCTTTTTTGCCCATTAAATCAATAACTGGTGAATGAAATGAATTTTAAAGCACATTCTTTCTCAAAATTGCTGTTTATCTTTTTGAAAGTATTCCTCAACATATTGCTGTTTATTTGTAAGAAAGCACAAGCACAAAACTCTTACCCCAACCCCCTTCCTAATGAACAAATACTCAAACAACAATACATGAACAATGTAAATTCCTAGATTTTGAGTGTTAATCACAACAACAAATACATATATTTTCAAACATGTATTATTCATTTTTAAAGGGAATATTGAAGAAATGAATTATAGTCAGGCAACTGTAACAAATAAATCATGGTTTAAATAAATAATATTTGCATAATAAGATTAATTTTGACTGTTTACGTTTTAAATATCATTGTTAAGAATTAAAAAAAAAACAAGAGTTGCAAAATCCTTAGCTCACTTTCAACATATACATACTAAGATTAGGTGTCTATATTTATAATTAACATATATAATCATATTAATATTTCTGTTTTGAGGTTATAAATGCAAATAATTGCTTTTCTCGCACAAAACCATGCCAATGATCTCCACATAGGAAAAGCTGGGTAACAGGCAGGGGCATAGGGAGGTAGAACCCGCCAATTCAACAATTGATGCAGATGGTCTCACGCATAAACCTACAAAGTTTAACATAACATTATATATTTTAGCACTTGCACTTTACAACAGTATAAACTAAACAATGTCAAATGAGGAAAAATGAACTTTCTCCCTGGGAAATCTGTTTTGAAAAAAGACAACCCGATGAGCAAAGAATTAGCATCTGATGTTCATTCCAAGTTCTTGTAAACAATAGTGAACACAAAAGATGCGAAGATGGACACACAGTTACATAGAAGAATACTATTGGAAATACCACTTGGGCATTTACATGTACTTTATGTTCTTTTTTTCCTAAATTTTGATTTCTTTATGTAAATATAAATATACATTATAATTAACATTACAGATTTTCTTGTGGAAATTAACAAATGTTCCCTATATACTGAAGAAAATCAAGAGTTAACTTAATACTCCAAGATGACTTAGGTATAAATGTTTACAATAGCAGAAAGAACCCCCCCCCCTTCCCCCATAAAAAAATCTTTATCGTCAAGGGATAATGCTACGAAATCAATGTTTGTGGTATAGTGTATACTCTCACAGCAAGTTTAGTTACATTTCAGGCAGAATGAAAACACACAAATACATGCAGGGTAGTATCCACCCACAGAATATATATGTACACTACGGCCAACGCGGTTTGCGTATTTACCGCGAGTCCTCGTGGTGTTAAATTGATCGCGGTTTAGCACAGGTTTCTCAGGTAAAACCGCGAATCCTCGCGGTACAGCTTCTCACCTTGGCCACACCGTCGCGGTACTGTGAAACCAGTCCCAGGTGAAAACGATTCTTGTTTTTTAACGCGAGTTACCTCCCCCAATTTCTTCTCATACGGGAAATATGATTGAGATAATTAATGAATATTAATTCATATTCCTTTATTTTATAAAAGGAGTTGTTTGTTACAATTTATTATTATTTGATAAAAAGTGGGAGAAATAAAAGGAAGGTGTAATAATGCTAATACAGAATTTTGTATACTATTTTGTATACTCTATGGCGTTACATATAAATTAATCTTGGCACATTCATCGCTGACAATTCTTGGTTATCAATGAATTTGATTGATAATTATATACCCGGTAATAAACACTTCACCAAAATATCTTAGTTCGCCTCGAGAAAGTAATAATAATTATAGCGTTTCATTTACAATCTTTCATATTTAAATCTTACCTTTAAAACATACCTTACACTTGGTCATTTCTCTTAAATAGATTTAAAGAATTCGTTTAATGAATAACAAAATACATGTAGACATTTAAAATGTTTTAAAGTGCACTCGCTCATCACCGCTGCGACCCGAGTTCTATCCCCGTGATCGACAATAGTTGAATAGATATGCTGGTTGCCCGCTTGGACACGTGGGTTTTCTCTGAGCACTCCGGCTTTCTCCCACATCGATGACCCCCTCGCGCTAACATCCGTGCCAACGAAAGATATTAATATAAGTTGTATAACTTGTTTATCAAACGTATAAAAAAAAAGGTCCAATGAGTTTACGAAAATGCTAATGTTAAAATCGTGTGTATTTAAAAATTGACTTTCCTATCCGATCTACCAAAAGTATGATGTTCAGTGGGTCGCGCAATATTTATGTTTGTTCAAAACCCGGGATTTAAAAATATGAATGATCATTTATTCTTGGGTATCCATCACATGTTAAAATTTTGCAGTATAAGTTGACCAACAGAGGAAGGTGAATTGCGTAACATTACGTATACAGTATGTGTATATAGAATTTTGGTGGTTGCCGTCAGGGTGGGTGACCTGCAGCAATTAGTGTGACTTGGGGTCCGCTAAATAGAACTATATAGTCCGTTCTTTCAAACAGCAAAATTTTCTTGATAGTATGATTTAATTTCAAACAAATGAAAATTGTTTTTCAATTTAAATTTAAGAAAATTATTCTGCGTATTCATAACACAGTATTTACAAAAAACATCCATAAAATTACCTTTTAATGATATACTTTATACTCGATTAAAATACAATTAACGAACAGACTATAATCAGGGTTAATCAGGAATGGAGAGAGTAATTGAGAACACAGCTAAAGTAAATTTTATATACAAATCTAGTATTTGTACTTTTTAAAAAAGTAAAAATGTGATTGTTTGAATGAATGTAAGTTTTGAATCATTATGGGAATCATATGAACAAAGATGTGTGTTTTGTGCATAAGTAAAAAAAAACTCTTTACGCGATATGTGGTATATTATTTATTCCTCTAGCCTTGTTAAAATTACGAAAGTTTTAATTTTTCAATTTTCGTAGAATTTTATATATTTTGATTTTGGGGAGAGAGAGAGAGAGAGAGAGAGAGAGAGAGAGAGAGAGAGAGAGAGAGAGAGATGTCTCAACATTCGATAAGATTTCTCATGGCACGTGGTCAGAGCACGGGTGCTGTCACAGACAGGAAGTGTTATGTAATAGTTATACACACCCGTAAACACAGGGATAACTTTTCTATAAATTGTGTCGTATTTGTGACTTTCTATATACCTGTCTGAATCAGGCATTATTTTATCTTCATGCAGTAAAGTTAGAAGGCGCGTATGATCAGGGACTTTTATATATACATCCCTGGTATGATATTTCTGAAAACGCCCGTTACGGAAACATGTGCTATTATGTGCATTTCAATCAGAATACCGTTACGGCTACATGTTCTACTTTAGCAGTTCACTTAAAATTTTAGTTATTTGAAATGAGAGAGGGAGAGGGGGGAGGGAGAGAGAGTCTCAGCATTCAATAAAATTCTTCACGGCACGTGGTCAGAGCACGGTTGCTGCAATGGTCAGGAAGTGTTATGTAATAGTTACACACCCGTAAACACATGGATGACTGATTGTCAATGTACCTGTCTGAATTATGAATTGTTTCGCTCTAAGTGGATCTCTGGTCCATATCCTACACCCCCAATATTACCAAGTTTATATCGACTCTCTTAATTCTGTCTCTCAAAACCCTTGATCCCTCGAAGTCAAACTGCTGTCCCGTTATTCATAATATGTTGTTCTTTTACTCTCGATTCTCCGAAGTGGCCGATATATGCAAGCGTTACCTAATTTTAACACCTACTTTGTCATTTTTAAATGGCTCAAGGCATTAGACGCGGGACCCGTGTAACGGGATTTTCTTCAGGTGACACATGTCCTGCAAGGTGATAATTGTTCCATGATTGACCATACCGTTGCCTAGACTATAATTAGCACCGATCGTCCTAAATGTACATATAATCTGATTTATTTAAAACGAGAGAGAGAGAGAGAGGGGGGGCGGAAAATATTTAATGAGTCAAATTGAGGGGAAAACATACATTCTTCAAGTTGAGTTGATGCCTACGGTAGCGACTTTATAATAGTACATCACGCAATATTTGTCTTCTTTAAATCTGTGGCATATTTTCAACTCATAATATGCAAACAAAAATAATACTTTAAAATAAAATATTACTAATTTCAAGTACACTTATATGCATGATTTGCGTAATACATTGCTATGTTTTGGACTCTTGAACAACATTAACAAAATACATGTAGCAATAGTTTTCTAGAAGTTTTTGTTAAAAACAATTCAAAGAAAATAATGAATTTTTCTTCTAATGATATTTATATCTAAATTCTAACAATAATTAAAACAGCGCTTGTTTTCTCCTTCTTGGTTTAATCCCTGATACAGATAACACGCGTGTTACGGTGTCTTACACTATCGCGGTAAAATCGTGGCCCCGCGATCACCGCGATGACAATACCGCGACGGTGTATCGCGGAAAAGATTAAAACACCATCACGGTGTCGCGGGAAAATACGGGATCCGCGTTGGCTGTAGTGTAAGGCACTGTATTTTTTAAATTTTACCAAAAAACATGTTGAATGCATTTGGATAAATTCAACTTAGGGGCTGAAGCAGTTGATTGTAATAAGACACTTGAGCATACAGCATATGGAATCAAACACCAAGACACGGGTACCCCGCACCTTACACCTCTTCTACACAACACAAGTAGTATAGGAGTCTAAAAATGAAGTACATGTTTAAGCTACGGCGTGAATGAAATCATCAAATTACCAGTTATTTACACATGAACTCAAATTTTAAGCAGCGATACAAGTAATTGTTGATCAGTATGCAGTCTTTGAGGCTGGTGATCAGCAAATAAAGGTGTGAAAGAAAGAAAAAAAGCACTTCATATTTTGAAAAGCTATCACTCTTTTTCTTTCTAGATTATGTATTCCATTTTAAAGTGCACTACATAAAAGCTTTGAATCGGCATAGCCGTGTTATTTCCAGATTAGTTTCAACGAAATGCTTTTATTGACCCCTGATATTGAAAGCAAGGTGTATGGTAATTGCATGTTGCGAGTTGAATGAAGGTGATAACAATCTAGTTGTTGCTATTAACAATGTAATGCTACCTAACAAGGATACTTGCATTGCTTTGAAAAATGGTTTAATTGTGTACAAGGACAGTCAACGCGCCTGACAAATAATTTCTTTTAAAAAATTGTTTTGATGCAATAAAATTAAACATGTTAAAAAAACCCTGATCATGTTGATAGTTAAGACAGGTCGGCAAAACAGTACAATATTTGAGATAAGTATTCTCACAGCAATTAACCTATATTGTATCATCTTTTTTTTATTCTAGACCATAATTGTACATAAACTGGTAATATTAGTAATTATGACACACTTTTTTTTTTAAATAAATTCTAAATAGATATTAAGGTTCTTCAATTTTAATGTAAAGAAGCTGAGCAGTGACATTTTTATTTGAAGCCACATGGATCAGCAGTCAGAAGTGATACTTTAGAGCAATTTGTCAGAGTAAAAATGATTTCTTTTAATTAATTGGTACACATGCAAAAAACAAAATATTGATCATATACCAGTCCATGAAAATATACCAACACAGTCTATAACACAGTGCTACTACTTATCATCTACATTGATACATGTATGGTGTCGCTGATAAATAATTAATGTAGAACTGGAAGGTTGTGCATTCTGATGGGGAAAAGCTGATAAATCGCCATTGGGATTTTTTTTGTCTAAGACTTTTCAACAAGTGGGATTTAAAAACTCTTAAAATATTCTTTAAAATAATAAAGTATATGCAAATAAAGTATTGATATTGATATATTGTCCTTTGTGTAACAAAATGATATGCTAGTGCGTTGATAAGTAATAAAACTTCGTAATTATTTACAACATGTGGTCTTTGGGAGAACACATCTCGATCCGTACATCACTTCGTCATATTTGTGGTTACAGCACACACTAAGTACTGCTTTAACATTCTTAATCATACAGTTTGCGTTAGTTTACAAAATGATTTGTCCAGTACTTACCATATCTTCTGCATAGTTCGACATCCTCACGCATAGTATCAATCCACAACATCTGGGCGCACATGTTTACATCCATGCCTGCCAAGTTGCTAGCAGTTGAAAATAGTCGACGCGTCACGAATCGATACAAGCGTCGGAAGGGAGCGGATCGGAACCAAACGACAATTAATGTTTTCATTCAAACTAAGTAAATAATGATCATTATTGCACGATGAGGGGTTTGATATCTGATTTAACTCTCTTCAACAAGAAATTAAATCCAAAAACTACCATTAATATATATTATTTATGTTAAATTACATATCTAATGAATATTCATGAGTTCAAAGTTGATCAAAATAAGCCCCCTCCACATTACAGCCTTAACTCTGTTGCGTTACTCTTCTTTAGGTTCGTCATTTTAATTAATTCCAGCTAAACCATAAATCCTACATCTTGTATTTTTCAGACTGTTTTTCCCATGACCAGATATTATAACGAAATAAACATTTTTGACTGGAGGTACCGTTTAGTTTTAAAATCTACCCTGTATCATTTAAATGTTATGGTTTTACATTGGGTTTCTTTAAAAGTATTTTAGAGAGCAATGAATTTACTAAGTAAATTCTTAGTCAAGTCAAACTTGCATTGCAGTTTCAAATAAATCACTGCAAAAATGTTATATCCGATAACATATGAAACAATTTTTTCTATAAACTTAAAAACAAAATAACAAGTTTGGTATACAAGTCTATGATATCATCTTCAAAAATGAAATTACGAGTCTTACCTGTATTACATAATGTAATAAATTTCACTATGTTCAATCTAATCCAAACGAATTTCAAATCCTACATTCTACTTTTCACTAAGATACGCGTACCGTACATTTGACAAGAACTCTCTATTTTGTCAGGTTTAAAAATGTAAAGAAACTAGCGATTAAATAATTTGTCGTTTCAGTGCTGTCAATCAGGTAAATAAGGCGGCGCTAGTGTTCTGAAGCTTGCCATTATACCTGTAGTTTTTAAACCTGCCGTGAATTTGAGACGTGTACGACAGATTGATAGGTGTTAGGCATAGTTGAATAGCATTTTGTTTACACAAAGAGCGTTCCAACTTTGACAATCAACAATGGTAAAAAAAATTGCATTGGTTATGAAGATCAATAGCGTTAAAATAAAGCGCTCAAATATGTTGATTTCCAATTTATCTGTGATAGTTAAATTCTGTTCATACTTTATATATATTCGTTCACGGCCATGAAACGTAACACTTGCCCAATACCGTATGTTTTGTGTAAAGGTTGTGAACAAGGACGTTGCAAATGTGTGTAGTCATCAAGAATAAATTTGTGTATTACGTTTTTTGTGTACTTGTATTTCACTAATTTTCAAACGTTTGCGTGAATGTTCCCGTTATTAAAAAAACATATTGCATAATTTAAAATCTTTAGATATATTCATATATAGGTGAATTACTCAAAAGTGCATTTTTTTTTTAAAACTTTCGTTATTGATGTTTGCTTTCTGTATCAGAAATTGCGCCCGATAATAATGTGTTGTTGTGTATTATGTGTTACTTGTTCTATTGTTAATACCCCGTCATTATTTCACTTTTTACCCTAAACGTTTTGTATCAATAGTTGGATCTCAAGTCAAGTTCATGAAAAAAACATCCTTTAGTACTAAACTTGTAAACTTTTTATAAGAAGCTGCTTTTATTTACCATGATAGTACAATGCATGATGTGTGAGGAAATAGTCAAAGAACTGCGAACGCTAACCTAACAAAAGTTTCCCGCCTCCATTTCACAACCAAATATTCCGGAGTTTCTGTCAGATATTCAATATCAAAGTTATCCACTAAAAAGAATAATCAATTCCTAATTGATTTATATCAAAATAAAATTTGTAGTCAAATAATTATTTTTTAATCATTTTTAAACGAAGGTTTTGCTTACGGGGTCGGATATTTTTTCAAGGAAATCAGTCTCTATGGGAAAGATAAATATTTTTCAGCGACCGATATGTGCATAAAACTTAATAATCACATGTTTACGTAATTTACGTTAATTAATTTTGTAACGTCACAATGCTGAATGCATTTTTTAGAAAGTATTTTGGTCTGAAGACATACGTTCTACACCCCCCCCCCCCCTCCCCCGTGAAACAACAAAACTTTTAGTATGAATATCCAACAAACATATATATAAAACCCATCAAAAGAACGTTTTGTTTCCCGGAGGGGGGGGGGGGTTGTCTCTAAAGAAAAATCCGTTAGCTTCCATTATTTCTATTTGACCTTTTGATATCATATTGGAATAAGATAGACATAAAGTCTAACCACTGTTGATAGATGTTTCTACATTCCACGTCTTTACTATGAACGAAGCACACATTACATATTTTTAAATAATAAAAGCGCAGCACTGTTAAGGCTTGCTATGAAAATATCAGCGGATTTAAACGTTCATAAAACGATGCATCTATTATTACAAAATATTTATGTAAAGTTATTTTATTATGATATAAATGTGATATTAAATGAAACATACAGTAATTGCGACGTTGTATGACACTTAGTGTGGTTCTCTGAATTGATGGTCATGTGATATGTGTTGATAATTCTCCCAATTGGAGGTCATGAACAAATTTCAATATAACAAGGACATACCCTTTATTGAATTGAAATTTAAAATTATAATTAAATTCTACTATTCTAGTAGATTCTGAAAAGTTCTGCTGCTTTGTATAGAATTCATCTTTAATTAGAATAAATATCAAAGAAATGAGCTCCGGTTGGAATTTATATGACCTTCGCTTTATATTGTACGTATTAATAATTCATTCTGTAGATTTCAATGAAGCAGCAGGACTTTTTAATAAATTTAACATTCCCATAATTTATATCCAAAAAATGAAAATGATCTGTTCAGTTTATGCCCTTGTAAAAAGTGGATTTAGATCGGCTTCATGATGTCAAACACATCGAACTTGTACATTAAACACTTTAAAAAAGAAATAATACACGCTCTTAAGAACAATTACATGCCGAATCAAAACAAGCATTGCAGAAAGTATTTAATGGTATAATATTTGTTTTATAATTATGATCCGTTCATTTATAAAATGCATTTTCTCATGTTAAAAAATTGATTGATCCCCTCTCTCTACACATAATATGCGTCAAAATTTACGATATGACGTCACATCGAGAAGTGCACTGCGGAATGTAGTTTTAAAAAAATGAATTTTGCTGGAGGGGATCTGCCCCCCCCCCCCCCCTCAAGGGAACATCCCCCCTCTAAATCCGTGCATGCAACAATCAAGAAGCCATGCATATTTCCATTTAACTGTTTACCTTTTTTGCCCATTAAATCAATAACTGGTGAATGAAATGAATTTTAAAGCACATTCTTTCTCAAAATTGCTGTTTATCTTTTTGAAAGTATTCCTCAACATATTGCTGTTTATTTGTAAGAAAGCACAAGCACAAAACTCTTACCCCCACCCCCTTCCTAATGAACAAATACTCAGACAACAATACATGAACAATGTAAATTCCTAGATTTTAAGTGTTAATCACAACAACAAATACATATATTTTCAAACATTTATTATTCATTTTTAAATGGAATATTGAAGAAATAAATCATAGTCAGGCAACTGTAACAAATAAATCATGGTTTAAATAAATAATATTTGCATAATAAGATTAATTTTGACTGTTTACGTTTTAAATATCATTGTTAAGAATAAAAAAAAAAAAAAAAAAAAAAGAGTTGCAAAATCCTTAGCTCACATTCAACATATAAATACTAAGATTAGTTGTCTATATTTATAATTAACATATATAATCATGTTAATATTTCTGTTTTGAGGTTATAAATGCAAATAATTGCTTTTCTCGCACAAAACCATGCCAATGGTCTCCACATAGGAAAAGCTGGGTAACAGGCAGGGGCATAGGGAAGTAGAACCCGCCAATTCAACAACTGATGCAGATGGTCTCGCGCATAAACCTACAAAGTTTAACATAACATTATATATTTTAGCACTTGCACTTTACAACAGTATAAACTAAACAATGTCAAATGAGGAAAAATGAACTTTCTCCCTGGGAAATCTGTTTTGATAAAAGACAACCCAATGAGCAAAGAATTAGCCTCTGATGTTCATTCCAAATTCTTGTAAACAATAGTGAACACAAAAGATGCCAAGATGGACACACAGTTACATAGAAGAATACTATTGGAAATACCACTTGGGCATTTACATGTACTTTATGTTCTTTCTTCCTAAATTTTGATTTCTTTATGTAAATATAAATATACATTATTATTAACATTTCAGATTTTCTTGTGGAAATTAACAAATGTTCCCTATACACCAAGACACGGGTACCCCGCACCTTACACCTCTTCTACTCAACACAAGTAGTATAGGAGTCTAAAAATGAAGTACATGTATATGCAGATGCGCTATGGCGTGAATGAAATAATCAAATTACCAGTTATTTACACATGAACTCAAATTTTAAGCAGCGATACAAGTAATTGTTGATCAGCATGCAGTCTTTGAGGCTGGTGTTCAGCAAATAAAGGTGTGAAAGAAAGAAAAAAAGCACTTCATTTTTTGAAAAGCTATCACTCTTTTTCTTTCTAGATTATGTATTCCAATCAAGTCAAAATTTTAAAGTGCACTACATAAAAGCTTTGAATCGGCATAGCCGTGTTATCTCCAGATCAGTTTCAAAGAATTGCTTTTTTGACCCCTTATATTGAAAGCAAGGTGTATGGTAATTGCATGTTGCGAGTTGAATGAAGGTGATAACAATCTAGTTGTAGCTATTAACAATGTAATGCTACCTAACAAGGATAATTGCATTGCTTTGAAAAATGTTTTAATTGTGTACAAGGTGTCGCTGATAAATAATTAATGTAGAACTGGAAGGTTGTGCATTCAGGTAAACTCTAATGTCTGATGGGGAAAAGCTGATAAATCGCCATCGGCATTTTTTTTGTCTAGGACTTTTCAACAAGTGGGATTTAAAAACTCTTAAAATATTCTTTAAAATAATAAATTATATGCAAATAAAGTATTGATATTGATATATTGTCCTTTGTGTAACGAAATGATATGCTAGTGCATAAGTTGATAAGTAATAAAACTTCGTAATTATTTACAACATGTGGTCTTTGGGAGAACACATCTCGATCCGTACATCACTTCGTCATATTTGTGGTTACAGCACACACTAAGTACTGCATTTACATTCTTAATCATACAGTTTTCGTTAGTTTACAAAATGATTTGTCCAATACTTACCATATCTTCTGCATAGTTCGACATCCTCACGCATAGTATCAATCCACAACATCTGGGCGCACATGTTTACATCCATGCCTGCCAAGTTGCTAGCAGTTGAAAATAGTCGACGCGTCACGGATCGATACAAGCGTCGGAAGGGAGCGGATCGGAACCAAACGACAATTAATGTTTTCATTCAAACTAAGTAAATAATGATCATTATTGCACGATGAGGGGTTTGATATCTGATTTAACTCTCTTCAACGAGAAATTCAATCCAAAAACTACCATTTATATATGTTATTTACGTTAAATTACATATCTAATGAATATCCATAATTTCAAAGTTGATCAAAATAAGCCCCGCCTCCACATTACAGCCTTAACTCTGTTGCGTTACTCTTCTTTAGGTTCGTCATTTTAATTAATTCCAGCTAAATCCTACATCTTGTATTTTTAGACTGTGTTTCCCATGACCAGATATTATAACGAAATAAACATTTTTGACTGGAGGTACCGTTTAGTCTTAAAAGCTACCCTGTATAATTTAAATGTTATGGTTTTACATTGGGTTTTTTTAAAAGTATTTTAGAGAGCAATGAATTTACTAAGTAAATTCTTAGTCAAGTCAAACTTGCATTGCAGTTTCAAATAAATCACTGCAAAAATGTTATATCCGATAACTTATCAAACATTTTTTTTTTCTTTAAACTTAAAAGTAACAAGTTTGGTATACAAGTCTATGATATCATCTTCAAAAATGAAATTATTGGCGAGTCTTACCTGTATTACATAATGTAATAAATTTCACTATGTTCAATCTAATCCAAACGAATTTCAAATCCTACATTCTACTTTTCACTAAGATACGCATTCCGTACATTTGATAAGAACTCTCTATTTTGTCAGGTTTAAAAATGTAAAGAAACTAGCGATTAAATAATTTGTCGCTTCAGTGCTGTCAATCAGGTAAATAAGGCGGCGCTAGTGTTCTGAAGCTTGCCATTATACCTGTAGTTTTTAAACCTGCCGTGAATTTGAGACGTGTACGACAGATTGGTAGGTGTTAGGCTTAGTTGAATAGCATTTTGTTTACACAAAGAGCGTTCCAACTTTGACAATCAACAATGGTAAAAAAAATTGCATTGGTTATGAAGATCAATAGCGTTAAAATAAAGCGCTCAAATATGGTGATTTCCAATGTATCTGTGATAGTTAAATTCTGTTCATACTTTATATATATTCGTTCACGGCCATGAAACGTAACACTTGCCCAATACCGTATGTTTTGTGTAAAGGTTGTGAACAAGGACGTTGCAAATGTGTGTAGTCATCAAGAATAAATTTGTGTATTACGTTTTTTTGTGTACTTGTATTTCACTATTTTTCAAACGTTTGCGTGAATGTTCCCGTTATTAAAAAAACATATTGCCTAATTTAAAATCTTTAGATATATACATATATAGGTGAATTACTCAAAAGTGCATTTTTTTCAAAACTTTCGTTATTGATGTTTGCTTTCTGTATCAGAAATTGCGCCCGATAATAATGTTTTATTGTGTATTACGTGTTACTTGTTCTATTGTTAATACCCCGTCATTATTTCACTTTTTACCCTAAACGTTTTGTATCAATAGTTGGATCTCAAGTCAAGTTCATGAAAAAAACATCCTTTAGTACTAAACATGTAAACTTTTTATAAGAAGCTGCTTTTATTTACCATGATAGTACAATGCATGATGTGTGAGGAAATAGTCAAAGAACTGCGAACGCTAACGAAAGTTTCCCGCCTCCATTTCACAACCAAATATTCCGGAGTTTCTGTCAGATATTCAATATCAAAGTTATCCACTAAAAAGAATAATCAATTCCTAATTGATTTATATCAAAATAAAATTTGTTGTCAAATAATTATTTTTTAATCATTTTTAAACGAAGGTTTTGCTTACGGGGGTCGAATATTTTTTCAAGGAAATCAGTCTCTATGGGAAAGATAAACATTTTTCAGCGACCGATATGTGCATAAAATTTAATAATCACATGTTTACGTAATTTACGTTAATTAATTTTGTAACGTCACGATGCTGAATGCATTTTTTAGAATGTATTTTGGTCTGTAGACATACGTTCTACACCCCCCCCCTCCCCCGTGAAACAACAAAACTTTTAGTATGAATATCCAACAAACATATATATAAAACCCATCAAAAGAACGTTTTGTTTCCCGGAGGGGGGGGGGGGTCTCTAAAGAAAAATCCGTTAGTTTCCATTATTTCTATTTGACCTTTTGATATCACCTTGGAATAAGATAGACATAAAGTCTAACCACTGTTGATAGATGCTTCTACATTCCACGTCTTTACTATGAACGAAGCACACATTACATATTTTTAAATAATAAAAGCGCAGCACTGTTAAGGCTTGCTATGAAAATATCAGCGGATTTAAACGTTCATTAAACGATGCATCTATTATTACAAAATATTTATGTAATGTTATTTTATTATGATATAAATGTGATATTAAATGAAACAGTACAGTAATTGCGACGTTGTATGACACTTAGTGTGGTTCTCTGAATTGATGGTCATGCGATATGTGTTGATAATTCTCCCAATTGGAGGTCATGAACAAATTTCAATATTACAAGGGCATACCCTTTATTGAATTGAAATTTAAAATGATAATTAAATTCTACTATTCTAGTAGATTCTGAAAAGTTCTTCTCCTTTGTATAGAGTTCATCTTTTATTAGAATAAATATCAAAGAAATGAGCTCCGGTTGGAATTTATATGACCTTCGCTTTATATTGTACGTATTAATAATTCATTCTGTAGATTTCATTGAAGCAGCAGGACTTTATAATAAATTTAACATTCCCATAATTTATATCCAAAAAATGAAAATGATCTGTTAAGTTTATGCCCTTGTAAAAAGTGGATTTAGATCGGCTTCTTGATGTCAAACACATCGAAATTGTACATTAAACACTTTAAAAAAGAAATAATACACGCTCTTAAGAACAATTACATGCCGAATCGAAACAAGCATTGTAGAAAGTATTTAATGGTATAATAATTGTTTTATAATTATGATCCGTTCATTTATAAAATGCATTTTCTCATGTTAAAAAATTGATTGATCCGCCTCTCTCTACACATAATATGCGTCAAAATTTACGATATGACGTCACATCGAGAAGTGCACAGCGATCAGTCTGTTGTTTATATTTATGTTAGACTTATTTGACTACAAAGTTGCATGCATAGGTTATTTTTAATGCAGTTTAATGTTTTCGTAGCCATAACAGGTGGAAATTATTTTATTTATTAGCATATTTGACGACTTGTTGTTTTGTGTGATGTCATAGTTAACATTTCCCGCACTTTCTGGTCGACGCGACCACAAAGTAAACCTTAACAGTGCTGCGAGGCTAAATTACACAAGAAAACAAATGAAGACCATTTAAATGTAGGTTTCGAAATCATCAATATGTTCTCTAACTCCTTTTTTTTCGCTCAAAGAATTTATTTTTTTTTCTTAAGATAATGAATTGATTTAACTTTTATATAATATTAAGCAATTATTTTGTGTATTCGAGAGAGCGACTCAAATAATTATTTCACGGGTGTTTCGTACTACGTACGTCTGGACATAACACTGGGGTATCGAGTGGATTCGGAAAAAGGAGGGTTATTAACTACACTACATTTGTAAGATGCATGTTATTTTATTTGCCAACTTGAGTAAACTCAAGTGACCTATTGCTATCCGTTTTCGTCCGTCATCGTGCGTTAACAATTTACACTTTTAACTTCTTAAAAACTACAAGGCTGGTTGTTACCATTTTTGAGAGTTGATTTTAATCAACTCTCCTATGCAGTTACTCAGACAAACCGAAGGTGAAACAGTGTTTTGACCTCGGCACAAATCATTGCTGCTGACAAGACTTAGTTCTTGAAATTAATTCATGAATATGATGTAATGTATGCTAAAGCTTTGTTTTTCAAGGAACTTATTTATAAATACCTTGATAATTGTCAGATTTTAAATGGTACGAACAATTTAAATATTTGTTGTAGTCGTGTGTAATCCTACGCCAGAGTTCAATATAGTCTTAATTAACTCGATGCTCGGCTGTGTCCGTAAATCCTTGTCGGAGATTTACGGTGTCAGCCGAGCGTTTGGTTGGACGAGACTAGAGTTCAATATTGATTGGATCCATACAATTTTCGAGAAATAGTTCTATTACTAATACATAGTTTGATTGAAGTAACTTTATCTTTAAGATTAGTTAACATTATTCATATGGGGGTTTCTTGACATTCTTGTCGAAAAAGTCCAAAAATTCATATTATAAAAATATGCGTAAAATTAGAAAATACATGAACTTGTCATGCAAAATAACATATCATTGATTTTAAAACAAATTAACATCGACCAAATTCAATCCCGTCAATTCTTCAGTACTTTGATTGATGTGTGGCATCCCTATAGTAAGTGGAATCTTAATTGTGAAAAACATGTCTTTATCACCCTGGGGCTCCACATGTAGGGCCAATATGCAAAAAATACCAAAGTTTCAAAAATCTTCTTCTCTACTCCCACAAATGTGATGAAAAAAAGGTTGCATAGTTACGATGTCCATGAAGCCCTCTACCAAAATTGTGAAATTCATGACCCCTGGTCAGGGGTTCTGGCTCAGAGGTGGGGCCAATAGAGCCAAATAGTAAAAATGTATTAAATCTTAGAAATTCTCCTCCCATATATATCTCTTAAAAACTAAATGCATGATTATGATGTCCATGAGGCCTTCTACAAAAATTGTGAAATTCATGACCCTGTGTCAGGGGTTCAGGCTCTAGTGTTGGGCTAACATGGCCATAAAGAAAAAATGTTTTAAATCGTTAAAAATCTTCTCTACTCCCATGCATGTGGGGAATAAACTGAACACATGGTTATGATGTCCACAAACTCCTCCACCTTAATTGTGAAATTCATGTCCCCTGGGTTAGGGTTCAGGACATGAGGGGGATGTCGCAATATGGCAATAGTTTTAATGCATATAATGTTGATAAATTGTCTCCTCTATTCTAACACATCTGTTTAAAAAAAACTGACTTATAATTAGGTTAACCAGGAAGTCCTCTACTGAAATTTCAATTTTCATGTTCCCTGGAGTATGGGTTTTGACTCTAGGGCAGGGCCAAGTTGGATGTGTAGGTATTAATGCATATAATGTTCAAAAGTTATCTTCTTTACTCCCACAATCCTCAACACCTATGAGACTCCTCAACAAGTTTGTGTATGGGTTATATGCTACTCAGGCGACCGTTAAGGCCAATTGGCCTCTTCTTTATCACGCAGTGTTAATCGGGGAAAATAAACTTAAGACAAAAAAAATAAATAATCGATCTATAAAAAACAAAACAAATAAAAAGATAATCAATTTCTTTACCCAAACGATTTCTGAATAATCTTTCTCTCTCTTTCTCTCTCTTTCTCAACAACAACTTTACTGGAAAACTTAAATTACCCATCAAAATGTTATGATAGTGGCTGTTGTGACTAATTATGTTTTCCATTAAATGTTCTTTCGAATGTAATATCAAAACAAATAAGAACCTTTTATACAAGTTGATTGTTTCTTGTGATTAAACATTTTGCACAAGCTAGGGTATTTCATTTTCCCTATTATGCCCTTCTATATCAGATCACAATTATTGTTCACAAAGTATCCTGTATATTTAAATGAGTCCGACTCCTAATTGTCAATATTTTTATGAACAATAGTAATTTTAGTAATATTTTATTCTTTCAAATTTAGGTGATTAATCAAGTTTATGTAAGAAAGAGAATATTGTTGAGGTTTAACAAATTAACAGATATACATATATGCTGTTTTCATTTTATTTCGGATCAAATGTGGTTCTTTCTTAAATTGAAGTTTTGTGATGGGACACTCCATCTAAATGTGTCTTTAAACACACACCCGTAACATATTCTACTCCTCTTTGTTCACTGTAATAACTAGTAATACTTAGTTTGTAAAGCAACAGAGACTGCCTCTGCAGTTGGACACATTTGTGACGGCACACTGCTGATAACGGCGGAAACAGCGAAACGTCAGGTTTGCAGCACTGTTAAGGTTGCATATGCTTAAATTACGAAGAAATATGTCATAAAAAACGAACTACAAATGTGATGGTCGTATTAATCCAAACTCGCTTACAACTTTTTCCAAAATACTATTATATTAACTCTAGTGATCCATGTGTTACGACACACATGTGCATTTAGAGTCATCACGTGACATCGATATTTATAAACATTATACTATGACACATTTTTTTTTCAATATCGCAAGGGCATACCCCCGTTGTACATTTTTTTGTTTTGGATGTATATTTTAAATGTGATCTCCTTCACCCAAAATCACTGCTGCTTTATTGGAATCGAGTTAATTTTAACGCTATATCCAACAATACACTCGACAATCCATCATTTACTTGGGTATCAGGTCATTTTTTCATCAACGAATAAGACAAATCCGGAGAATGAAACAAAGCAGCAGCATTTTTCAGTTACCTCAAAACCGTCTTGATCACTGTGTAAAATATCAAAAGTATCCATGCAAGTTATGCCCTTGCAAGAGTGCGTTGAAGATGATATACATGTATTTTCCTTAACTCAACCCCCTTTTCAAACGCAATTCCGATCTATATTTCGGCTAAGGGAAATAACTCTGTAGATACATGTATAGTGTTGCGGGAAATTTGAATTACATTACTAGCATTTTGCGATAGTTTCCCTTGGTTGTATTGATGTAAGCAAAATTGTAACTTAAGTATAAATAAATATCATTATGATACATTTATAATTTTCAAGTATCAGCGTGGGTCAGTAATTCATCAATGCGATCCAGAAAGTTTTTCCGGGGGGGGGGGGGCGTGGTCCGACAGTTATTTGAGTTTGCAAAGAAGGGGGGTTCAAGTTATATTTTTGGAAAAATGCATGGCTTCTTGATTGTTGCATGCACGGATCTAGGGGGGGGGATTAAAGAAATTTGAATTTTCAGGAGGGGATCTGCCCCCCCCCCCCATAAGGGAACACCCCCCTAGATCCGTGCATGCAACAAGCAAGAAGCCATGCATTTTTTCATTTAACTGTTTACCTTCTTTGCCCATTAAATTAATAACTGGTGAATAAAATAAATTTTAAAACACATTCTTTCTCAAAATTGCTGTTTGTCTTTTTGAAAGTATTCCTCAACATATTGCTGTTTATTTGTAAGAAAGCACAAGCACAAAACTCTTACCCCCACCCCCTTCCTAATGAACAAATACTAAAACAACAATACATGAACAATGTAAATTCATGAGTTAGTGTTGATCACAACAACAAATACATATATTTTCAAACATTTATTATTCATTTTTCAAGGGAATATTGAAGAAATAAATCATAGTCAGGCAACTGTTAACAAATAAATCATGGTTTAAATAAATAATATGTGCATAATAAGATTAATTTTGACTGTTTACGTTTTAAATATAATTGTTAATAATTAAAAAAAAAAGAGTTGCAAAATCCTTAGTTCAGATTCAACATATAAATACTAAGATTAGATTTGTATATTCATAATCAACATATATAATCATGTTAATATTTCTGTTTTGAGGTTATAAATACACATAATTGCTTTTCTCGCACAAAACCATGCCAATGGCCTCCACATTGGAAAAGCTGGGTAACAGGCAGAAACATAGGGAAGTAGAACCAGCCAATTCAACAACTTATGCAGATGGTCTCACGCATAAGCCTACAAAGTCTAAAAGAAGTGAACATGAAACAATTATCAAGGGCTCAAATTTGTATGTTTGATGTGTATAATGATATCTGAAAACCGTTTAGACAGAGCTTTCCTCAGTAAGAAGATATACCACTTAGAATAACTAAGTCTTGCAATCAATGATGGCTGCCATATTGTTAAAATATTTACCTCCCTGCTGGGTTATCTCTAAGCATCTAAGAGAGACTGCCACTGGAATGCGATGGTCTCATATTTCACAAATTAATTGATCTAATCATTTTTTGCACAAATCATATATAGTTATATAAGGTTCATTTATAGTAACGTACTTAATCCTTGTCTTCTCATGACAGTACACAAAATTTTTCTTTACATCAAGGCATATTTTTTCTTCGTAACTTTTATCAACTCTGTACATAAACACTGGCCTAGTTCCAACATTGACCCAGTCACCAGCAGCAATGTGGCTAATCTACGTCAGAGAACAGATGTATTCTTGGGAATAATTGATTACCTCCATAAACCTTTCACTGAGAGTGTTAAATTGATAAAATATCTTGATAGAAATAAACAAAAAGGTAGCAGACCTCATTTTTAAGTTTCAAAAGGCTTTAAAAATTTATTAAGCTACAATTAATTTTTTTATGTTCACTTCCTTTAACATAACATTATATATTTTAGCACTTGCAGTTTACAACAGTACAAACTAAACAATGTTAAATGACGAAAAATGAACTTTCTCCCTGGGAAGCCTGTTTAGATAAAACACAACCCTATGAGCAAATAATTATCCTCTGGTGTTTATTCAAAGTTCTTGGAAACAATAGTGAACAGAAAAAGATGCCAAGATGGACACACTTTATACTATTGGAAATGCCACTTGCACATTTACATGAACAGTACATGTACTTTATGTTCTTTCTTCCTAAATTTTGATTTCTTTCTGTAAATATACATTTATTATTAACATTAGAGATTTTTTATGTGGAAATTAACAAATGTTCCCAATATACTGAAGAAAATCTTAACTTAATACTCCAATATGACTTAGATATAATATTTTCAATAGCAGAAAGACACCCCCCCCCCCCAATAAAAATCTTTATCGTCAAGGGATAATGCTAAAAAATCAATGTTTGTGATATAGTGTATACTCTCACAGCAAGTTTAGTTACATTTCAGGCAGAATGAAAACACACAAATACATGAAGAGTAGTCTCCAACCACATAATATATATGTAAGGCACTGTATTTATAAATCTTTCCAAAAACATGTTGCCTGCATTTGGATAAATTCAACTGAGGGGCTGAAGCAGCTGATTGTAATGAGACACTGGAGCATACAGCATATGGAATCAAACACCATGACACGGATACCCCGCACCTTACACCTCTTCTACACAACACAAGTAGTATAGGCGTCTAAAAATGAAGTACATGTATAAGCTACAGTGTAAATGAAATCATCGAATTACCCGTTATTTAGACTTGAACTCAAATTTTATGCAGCGATACAAGTATAGTTGATCAGTATGCAGTCTTTGAGGCTGGCAATCAGCTAATAAAGGTGTGAAAGACAAATAATAGCACCTCGTATTTTGAAACCTCTAAGCTATCACTCTTTTTCTTTCTAGATTATATATTCTGTTCAATTAAAACAAATAAAGTCAAAATTATACAGTGCACTTCATAACAGCTTTTAATCGACATAGCCGCCTTAACTCCAGATAAGTCTCAACGAAATGTTTTGACTGACCCCTGTCATTGAAAGCCAGGTGTACAGTAATTGCATGATGCGAGTTGAATGAAGGTGATGACAATCTAGTTGTAGCAATTAACAATGTAATGCTACCTAACAAGGAAAAATGTATTGCTTTGAAAAATGTTTTAATTGTCTGCAAGGACAGTCAATGCGCCTGACAAATAATTTCATTTAAAAATTGTTCTGATAATTTAAACATGTTAAAAAACCTGATCATGTTGATAGTTAAGATGACACGGGTACCCCGCACCTTTTATTTAAAAATTGTTCTGATAAATTAAACATGTTAAACAACCTGCATGATCATGTTGATATTTAAGACTGGTCAGCAAAACAATACAATATTAGAGACTCAGAGATGATTATTTTCACAGCAATTAACCTATGTTGTATCATCTTTTTTTATTCTAGACCATAATTTTACATATACTGGTAATATAATTATGACACAGTTATATTGAAATTAATTCTAAATAAATATTAAGGCTATTCAATTTCTATGTAAACAAGCTGAGCAGTGACATTTTTATTTGAAGCCACATGGATCAGCAGTCAGAAGTGATACTTTAAGGCAATTTGTCAGAGTAAAAATGATTTCTTTTGATTAATTGGTACACATGCGAAAAACAAAATATTGATTTTATACCAGTCCATGTAAATAAACCAACACAGTCTAAAACAGTGGCACTACTTATCATCTATATTGATACATCTAAGGCGTCGCTGATAAATAATCAATGTGGAACTGGAAGGTTGTGCATTCAGGTAAAATCTGATGTCTGATGGGGAAAAGCTGATAAATCGCCATCGACATTTATTTGTCCAAGACGTTTTTAACAAGTTGGATTTAAATACTCTTTAAATATTCTTTAAAATAATAAGTTATATGCAATTAAAGTATTGATATACATAATCATTTGTATAACAAAATGACATGCTAGTGCTTTGAAAAGTAATAAAACTTCATAATTATTTACAACATGTGCCATGATGTGGTCGTAAGAAACACATCTCGATGGGTGCTGGTCACTTCGCCCCAAAGCCAAAGCGCCCCATGCACGAGCGCCCCAAATTTTTCTTGGTGCGCCCCAAGTACAATTCACGAGCGCCCCAAATGTATGTCACGAGCGCCCCAAATGTTGCTTTTTTTTATGATTAAATTTTTTCACATGTATGTCACGAGCGCCCCAAATGTGTTTTGTTTTTTTCATGATTACATTTTTTCACGTACGAGCGCCCCAAAGTAATAATTGGAATGTTATGAGCAAAATTTCAATCCAGGGTGTTGGGTGTTATTCCTTCGTTGACATTCGTACGATTGCAAGAAAAAGGTAAGTGAATATTCTCATTTATTTTCTCACATATTCTCACATATTCCCCTGTTGGGAGAGGTTTCTTTAGTTAAATTTTTTAAAGAATCTCGGAAAGAGGTATGCAAATATATATGCATTTAATCGTTCATATTCTATCGACTAAAGATAAAACATTCAGAAATGGGGGGGGGGGGGTCGGAATATTTTATGTTAACAAATGTTCATATATACAGATATAAACGGAATCTTCATATAAATGTTTCTTGGTGTTTACGCCAAATTAAAGAATTTACAAATAAGGACAATATGAAGAACCTACAACTATGCAAACCTTTTAACTGGATACTTATTACGAAATTCGAATCATAAGAACAAATTTAGATCATAATTTTCCATGTAATTAGATTTTCTTGTTTAATAATAATTAATTTAAAGAATATATGCCAATATTTGTGAACAGGTCTGTTTATCGCTTCCTTATAAATATCACGTTTCCTTTTGGTGTGTTTTAGTTCATTATTGATAGTTTCTACAAAATACCGAACACAATCAATGTATACATACAATACACACAGTGATTACTAGTACATGGTGTACACACATCTAATCAAAGGGGTACGCGACGAAGCCAACGTCTCCCGCGTGTCTGGGTATGTTTTCTCCTGATACCGTGACAGGATACCCCCTCCCTTGACACCTTTTAATGTTTCCGAATATCCCCTTCTATTACATCATCGTCAGTTGTCTTCGGAAGCTATAATGTTTTAACACATACGGTATATGTAATACAAAATAAATAATGACACACCCGTCCCATTGGCCCTATATATCACTGCAAATACAATTATAACATATATAATACACATATTACGCATTGTTGTTTTTTTTCTTATAAATAATGATTGACTGTAAATGTAAGCTTAAAAACATATTTAGAGGTTTGCGCGGAAAATTTGAGAGAAGAAGAACAATTGTGTTGGATTATATCTGACATTATTAAAAATTTCCTTCAAAAATAAGAATACTTTGTACAATTCAACAGAATTGGTGCGCTCGAAATAAAAATTAAAAAAAATTGAGGTATGTATTTTGGGGCGCTCGGAATAATAATGTGTAAGTTTAATGAGATTCCATCGAAGAGTAATAAGAACTAATAAACAAAACCATTTTGGGGCGCTCGTGAAATTAATCAAAACTTGGGGACTCACACACCAACGTTGTTTTAAGTTCAAAATAGAATAATCTCATTTGGGGGGCGTTCGTGTAAATGATGCTTATTTAACGTAAAAGTGAGATTCTCCAACATACATTTTAAAGCAAAATCAGGTTTCAAATATTTATTACACATGTAGTCAAATATTAACTTTATAGCAACATAGAATGCTGATTTGAGAGCAAAGTTAAAAGTTATTTTGGGGCGCTCGTGGAAATGATTTTCTAATTATAAGATACTTTTCTTACAAATCGTAGGCAACTTCAGGGCACGTTCGTAAGAAAATAATCCAACAAGATTCAATGCAGAAAGACATAATCAGGATAATCATTTTGGGGCGCTCGTGAAAACGATCCCGATTTTAGTACAATATTGGAAAATCCAATTTGGGGCGCTCGTGCAAATTTTCCAAGACGTAAGGTACAATGATAATTTTACTTTGGGGCGCTCGTGAATACATTTGGGGCGCTCGTGAAACGTAATTGGGGCGCTCTAAAAAAAATTGGGGCGCTCGTGGGGCGATACGACAGTAACCCATCTCGATCCTTACATCACATTGTTGTTTCAGCACTGTTTACGTTAGTTTATGGAATGATATGTCCAATACTTACCATATCTCCTGCATAGTTCGACATCCACACGCATAGTATCAATCCACAACATCTCGGCGCACATGTTTACATCCATGCCTGCCATTTTGCTACCAGCTAAAAATAGTCGACGCGTCACGGATCGATACAAGCGTCGGAAGGGATCGGATCGGAACCAAACGACAATTAATGTTTTCATTGAAAATAAGTAAATAATGATCATTATTGCACAATGAGGGGTTTAATATTTGATTTAACTCTTTCTCAACAAGAAATTAAATCCAAAAACTATTCAACTACCATAAATAGATGTTATTTACGTTAAATTACATATCTTATGAATATTCATGAGTTCAAAGTTGATCCAAATAAGCCCCGCCTCCTAATTCCAGCCTTAACTGTGCTGCGTACTCTTGAATGTTAACATTCCTGATAGGGACCGAATGCTACCTTGCCTGAAGTATCTTATGTGTATTTTAAAGGCAAATAATAATAATTCAAAGAACGCCCTTAAAATTTTGAGACTGCTGGCTATGCAGCAATCACTGCTTGATGAAAAGTCTACCCACGAAACATTTTTCGGTCTCTTTGTCAATACAGAAGAAAAATTTGACTCGTCGTTTGGTTGTGACCTTCAAATGGAACATCTTGTGCGGCTCACTAAAGATCATATTAAATCCGTGCATTCTAACAAAACTGAAAAAAAAACTCTTGTTAAGAGAACTGCAGCACTTGCAGGAATGGATAAGATAGCCTGTCAGTTTAAAGTGACATCTGACTGTATCATAAGGTCACAGAGGCATAAAATCCCTTTTGCAAATGAAGATGGAAAATCGGTCATTGCCAGTCTCTTGTATTAAGCCTTTTGATTTTTGTCAATGCCGCAAAATGGATTCATACCCAAAATCGGTGTCAAGTCCATTAAAAACCATTAATATTGACCATATTAAAGCATGGATACAGAACCATAAGAGCAACTTTCTGTATGAATTTGGACAGTAAGTTTAAGGTAAGTGTTACTATTAGGTCATGTACATTTATATTACATGTAGATATGCACTTCCTTCTAACCTAGGTCTTTATAAGAAAATAACACACAAATAAAGAATTGTAAATAGTTACATTATTTTCAGACAGTACTGGTACTTTTAGCATGTTCAGTGATGAAAACATCTATACGTGTGAAAAAATAGTGCGCAGTACAGTTAAGGCGGTCAATAAAAATATGGGCAAATTTTTGTGATGAAAACACGTATACTTTAGTTAAACTGGCATTTCCTTTTTTAAAATCAATAACAGTCACTCAAATGCAATATATTTCTAAAATATATATATAACAGTACAATATTTTATGTTCATAGTGGTCACGTGATATGGCAGTCGCATGGTACAAGCAGATGTATTTGTGGTTTTGAGGTCATTTAAAAAAATCAATATTGCAAGGGCATAATCATGTCAAAATTCACAACTGAATTATGAAATAACTTGATGTTATATCTTAGATTATGAAAAACGGTGCGAACTTTTTAAGATAAGAATATTTGTTAGTAGAAACCGTAATTTATAATGCATATGTTGAATAATTTTGAAGGTCACAGGGTTAATTTCATTAAAAAATAATTAATTTGTAAGATTTTACAAGGATCGTAGAAGTTTTTAAGTTACATAGCATATTTCAAATTCACATGTAAAAGTTTGTCGGGATCAGGTAAGTGTATGCCCTTGCAATTAAGTGATTTATTTAGGTACTCAGATTTTAAATATACGATATTTTATACAAAACCGAGGTGGATTCTTTATACGATGCATACTTTTAACAAAATGAAAATAAGACTATATAGGTAGCATTCTACTAATAATAATTTTAAACAAAATATTCATTTATACTTTTCCGTTAATGTATGACATTTTTTTTTCTTCGCTATAAAACTGCACGATAGCCTTCAATGATTTAACTTAATGCGTCATTTTGAAGCATATGACGTCATATTTTGTAGTACAGCGAGAACGATATCTCGCTTATTTTTCAGTGTGTACGATATAACGGACATCAATATTGTAAGTAATAGCATTTGTTGTTTTTAATTAAAAGATTAGTATAAGTTAATTTTACTAATAAATAGATTAATAAGTACTTTCGAGGTTTGTAATATACTGTGATGTCATAATGCACATTTCCCGTACTTTTTGTCTGAACGGAGTTTATTGACAGCCTTAACTGTGCTGCGTGTTGTACATAACAATCTTTGAAAAATATCTTTGTATCAAAAATTAATGTACTAAACCTCCCAGATTTATTGAAATCTCAAAAATATGTTTATCACAGTATCTTATATCTTATTAGCAATGCTGAAAGTTTACTTATTAAATTGTTCTAACATTTGGCATATTATAGTTGCCAGAGAAGAAGATAACATATCAGAATAGGAAAAATCTTTGCTAATGGCACTTGATCATTGAGCAAAGAGCATTGAAAACAAGCTTCTCTACATGATTTGGCAGTACAATACTTTTCAAATTTGTAGCATGTACAACCGTTTGAAATGCTTGTCTTAAAACACACTTTTTCTTCTCATCTAAAGGGGTCTCAAATTGCCAGTCGCATTTCAGTTGTGCATTGCACACATCACAGCATAACGCACTGGTCAAGTCATCAGTGTGACTTGTAAAACCAAAATAAGTATCAATAACAGTTTTCCGACATATGGTGCCAATAATCTTTCACTGATGAACTGACACCTTGTCTTCCTAAATCAGAATTATTACAAAATATCACTGCAGCACATTGCTCTCCACTTCTTTCCGCTATTCCAACTTGTTGTATATAGGCTGTATTCCAGAAGAAAATAAAGAATATTTCTGTTAAAGCAATTGCATACTTATCATGTAATAACTAAAATATTATATTTCAAATAGTTATATGAGAATATTTCTGTTAAAGCAATTGTATACTCATCATGTAATAATTAAAATATTATATTTCATATAGTTATATGTACTAGTATATTAACTGTGCATGATAAATTAGTTTTTTGGTGGACCTACATGTATCACTAGAACTACATGACGTAAATCAGCACCCATACCCAAAGCGATAGTCGTGAAGACTAATTTTAGTGAACTTTTTTGTGGTGATATTGTAAGGTTGTTGAAGATGATATCCTTCAGTTGCAATAATTTGTAGGTTCTGTATACTGTTTGTATGTTACATGATTTCAATTAAATACCAGGCTCTTTTTCCAGTAAATATGTGTAATGAAGTCATACTTTTTATTATAACAGTAATACAGCATAATACATGCATATATACAGAAAATTATAATTCATGAGTGAATCAAAGTATAAGATGGTATTAACTGATATAATAAGTAATATTGACCATTTTTGATGGCATAAAAAGTGATGATTGCTTAATTTTATCTCCCTTCTCAATGCAGGAATGGTACATGGCTACCCGTTGGTTTTTAGGACTTTGACTTCCAACAAACATGTCTTTGTCCAATATTTTAGAAGCAATATCAAATCCATAGCCAACCCAATCCATATCTCCACCACAGTATACTAATGTTAATGAAAAGTCTTGACCCTTGGACTTAAGCTCACAAAGTAATGGGACAAAAACATAATCAAAGGTATCTTTTGTTGACACTAAAGTAGTAAGTGGGGGTCTTGGTACCACAATCAGCGAAATGTTATTCTTTGTGGATTTAGAGGACACAACTTTTACATTTTTGAGTAACAAATGTTTAGATATCTCCTTCTGATCATATGCTGACAATGTTGCACTAAGTGCCAAAATTATGGCACACGGTATAACAGATCTTAAACGTTTTATTTCTTTAAACATTGGCCTGTAATCATCCCCCTAGTCAATCACACAATGTGCTTCATCAACCACTATTACACACACTTTGTTTTGGATCACATCGGACATCAATTACGCATTGAATCATTATTTTTTGAAAGATGTGGTCTCATAACTGCAACGGTGTGTGCATACAAATTGAATAACGCGCACTAGCGCGTTATGATAATTTGTTTGCACACACCGTTGCAGTTATGAGACCACATCTTTCAAAAAATAATGATTCAATGCTTATATTTACCTTTTAAAACATTTTTTTCCTTCCCGCAAATGTGCTTTGTATTTAAAAAGCTCTGACTTATTCAACGAGTAATGCGAAATTAATGGAAGAGCCATTGGAGCAGCCGAATTATGCTGACAAAAATAGTGCACAGCGTTTTAAATTCTAATAACACAATTTTATTTTTCTTTCTGTGATTTAATGAATTTACTTTTGGTACTATAGCATTGAATGATTCATTTTTGACGTCGTCGTGTCAATAACTGCCGTCAGGTGAGCAGAAAAATTGAATAACGCGCGTTAGCGCGTTATGATAATTTGTCTGCTCACCTGACGGCAGTTATTGACACGACGACGTCAAAAATAAATCATTCAATGCTTATATTTACATTCTCTTACTGAAGAAATCAATTGTTTACTTAAATAAATCTATATAAAGAGCAGATCATGGAGGGAGTGAATAAGTAACAGCAAGAACAGCTGTTTTGTAAAACCGGTTTAAACTGGTTTTCACAGAGACTGTTGAGATGAGATCGACGAGCATGAAAATATAATCCATGATAAATAACTTTTGAAATGTTGCTTTTAACAACAAAATCAATTTTTTTGTTGAATAATTATAAAACATGGTGTTTTGACAACATTCATGAAATACATTTTTTAACCGATAACATAGAAATCACTGTTTGAGAACTGCTTATGTAAATTACTAGTAAATTCATACGCAGTGAATAGGAGTTGCATTTAGAGGCATTTAAACATCACGGAATTTAATGGAAAAACACAGTAGAATGTAAATATACTAAGAAATTAATCTATTGATTTCATTTAACCGTCAAAATATATTTACATCAATTAAATATTAATCAGCGTAAGTATAATATAAGGTCGTGATCCGGTTTGAAGTCGCGAGGTGTCAGTTCATGTTCTTCGAGAAATACTGAAGGATAACTGAATGTATTCCTACGAACCAGATTGGGTCTTCTGTGTTATGCGTAAATATCACTCAAATCAACCGATGCAATTTAATAGAGGGAAAGAAAGTAAATGGAAATATTATTTTGTAGACCTCCTCATTATTGATTATGTTCTCAGGATGGCTGTATATGTATGTACTGGATTTTAATGATTGCAACTCTTCTTTGTGTTAACAGATGACTATTCGGTGACCTTGATTGGTACTGTTAAATGAACACGTAAGTTGTATATGCAAACTGCGCAATTATTAATCTGTCAATAACTATGTTGGAAAGTCCTTGGGAAATTATATTTTGGAAATTGATTGCGCAGCAGCATGATCTCGCACGTCCAGGTGTGGGACAGTAAAGCTATATTTGTCATATTTACAGACTCTATGGAGTCCTGATATTGCAAGCTTGTCACAAAGTACATGTTTTCTGTTAACCTTTTAACCTATACTCATGTTTAGTACTGATGCGGGAGATTGTAAGCCCGTATCCCCCGACGCTGTGATGGACAGTTTGACATTTTTGATACTGTATTTAGAATTAAAATATTGTTTAGGAATTTGATCACTAAATCTACAATCATGACCAGCGCAGGTGGTCATGAGTAACCGAAACTGTCTGTCCCGGCCGAAAGGGTATAAATATGCATGTCAAATTGTTAGCAAATCAGAACTGAATTAGATGAGAACGGAATTAGACCAGCTTTGATACCACTATTCATTCCAAATAAACTTGTGGAGCTTTTTACCGGACTTTTGACTTTGTGAATAACAAGTACAGACGGGGAGACTTTCTGCGGTAGAAGTCTTACATCTGTCTTAGTTTTTTGGTGCCGTGACCAGGATAAGGCGAAGTACACGGAAAGACAAGGAACACTTCTCAGAAAACTTCTTAAGGTAAGAATCTTTTTACATATCACTTTTGTCTCTATTTTTAGTGGTAATTTGAACAGCAAGTTCAAAAGTGCTGTAGATAAGTCACAATCAAGTAGTCAAGAATCATTTCACGAAACCAGGGAGTATCAGTTCCGTGAACCAAGACATCCGAAGCCAGATGACGAAAAAGATTTTTTCATGAATCAAATGAGGGCAGTGACAGCCGCTCTATCAGTACCCTTGTCCTCAGGAATCACTCCGTTTGAGGGGGACCCCAGAAAATTTAAACAGTGGCTTAAAGAGGTAGAGAAATATGCATTAATGTCAGGAAAACTGGAGCATGAAATCCCGATGTTAGCTTACGTAACTAGGAAAGGGTCCGTGGGGGATTTTATAAAAAGATATCTAGATGAAAGTCGGCAGCAGCCGAGGAAGTGCCATCATGGCATGATCTTAGGGCCTCATTACAAAATAGGTTTGCTGAGATAACAGACCCCCAACATGCAATATCAGTGATGCGGAGAACAAGACAAAACTCTAACGAGAGTGTGCAATTATTTGCCAAAAGATTATTACAAATCGCGGAAGACGCGTATAGCAATGATAAAATTAAAGACCCTTTAGTGCAGCAGCAATTGGTTGACATTTTCGGTGACGGACTAACGTTCGATTATCTGAGGATGAAAATTCTCAGAGAGAATCCGAAAGACTTAGAATCAGCGATTCAAGTTATTATGAGAGAACAAAATTTAAGACAGAGATTGGCCATTCGGGGGTCAGATATAACCGAAAGACAGAACATAAGTAATGGTTTAATAACCCCTACTTTTGATACTACCTTTCCTTTCTTCAGAGATCGTTTAGATAACCCCGCGTCAGTAGACATTAGACATGAAGAGCCCATGGAAATTGACAATGCGCGAAATAATAGATGTTTTAAATGTAAAAAGAGCCATCGAGCCAGATTCTGTAAACAAAACAAACCTCAGGTTAGGTCCCGCCCCCAAATAAATAAACCAATCAATCTAAATAGGCCCGTACATACTGTTGAACGGAGCCTCCGTTCACCTGTGGAATGTTGGAAATGCGGAAAAGTAGGTCATGTGCGTGCTGACTGTTGGAGCTCGCGTAGCTATCAGAGAAGCAACAAAACCATGGGAGAATGATAGGTCGTCAGAATAGGTCACGAGACACTCAGAATATAAACAATGAGAAATCGATTTCAAGATACAACCCTTGCTCTTTTAATGAACAAAATCAGGAAAACTATGATGTTCTTCCTTTGTTGAAGCCTGAAGAAAGAACTTTAAACAAAGACTTAGATATGAAATTAATTTTACCAATAATCCCATTAGTTTTATTAAAGATAGGTAAGAATAAATTCAGAGCTTTAGTAGATACCGGTGCTGCTGTATCTTTAATCAGCAAGAAAATGTATGTTAATTTATTTCCTTGCCCTAAATTATGTAAAAATGACATCCCCACTCTTCAAGCAGCAAACGGTAATTCTTTAATTGCGATTGGGTACGTGAATATTTTCTTCAAGATTTCAGGTTTAGCGTTAGATCATAAGCTTTATGTGACAAAGGGACTCAATCGGAATCTGATTCTTTGCCGCGATTGGTTCAAGAAGAACAACGTTCGATTATATTTTGACTTAGGACTCATGCGTTTAAAAGGTAAAAATTATGCGGAACTCAAAGAAGACTTACATATCTCAACAACTGTGAGAACCCCAAAGAAACTATTTGTGAAACCAAATACTGTAACTGTGTTTTATGGGAAAGTGAATAACAAATTCCCTTCTCAAGAAAGTGACTTGGTTGGAGTGAATTGTATAGACAATGACTGTATAATGGAGGAACCAGGACTTTATTTAAAAGTTTGTGAAGTTCGCAAGGACGGAAAAATTCCCTTGATCATCGTAAACCAATCAAATAAAGGCTATAAGATTCCAAGAGGGTATATTGTGGGCCGTATTACCAGTGTTAACTCGAAGGAAATTTCAGAAATATCCTCTGGACATGACCCAATGAGAAGATTGCGTACCAAAAAGATTTGAACAATCTGTACAAAGACTAGTTAACAAGTACAAAGACTTATTCGCCAAAAAGGATAGTGATCTTGGAGTTACGGAAACAGTGAAGATGAAGATAGACACTGAAGGTCATCACCCTTTAAAGAATCGACCTTACCGAGCCCCCCTAAATAAGAGACAAATCATAGATAAGGCGATAGCAGAGATGATGGAAGCCAAGATAATAGAAAGATCCCAATCACCTTGGTCATTCCCTTTAGTGGAAGTGAAAAAGAAAGATAGATCAGATCGGATGTGTGTAGACTTTAGAAGTTTAAATAAGATTGTGAAGCCAGTGTCATTTCCATTACCATTAATAGACGAAATCTTATGCTTGCTAGGAAAGGCCAAGTACTTTACAGCCTTAGACCTTAAAAGTGGATATTGGCAAGTAAAACTAGAAGACTCTAGTAAGGAAAAGACAGCCTTTGCATGCCACAAAGGACTGTTCCAGTTCAATCAGATGCCATTCGGGTTGAGTAACGCGCCAGCAGTCTTTCAAGAACTGATGAACATAATTCTTCAGGGACAGGAGGAGTTTGCCATTGCATACCTGGATGACATCTTGATATTTTCTGAAACACCACAAGACCATCTACGCCATATCCAAGACGTATTCCATCGCCTGAGACAACACGGATTGAAATTAAAATTTAAAAAGTGCAGTTTCTTCAAAGAACAAACAGAATATCTCCGTTTTATTATCAATGAACATGGAGTTAAACCCGATTTGAAGAAAAGAGAAGCTATACAGAATTACCTGCACCTACTTCTGTCAGAGAGGTCCGTGGTTTCATAGGAATGTGTAGCTATTATCGAAGATTCATCCCTAACTTCTCAAAAATAGCAGAACCTTTGATTGACCTTACAAGAAAATACGCAAGATTCAAATGGACGCCTTACTGTCAAGAAGCGTTTGATTTCCTTAAAGAAAGCCTAACAGTAGTACCATTATTGGCATACCCTGACACAAATAAACCTTACATCTTATATACCGATGCTAGTGACAACTGCATAGGAGCCTGTCTCACGCAGAAGACTGATGAAGGAGAAGACAAACCAATATACTATCTGTCTCATAAGTTGAGCAAACCTCAAGAGAAATGGTCAACTATTGGAAAAAAGGCTTTTGCCATACACTATGCCTTGCAGAAGTTAGATCACTATCTTCACAGCGCTCAGTTTACCATACTGGTACTGTACCAGTTATCGGCTAAGACCAGTTATCGGCTAAACTGAGGGTTCGGGTCTATAGCAGGCGAATATCCGAGATTTTTTAATTCAGTCATATGTTATTAATAAAGAAAAAGTAAGTTTGCTTGAAAACTTTCTTCAATATGTTTTAAACATGAGCTTTAACGATCATTGTTTACCGCTGATTTACATCTTTGCACTTTCAGTTGTGGGGGAAGTGACGTAATAAGTTAAAAATAGAATATGACCTTTTTGTGATACCGTATTATATCCCTTCTTTGATTTGACATATAATATCAATTCATATAACATTTATAAAGAAAAGGAACTCGCTAAATTCCGAGAGATTCATGGCGAAGTTGAACGCCTGATTGTATAACTATGCATTGATTATCGTACGATTGCGTGTATTACCGTATAATGATAAAAGAATAATTTTATGATTTAAATTTATGTATGATAACCCCTACGACCTATAGGCTGATCCTGCAAGGGACATAATTCAATCAACACTTTGCAGAATAAAAAATCAACATGTACAAGGATTTTACTATGTTATTATCACGAAGCCGATAACTGGTACAGTAAATCATAAAACCTAGGCAAATTCGGGGCTTGCTAAAAAGCACAGAAACAATATGTTTTGGGTTCTCAATGATGATACAATCTATCCGATTGATAAATAAGGAGTTCACAATTTAAAGTATTAAAAGTTTTATTCCAATATATCAAGAAATAAGGAAACACGAAAAGAAAACGTAAAATTATAGCCAATAACTGGTACAGTGCCAGTAAGGACCGACCATAAACCATTGAAGTGTATACTAGTATCACCGATGCAGAATAAAAAGATTCAATTATGGGCACTAAGTATTGATGGATACAACTGTGAAGTGGAATACATTGACGGCAGATTCAACTGCTGTGCTGACCTTTTGTCGAGAGTACCATCTGAAGGTAAAGATGATGAAACGGAAGATCAATCCGATTGTGATGAACCAGATGTGAAAGATAATTTCTTCGAAGTCAATGTGTTAAATTCAAACGCCTTCTCACCTAAGAGTCTAGCCAAATGTGAAGTAAAGCAGCCTGATGAATTACCTAAGCCGTTTATCGACTTACCTGAAGACACTGACGTAAGAGAAAGTGAAAAGAACGATGAACAAATAAAGAAATAGAAAGATAGACTCAGGAAAGGAACAGCGACAGCAACCGAAGAAAAGAAATTTCTAGAAATCGACGGATTGATGCACTATCTGTCAGACGGAGACGCAGAATGCCCAAGACTTCGCTTATACGTGCCACGAGAATTAGAGTCCTTAGTGGTGCAACAATATCATGACGCACTCGGACACATGGGAGTGGACAAGACTTACGACGTCATCAAACAGAAATATTATATGCCTAACCTGTATAAAAGGTTACATTCCTACATAGACGGATGTGTTGTGTGTCAGACCAGAAGTAACAAGAAAAATCAACCCCCCATTGCAAGAAACGGATATACCACCTTTCCTTATGGCTAAAATGGGACTTGACTTGTCTGGACCATATCCAACATCTTTATCAGGAAATAAATACATAGTGTCATTCACCGACATCTATTCTGGATGGCCAAAAGCTTTTCCTGTATCCGACAAGTCAGCAGACAATATAGTACACTTGATACTAGAAGACATATATCCAAGATATGGTTGCCCTTTACAAAATGAAAGAAGCCAAGAATTTCAAGTAGGAGATCCAGGCTACCTAAAGAATAATAGGAGACAGAATAAATTAGATAAGAAATGGCTTCCGTATTACAGAATCATCGTGCAAAAAGGACCAGTTAGCTTCGTCATAAAGGACCAATTGACAGGAGCAACAACCAAGTGTCATGCACGACAATTAAGGTTGGCTGCCATCTCGCATTGGCCCATTTCGTTTTTGCAAGGAAGAGCTGAAAATGGTCGAAACCTAAGAAGAAATAATTACGTGGTACCACCTAAAAAAGAATCCGATTCTTCCAAAGAGGAAGATACACAACCAGAACCACTGGAAAGAGCAATTCAATTTAAAGCTGCTTGGTCCGATTTATTTTGTAATTACAGTATCAAAATTTGTTCCATACAAATCATTTATCTCAGAAAGTTATGGACTTTCTCCTATTTACACCAGCAGAATCAGTCTCCTTTCAAAGTTAGAAATATTCAAAGTAATTAAAAATAATTTCTCTTTGGGCAAACGAAAAAACAAACCAAAATGCATCACGGGAATGTTTAGAAAAGGAAACCGCTTGGTTTCGTCCCCCAAATGATTGGGGTTATTCAACCCGCATGCTATGCATCGATTGTAAAGAAAGCAGACTTTGGAAATATTAGCGAACAAAACGTACACATGTTCATTTGTAATTTGTCTGATCATTTCGACCTTTATTTACAGCGATGTCAAAGTCGTAATACAACCATTCCCGTCTCGTCGCCAGGGGTTAAATTTAACATGAGGCGAAATAACGCGGTACCTTTTAATGTCGTTTGTTTTGTTAGCAAATTTTGTACGTATTTTTCTTCATTGAAATTTGGCATAATTGACGGGTAAAACTACTGCAATGTCTAATATTATACATATATTAAGCATAGCCATCGTTTAAAAGCGTGCATAAAATTTGATATAAAATCGGACCAAGCAGCTTTAAGAAACGTGAAAGAGAAGAATCTTCCGATGAAGAAGATATCCCTTTAGCAGAACTTCAAGAACGAATAAGAGCCAAAAAGATAATAAACGATCAACAACAAAACACTGAATCGACAGAAGAGACAATTAAGGACTATGAGTCAGAGTCTGAAAATGAGCACCTGAATCACAAATTCCCTTAGATAATTTTAGAGTTCCCTTGAATGAAGACATGGAAGTAGATGAAGTTAAAATAGGTCTAGGCTTCACCCCAACCCCTAAGCAGCGAAAACCAATCCCTAAACCGCGTAAATCAATCCCTAAGCCCTGTCGACAAAATTACAAACAAGAGTATGCGTTGGCTTTTATGAAGGAATTAGCCAAAATAATAAACTAAATAATTTATATTATCGTATAATGTAGATGTAAATAATCTTGAATGAGCTTAGCTTTGTATATATTGCACGCTTTTAAAAAGGTGTGACAGGATGACCCCCTGTGACATTAAAACATGTATTGATATACGCTGACTAGCAAACGCGGACTCAGCACCTCGGTTATTTGTATGTATATGCGGAGTTGAATAGATTTAACATATATACGAAATACATTAGACAGCGACTTAGTAAAGAATCTGTAAGACTAATTTTTGTAAGTAATTAAAGATAGTTGGTAAAAACAATCAAATTTTGCGATCAACATCTTGAGTATGGGACAAGGTTGCTCAGGTTTTCATGGTTCAATGTTTTAAAACTAATACATATTAAAGTTTCCCTATGAACTCACTTATGGTGGAATTGCCAGTAACTAATCTGCAACCCATGAAATCCTCGTCTTGGGTGGGAAGCCCATGGTTTTATTTATGTTTAATTTTGACTTTGGCAATAGTGATAGGACTTTGTATTAAGAAACGTAAAACTGTCAGGAAACTGCCAGTGGGTAGTTGCTGTGGTGGTTGTTGGACACGTTGCCACGGGAGACGTAGTGACGGAGTTGAAAGGGATTCTCCTAGAAGTACATCCAATAGTTGTGTCGATCCTGAAGCACGGACCGCCAAACAAAATATTGAACTGAGAGACATTTCAAACCCCAAGAAACCACGTCGTAGAGGAGAGTTAGAAACTCGGAAAACCATTCAATGCACAGGAACAATCTCAGAAACTTTAGCACAACGACTTATGGAGCAGAAGGAAGACTTGGAGTCTCCTTGGAGCAAATATTACCAACCGGACCCCGATCTCGTGAGAAGATACCTTGAGGAGAAGGCCGCCATGTCTGGAAATCAGAGGAACGTAGGAAACGTTCCGCGAGAGGCCGTCTTGCCATCCGCGCCAAACCTATACCCAGTGATACCCCCCATGATGTACGAATAATGAAATCCGCTGAAAACTGTGAAAGGTGTATTGTGTTATGTGCTTAAATAAATAAATTTGAATTCATTTCTGGAAGGATCCTACTCCGATGTCAACGAACAAGACGAAAACTAGAAAACTACGGCAACTGTGTCAACTGATGTTTATGTGGTGCTTTGGCAATTTTGACTGTATATTGTAATATTGTCATGAGATTGTATTTGGATGTTCTTATATTTCAAGAATCCTAGTCATTGAATCCTGGTCATTTCTGGCCACCATGAACAGTGTAATCCACACTATAATGAACTGTTGAAATCCTAGTCATTTCTGACCATTATGAACTATGAAATATATGACTATGATTGTTTTGAGATGTATAGATATTATGTAACAGTTTATGTTACTGATTAAATTATGTGTATTATCCTGAGCATATATGTATCCTAGTCACCTCTAATACGATTAACATCCTGGTCACCTTTAATAAGTTAATCCTGGTCACCTTTACTAAGTTTGACATCCTGGTCATCTTGATGAATTGTTTGTACTTAATTGTTTTGTTTGTTGTCCCTAGCCAGAAAAGGAAGTACGTCACTTGATACTACCTCTTAAAGAGATGTTCCGACCGGTATGTCACTGGAAAGTTCATCCGAGTTGGGGGAGATCAAGGACACTTTCCTGCTCCGGGCACCAGGCAGAAGAAATCTCCCTCCGGGATATTTATTTTGTTTTGGGGACGTATGTAAACAGATGACTATTCGGTGACCTTGATTAGTACTGTTAAATGAACACGTAAGTTGTATATGCAAACTGCGCAATTATTAATCTGTCAATAACTATGTTGGAAAGTCCTTGGGAAATTATATTTTGGAAATTAATTGCGCAACAGCATGATCTCACACGTCCAGGTGTGGGACAGTAAAGCTATATTTGTCATATTTACAGACTCTATGGAGTCCTGATATTGCAAGCTTGTCACAAAGTACATGTTTTCTGTTAACCTTTTAACCTATACTCATGTTTTGTACTGATGCGGAAGATTGTAAGCCCGTATCCCCCGACGCTGTGATGGACAGTTTGACAGTTTTGATACTGTATTTAGAATTAAAATATTGTTTTGGAATTTGATCACTAAATTCTACACTCATGACCAGCGCAGGTGGTCATGAGTAACCGAAACTCTCTGTACCGGCCAAAAGGATATAAATATGCAGGTCAATTGTTAGCAAATCAGACCTGAATTAGATGAGAACGGAATGAGATCAGCTTTGATACCACTATACGATCCAAATAAACTTGTGGAGCTTTTTACTGGACTTTTGACTTTGTCAGTAACAAGTACAGACGGGAAGACTTTCTGCGATAGGAGTCTTACATGTACATTTGCTCATGTTGTTTTTAACTGCCATAGCATCCGAACCTAATTTAGTCAGTTGTTGGTTTATAATCACATTTAGTGGTTCAATTACAATTACATATGCACTCTTGTTGAATTTTTTCTTAATAACACCGGAAGTAATTCGTATATTAGACTTTTACCATAGCCGGTAGGAAGCATGCAGATCACATCAGAAGATAAATTTCCAAAGTGAGATAAAGTTTCCAGTTGAAGCTGTTTGAGTTCCTTTATTTCAGTGCCATACTTGGAGTTAAATACACCAAGAATATCCTAAACATCACAATCAAACTTAGAGATCAATACACCAAGGATATCCTGAATATCCTGTTCATCTCAACCGTATATTTGTAAGGTATATACTTTTTCCGTAGAGACTTTTTAATAATTGCTTCTAATTTTTGACAATTACATGTATTCAACTGAAAAGATATATATTTATATTCATTAAGATATACGTCACTTTCGAGGAGCATGTTTCATTAGAACATCGATCATTGCACGTAATGTAAATTACGTAAAATTCAGCAATATCTGAGAATTTCAAAAAAATTCCGTGCTAGAAGCTCAGCAAAGAGGGAGGTCTTTGATAAAATAATAACAAACACCTGTAAGATCACTTTCTTGGTCCGCACAGCGGGAGGCTACATTCTGTTGAATTCGCTGGGTCTTCACACCAGCGGTAGGATAAACATTGGGAGAAGGCCACACCCCAACTGATAAGACTACAGAGTAAAGCTATAAATAGATACCTGCATAGCACAGACACGTGTTGAAATAAAAGACAGCATCACATGGTTTCACTATTTATTTTCCCGCTTTGAGTATACTTGTTTTATATAGCGCATCCATATATTATTTCTAAAGTTAAATTGTTTTTTTTTATAGTTTTTTTTGCCCTTTAAGCGTCTAGGGGCTTTCGGATCAGCCTTGAATGATACTGAAGTATGTTCTCTATTCACATTTTCATTCCAATGCAGAGTTCCAAGGAAAGCACGCACTTCATACTGTTCACTTCCAAATGCTATTCTTTTGTCTTGATAGACATTCAAAGTGTTATTAAAACTTTCCACAAAGTATGTATCTCTCCCTAAATTGAAATGATCTGGATATTTATAAATTGTGGAATTTACAATAACACTTTTGAGTAATTTAATTGCAACAGGATTTTCAAGCACAACTTTTGATGGTTCATAATTTGGATCTTGTTTACATCTTGAGCTAGGGTGGCATCGCTTGTGGTCATTTTGGTAATGGTCAACAATG
This sequence comes from Magallana gigas, assembly GCF_902806645.1. Classification (NCBI taxonomy): domain Eukaryota; kingdom Metazoa; phylum Mollusca; class Bivalvia; order Ostreida; family Ostreidae; genus Magallana; species Magallana gigas. Next base: position 2,463,984 of record NW_022994865.1, on the reverse strand, counting down.
TTGTCCAACAAAGTTCTCAAAGTAGTAGAATTGCCCTCACAATGCTTGGCTGCCCAGTAAAAATGTGTCGCAATAGGTTCCACTTTATCGACAAGTTCTTCGGACCAGGTTTTTCCTTCCTTGTATCTTGGTTCACTTGAAATATTAGTCAAGGCCTTTTTGATACTGTTGATGCCATGCCATAGATCATTTTGATTACATGTAAAGCCATGTTCCCGTTCTCTTACATATTTATTAATGGCCATGTTCCTATCGTGGGTATGCACATTCACAGAAATGTCCCTGTTGTCAAAATCTTCATATTAAATTTTTCGTGTTCCAATTGTCTCATGCCTTTGAGAAACAGGATCCTCTGCCTTTGTTACATGAGCACAATTAAGAACTGTATGTGATCGCTCCCCAATTGCAACGACACTGGTGTCTTGAGCATTTTTTCGCCATCCATGCCGTGCATCAGTAATTATGTCTATTCCATCCAAGTTTTCATATAATCCAACTTCTTCAAGAATGGCAGTGTTGCACGAATCTTCATATTCTTCTTGTACAATTGGTTTATACATTTTAAAAAATGCGTCCCTTTTTTCAACGGAGAGAACACCAAGTCCTGCTGCATGACAGAATCTTGAATAATGAGAAGGTAACATTCCACTGCCTAGAAATGCATGGTTAATTCTTTCATTAACAAGATACTTCCCATTTGGTAGGCATGGAGATGATGCCCAAATGTAGGAATGTTTTCCTCTATTGCCCCGGGTACAAACTAATTTCAATGAACTCACATGACTTCTCTTTGTGACTTTTTTAACTTCAAGAGTCCCTTTACAGTACTTCCCGTGGGATGCTGAAACATCGATCAGTTTTCTTACAGCTTGCAATGATGTCACAAAAAAATCCTGCTTTACTTGAATATTATTTACTTTAGTTTAAGTTGCAGGTGATTTAAAATCATCATCATTCGTTTTTAGAGATTGTCTCCAGGTATCCAGCAATGATTCCATGATGTCCGTGTTATTAACTGGTCTCCCTAACTTGCTGACCAAAACTTCCCTCACATTTTGAAGATTTTGCATAATTTCCTGCTTTTTTCCCTCGGTAATCGGCATCTCAAACTTGATATTACCTGGCCGTTTTCTCTTAGTTTCTGATATTTTCTTGAAGTCTTCTAATATCTTTACAATGGTTACTTGCTATGTTGTGAAATGTAATATTGCTTGCACTTTTACGTTTCATAATATGGACTGGATCATTTTTGCATGTGGTGTAACAGGATACATATTTTTATTTCCATATTTATGTATATTTATGAGTCAAATATGATTCAAAGTTTACTCTTTGTGATCAAGTGATTTCGTTATTACAGAGCTAAGTGTATAGACCTTAGGGTTTATATATATATTTTGAATAAAACAATCATCAAAAATCTCAATTTACCCTTTTGTAAAAATAAAATGGAATGGACCAGTTACAATGAATCATGTGAAGTTGAAATATTTTCACAGCGGGGAGACACTCCCTGCATCCCGCCAAATGTCAATAAATCTATTTATCAGCCCATCTCCCGGGGTGGGCTCTCAGTGGGGATCAAAATATTTGTGGATGCGGGGAAAATATGGTGAAAGTTATTATGTTGTAATAGATTTCCATGTAAATATTTAATAACAACTTTGATGGGCAGAAAATAAGAATTTAATGCTTATAAAAATGGCCACATACATGATGCCATGGTAGAGAAATCTCCTTTGGTACCCCATGCCCTAAAACTTTCCCTCCAATTCTGGCCATCATTCTTGTAACAAAATGGAGGAAAATGAGGACACAAGTATAATTACTTTGAGGGTGAAATCTGATCAAAGGGAATCAATAATTCAATTCATCAATTTTAATGAATGGGAGTTAGAAGAAATGATATGTGAAGAAAATACAACTGGGATTGAGGACATCAGTGCTGACGACTTTGAGAGGACATTCTGTATCCCGCAAAATCAAAACTGTGATGAATGTGAACATTGTTTTTGCAAACCCTGCATAACAGACGGGAGAAACACACAAATGTGGTGGCCTTCTGAACCAGCATTACCTGACAGAAGAAATACCTCGTTCCGAAAGGAAAAGTATAAGTTTTTCTGGACAATGCTTTTCCATAGAGGAGTTTTTCTTGATGAAAGATATAGAGAGAGAAAACTAAATGTTCTTCAATTAGACCCTCGGTTTACCAATGTTGCAAGCCATCGTAGGGACATTCTACCAGAATGTGTTGTCAACTTGGTGCGAGTTTGGTTTCCCAACCCCAAAAATATCCCATACATGGGACACCGTTGGCAGTGACTGTGTTATTTTTGTTTTAATTAAAAACAATATAATTATACACATTATTTTTATTTAAATCAGAAAATTTTGTTCAAAATTTCTTTTTATTGGAATTTGTTTCTGTGAAAATTACATCTGCACTGGACTCTTATCTGGTCACTGAAAGGTTCGTGTAAACTGTGCTAAGAGCAGTGGTCAGGAGATAACAGCCGGACTCAGCAGGATGCATATTCACGCTTACATGCAGTGTATGTGTTCTTTATTTATCAAATAAATGGATTTATTGGACTTGACTCGTTGTCTCTTTGCTGAGGTAGGATGATTAAGACATAATCTTATTAGCAACCATTTTGAATGCGTCTGTGGAGATTAGAGCTTCCGGTGTAATGTAAACAAACCTCTGCTGTCAATCAAAATGGGAAAATTTGAAAATCAGTGTCACTTCAGAATTTTAATTGATTAATTCTCCCTTATTACATACATTTGAAGTAAATTATATGTATTTTCAAATGCAGAACACAAAACTTAATATACACAACAACTATCTTAAAGTGGTAATTGGTGATATTTGTATAAATTTGAAAAAATATCCCCTGAAGTGAAGAGTGGCAAGAAAATTGAAAGTTCCTCCATTTCCCCCGATTGGCTGCTATTTATACCCCAGAACCGGCCTTTAAATATTGCTAACTGATTAATTCAAATGAATACAACAAATGTGGATTTTAACAATGCCCTTCTTAACATGTCTATTTGTTATGATATTTGTACTTAAAATAGATGAACAGTCCGATTGATATGGAAGAACACATTCCAATTACCAGACACTTAATTCATGATAAGCTAATAAGCAATTTATGTACGCTATGATGACTTTGTTCCCCAAACTCTTCATCACCAAACATTCAGTAAAATTCAAACAACCCATCCTCAGTTTTTTTTTTCTTTTTGATGCATTCAACGACTCATTCTATTTAACAAGTTTTCATTTAGACGATAACGAAATGTATTTTAACAAAGCAAAACCTATTTTAAAAAATCGGACCCGCCTGTGAAGCAGAGAAATCGAACTTTATCCGATGAAATTCTTCGCTTCAAAATCGGCACTCGGTGTCGTAATCGAAGCGGCCGAACATTAGACAGGGACGGCTTCCCTGAGTCTGTATGTAGGTCATGGTTATAGTTAATCCTCCCCAGAGAGAGAGAGAAAGAGAGAGAGAGAATTCTTCTCTGCTCTTGGATGTCATAAAATTCCCACATTGACTCATGTCAAAGTCAGCAAGATCGTAGAGAGAGATAAAGAAAGAAAATTGGTGCATAGATAATTTGGTGAGAGAGAGAGTATTGATGTAAACAAATTTTCTGTTTATTCTAGGAGAAGAGTGTTTATAAAAATTTATGACAACTAATTGTAACGATTTAATCTTAGAATAAGATTAACAAGTCTTCCTCTAAGGTTACATGTACTTTATGAATAGATGTATTATGGACTAACGTGGTTGAAAAAAGTGGGTCGGAAAAACTTGAAAAACAGAAACAAAGTGATCGCATAATTGAAAAATATTGCGCTTAATATTAGCAATATTCAACAAATAAATACATTTAAATGTAGCTAGATAAAGTATTTTATTTATTTTGAATTTGAAATGAACGGCACAGTCAACAAATAACGGTTGCATTAAGACTTGCTGCTGTGCCTCCCTCTGAAACATAATACCATCAACCATCAATTATTTTTCAAATTTTTATTTTACTTCACATTAAAAGTATATCACAAGGAATGGGCACATAATCTCCGTATTATTAGAAGAAATCATGCAGTGAAAAGATTAAGTTCATTTGTTCTAATTCAGGAATATACGAAACAACACATGAGCGCATGCACATTTACTTGTATATATTTATAAACAAAGCTGTCCGATCCAAGGTATGTGTCCGATGCATGGTTAATTCACCCTACTTTCATGTTTATTGATAAAGGCTATTTATATTTACATTTGTCCTCCGATATATCACTTTCCTGTTAAATCACATTATACAAAATGCGATTGAAATCTGGAATCTCTTTCAGAAAATGTATCTTTACAATACATTTATATCTCTATCATAGTATTTTCCTCTTCCGAAAAAAGAGTTGATTTTTTCAGAAAGAACATCCGTAGTAGTTTTATGATCTGTCAATATAAAGCACGAAATTTCAAAATTAATAGTAAAACACGAGGCCCTCAGGGCTTGACGGTCACTTAAGTCCCATATCTTTCAAGATTGTATCATATCAGAGAGTCTCATGTTTGCTTTTTAAGCTTCATTTTTAAGTCTTATTGACAATAAGTTCTTTATAAATATGTATGGGAGTAGAGAAGAAGATATTTTAAAGATCCAATACATGTTCACAATATGACTTCATGTGTAGTTGCCCACCCTAACTACGGCCTGTACCCCAGTCCGAGAGGTCATGAATTTCTAAATTTATGTACAGGATTTCATTAACATCATAACAACGCATTTTTATTTTCTCAAATATATATGGGAGAAGACAGAATATTTTTTAAAGATATATGATATATGAGCATATAGACTCCATCCTTGGATCCGAACCCCTGACCCAGGTCTAGGGGTTATGAATTTCACAATTTTGATAGAAGGTCTCATGGACATCATAACCAAGCAATTACTTTTTCTCCAATTTATGTAGGAGTAGAGCTTTTTTAAAGATTTCATACATGTTTACCCTATGTTCATATTTGCCCCACCCTAGGGCCTTAAACCCTGACCCAGGTGTCATAAATTTCACAATTTAGATAAAGGTCTTCATGGACATTATAATCCTGCATCTAGATTTTTCCAAATATGTGTGGGAGTAGAGAGGAAGATTTTTGAAAATTGGGCAATTTTTGCATATGTGGCCCCACTTATGACGCCCTAAAAAGTAGAATTTTAAATTTCATAACTTAGATTTCTCTTACCAAGCAAATGCTTCATACAAAAATAATAACAATTGGCCTTGTAGTTTTCAAGTTAAAAAAGTAAAATTGTTAAAGAACAAGACTAATCATGTAATTGCAATAGGTCATGACTTAGGTGACCTGAAAAAGATATCAGAAAGTTGCATTATGCATTCCGTCTGATAATTCTTTATAACATACCGTTTTTGATAGTGGCATCAAGTACTTGACTGTGGTCACAGTGCTTTTTGTATAAAATGAATGAGACAGCAAAAGCAACTGGTAGTATCACAAATACTAGAAAGCACCACAGGATTCGTAAGTTCACTCTGAAGACGAAAAGAAAAAAGAAGACTCTGAAGCTATTGTCTATTGGTTCAAGAGAAACAGAATTTCTTGTTTATTACCGGTATGTTTAAAGATTTTTAGTGTATTATGTAAACGTATTTAACCTTACTTATCGCGATCGGCTTTAATAAAGCATAAATGTGAGAGAGAAACTGTGTAAAGTTTGAAATCAAAACATTAAGTTACACTTACCGAACCATTAGCTTAAGAAACAGTTTATGGAAACTAACAGAAAAATGTTTGTTATGACAATCTTTTTGTTTATCTTTTGCATTTTAAGTATGAACTTACATCCAAATAGTTTGTACTTGTATATTTGTTTCTTTTAAAAAATGTTTACGAAAATTTATTTACATCTTTTAAATTAATAATCAAAATTTGTATAATAGGTTCTGTAATGTATAACAACTAATTAACGGAAAGAGTGCTGTTATTTGAGTCTAGGTAAGTTGAATACTAATTACATGTACTCGCACCTACCCAAAGAAGTTGTCGCTATCATTTGTTTCCAGCTCACTCTTAGTTGTAGGTTTTGTATTCAAAATAGCACCGTTTTCCATATTCAGATCATAGCAGCTTTGATCTGAAACAGTATTTTACCGTAAATCACTATCGTAATTTAATATATGACAAAGAAAATTGATTGAAATAATGCACACAAGTATATGATTCTTGTTTGAACATAAAATACATTTTAAAAAATGGAAAATCCTGTTATTTTTGTACGAATAGGCATGCTTAAACATGACGTTAACATGCAAAAATGTTAATATTAACGCATTATGCACATGCAATGTAAGAAGATGCATTTATATGGGTCACAGTTTATTGTTAGATATAAGTTACTCGGTTGCGCTAAAAATGGGAAAATATAGGGCTTTCTGATACATTGTAAAAAAAATTCGTTAAGAATACCGTAAGGTCTGAGAAATGGTCGATACAAATATACTTTTTATATAAAGCAATACCGTTTTAAACATATGAAATAAATGCTTCTCAAAGACAACAAACTAGAGCAGGCTGTTTTCTACCCCCTTTTTATAGTCTGTCCAAATATATTAATGCATCACATTTTCTAAAACTATTCTGTATTCATTATTGGTTCTGGGTTTAAACGATGTTTATTTTAAAAATTAAAAAAAATCCAAGACTTTGGAAGCCCCCTCTAGGCTGTCAGGTAAAAATAAAAAAGTTTACAGAAGTACATGTATTGCATTGCAAATGAGATTGGAGTACCCGGATGATAACGTTGAAAAGTAATGCGAGATATTTCGTAGGGCAGCACCTAGCCGATCCGATACATACCACGATACCTGAGATACGATACATTTCACATTATACATTGCATATTCAATTAATACATGTCTAACATGAAAGAGTGTTTTGATTTTATTCAATTTGCAACAAAATAGAAAAAATACAACAACAGTAAGTTCGTAATTTCAACAGTTTAACTAACTTAAAGTTACTTGACTAGAATAAAAAAAAAATTCTTTAGCTTCACAAATGCAAACTATTTTACAGGTTCTTTTTTAGAAAAATGAGCCTTTCAACATGTTCAGCACTCAGTGCACTCCTTGTGGCAGTGACTATGTGACTGTGCTGAATACCTTTCACTTGGCACACTGGTTGATGAATTCCCAGTAGATTTTTAGCCAGCCTTGCCAGTAGTGAAGGGTGAGATTCGTTTGTCTTCCACCACAATAGGGGATTAGCATTTAAAGGGATGGAGGATTGTTTCTTAAAGTTTTCAAGTTCTGATTTTACTCTCTGTGCTATTGTTTTTCCAGGGGTGGCAGAAACAATATGAACATCTCCAAGAAGCTGTTCTATCGCTGATTTCTTAATTTTTTTTGCTGGTGGTGTTGGACACTCTAGATCACATTCAGCCGGAGCATCTACATGTACAATACAGATCAAATAAAATATAAACTTACATTGTGTCTTTTACTATCACTAACCAATCATCAAATTGTTAACAATGAATAAAATAAAGGAGAATGATGAAATATTGTAATTTATTTGAAATTATATCACTGATGAAATTAATCTGAAAATTTACCTTCACTCTGATTCAGTGTTGGAAAATCTGGTAAATTGTTGTTAAGAAAAGAGGGCAATGCCTGAGTGTCTGTAGTTTCTGTACCTGGTTCTAGTGGTTCAATCTTGACCTACAAATTTAGACTTTAATGATCATGATGATTAGATGTACTTTTTTCAGATCTTATTTGAGAGATTAAACTACTTATAACTTATCCTTATCTGTTAAATGACAACAGTTTTTATCTATTTGATTTTTGTTATCTTAATTAAAAAACAAAAACACACATTAGAGTCCAATTCACTTAATAATTTCTGTGTACTAACTTTCACTGGCCCATCTCCTAGAAAAGTACTTTTCTCTCTATGTTTCCATAAACTTCATCTTTCTCATTTTGTTCAAGTCTAGGAATGCATTTGAAGCGAGGAGTATCTAATGCAGCACAAAGCAAAACAAATTCTGCTGTGTCTTCTCCTGTGTATCGCTTTGATAGATTTTCTCTTATGGCTTGTTTCACCTCTCTTACAAGATTTGAATCCTGCACATTTTCTGCCATATTTTCTAGAATAACTGCTTTCATTGGATAAATTCTGCCAAGCAGCCTGCCCAGTGCAGAAACTTTCAGTCCCCTTTGACATGCCAAATTAACTGTGCGAGCAAAACAGCCTATGTGAGGATGTAGATCAGCTGTTTTGGCTGAAATTTCCATGTTGGATGCATGGTCTGTCACTAGTCCTATTTCATGTTTTGTTGGCAATTTCCATTCTGTGATTGATTCCTTTAGTACATTGCCTATGTTCAGTCCAGGGTGGGAGACATCTAAATGTCTTGTCTGCAGTACATAGGACTTCATATTCCAATCAGACTGCATAAAATGCACAGTAATCGGGACATAATTTTCACATGTTCTGGAGGTCCATGCATCACTGGTTAATGCAACAGACTCTGTTTCTTTAATTTCATCAATTATTTTGTCTTTTACTTCGCTGTACAATATAGGGATAACTTTATCTTAAAAAGTATGTTCTTGTAGGTAAAGAATATCTTGGGTCAAACGCTGTGACGAACTCATGAAAATGCAAGTTATCGACGATAGACAGTGGCCTCAAATCTTTAGCAATAAACACTTCAACTTTTCTGTTCAACGTTTTTGCCCTCTGAGAGTCGAATGAATACTTTGTGGAATTTAATTCTGTCAGACGTAATTGTCTACTTACTGTTCGTCGTTGTGACGCATTGATCGTCACTTTCTCTGCCTCACTATCAGTGTCACTAGTAGCGGTACAAGATGAAGATGAAACAGACATGTGGTGTTTGTCGATGTGTTTCTGCATATTCGTAGTGTTTCCATTGTACTTCAAATGCACATTACACAATTTACACACAGCCTTTGATTTATCTGTACTGCGTACCCCGTTATTTTCATAAACGGGCAACCCGAACGTCTCCCATACTCCAGATTTTCTGCCTAGCGATTTTGTTAATTCGATGTAGTCTTCCAACGCCATATTTGTACTCTCGTATTAATCCAGATTAAGTGAGGTAAAACTTACACACTGCGTCATTTATTTGTTTTAAGAAAAGTACCGAATCCTTATGAGATGTGACCGCCAATATTTAACATAATTGAAAATCAATATACTTCCCAATATGAGTAGCCTCTTAGGCGCTAGAAATAGTTGATTAACAAAGTACGATAAATCCCAATAGGTTTTAAAAACTACGGTTTATTCTTATGAAATATGTACTTAGGTAAAACATACATTTATATACATCCTGAGAATTGTACCGGAATGGACATGCAGGAATATCTATACTGCAGTTTGTGTCATAATGAGGCTGAATGCTGCTTCCTTTAATATTAAACTCTGGACAATGGAAGCCTGCAATGTAAATCAAAAATCGTCTTATTGGTTTCCTTAGTTTCCCAGAGAAAACACCATGCTTAAAAATGTCGAGTGAGTTTAAATTTTGTGCAACTTTCTAAATAGATGTATTTGTATACTTCGACTATAATACCATTTATATATGTTGGCACCGCACAAACAGAGAGAGTCAGGTTTTTCCAAGTATTTATCAAACAATGATATTTTAAAGCGATTTTTTTCTTGCAAGATAGAACAACGTCCGAGCATTGTTTCTGTTTTGCTCTGCGATTCCATTCTGATCTAGAAGACGAACATGTAGCCTCCGGTTCAAGTTTTGCTGCATTTCAAGTGGATGTAAACGGGGAGTATACATATTAAGCAAAAATTAATCGATAATGAGGCAGTTTAATTCACTGTATCCCATAAACTTTTAGGCATGTTATTCATGTGAATTATTTCCGCCGGCTATTAACATTTCTGCAATAACTTATTATGAACATACTTCAATGTGTCATACCTGCTCCGTTTTTGAAAGGATCACCATAGCAATTACTAGAACAGAAGCGTATAACAGCATGGTCACCACCAGTTCTTTTGTATCACAGGTCACGTACCAGTTAAACCAATTAAGTTAAGTTAAATAGTTATCTTTTAAACACGCATGACATCTTTGTCTATTTTTGAACTTTGGGATTTACCTGTGTAAAAAATAGACATAACTAAAAATCATCCAACAGAAAAAAAAACCCAGTTTTTGTTCGCCTTCCTAGAAAATAAATTTCAGTTACGCTGTAAATTACTAAAAGGTATGTTGCTTTTTTGAGGAATTATTTAGAATCACAACTATGAACAAAGAGCAGAAAACAAAACATGCATTCCATAAAAATCAACACATACCTGGGTTCTTTACAGATCGAAACCGAAAGTTCACAATTTTCACATTTGTACAAAAAACATTGATATATATTTCCTAAAAAATATATATCTACAATTTAGGAAACGTACATGTATTCAGTACAATCCACATTAGAAAATAATAACAATATCTCGTTTTATGCTGAATTATGAACATACCCTGCATTGCGGCAACGGGTAGTCAAGTTTCAATTTGAATCGTCAGATCTATTTCGGTACATATAATGAAGTGGTTTACACTACATACCCGTACACAAAACAACGCACACTTATTAAGGCATGGAATGGCAATGTTCATATTTTGTTGTTTTGTTTTTTGTTGTCCAATACTTTCTATTGTTGTTTAAGAAGTATAACGTGAGCTTAATAATATTGAAACTCGTTCTTAATAAATTGATTTACACATGATAAAAATGTTTTATATCGATTTGTATGTACAGCTGCGTGCGAGGAACCTATTATATGATTATTTATTCATAGTGATTTTTTTTAATGGGGGGGGGGGGGTATTTTTAATAGAATGAGTTCATTTTGTTATTACAAATCAACAATTTGTTTTATACATGTATATAAGCTTTTTAGGACAAATGAGCCGCATGTATATACATGTACTTAATCTTAAGGTTATTTGCTTTAAGTAATACGTAATCCTTAAAACAAAATTGTTTCTTATCTCTGATCGAAGTTGATTTTTTTTTATATAAAATAGTTGTTTTGTTAAAGTTATAATGGTAATGCATTTGTCTAAACGAAAAAAATATTAAATGTAATAATTTCACGCACAAAGTTAAATGAAGGAATAAATTACTGTGTATCGGTGCGGTGCGCAGTGTGCTGTTGTTCGTACAAATAACATGTGTAAATATGTTAGGACGAATGTAATAATTCATTATTCTTAAGACAACGAGAGAGAGAGAGAGAGAGAGAATGATAATTTTGTCAATCAGTTCACGGAAGTTTCTACTGTAGGCGAACTAGTGTTAAGCGAGAAGTACTTACGCCAAATCTTATATTCTGATCACAAAACTCTTATAATTCTATAGTAGTTCTGTTTATCCTACAATTATCACCTCGATACCACTTTACTGATGTATTTTTAGATGGCTAAATGTTGATGGAAAAAAAATGAGGCTGTGATCAGGATTGACCCAACTTATCAATTGGATACACTTTTTAATGATCTGATTATACAATTCATGTAAAGTACAAAATGGGGAGAAAACGTTTTAAAAACTTAATGTGGTTGTTATTTTTTAACCAGTGAGTCAATTTATACATTGAAGGCATGATTACACGAAAGACAACTCCAATTAAGTGTCATATAGTAGGTTTACCAGATATATCTCCCTTGATTTGTCTTATGGATGTGTGTCTTTTACCCATTTATAACTAACTTATAAAAGAAGACATATTGCCTATAAACTACGAAATACCTGAACCAGAGTAACTGCTTACACCTTTTATATTTCACTGCGTGTGAAAGGATGTCCGTAAACTATAATTGACTTTTTCCTGATAGGTAATTATTGAGAAACTAATACAAAATCTACTTTCATTTTCAAAAACCAGCCCGGAATAGCAAATCTAAATTTAAGATGACAGACACTCTTTAGCGGATCCAAGTCAGTGGGAGTTTGCATCAAAATATAATGCTAGACACTAAATAGCAATTGCAAAGCGAACGACCGTGATAAAAAAAGGAATCTTGACCCTCCGTTCGAAAAATAGAACCAAAAAATAAATAATTTCTGTCCTCTCTGACAATTTAATTAAAACATGACAATAACAAAAAGGACATCTAAAGGAGATATTGAAGATATATAAACGTAAGAAAAGCAATAATCATGTTTTACCTTTTTAATAGTGTGATTCATTCTTTTAAAACAATTCTAAAATGTTCTTTCGTAAAACAGAGAGTCTATAAAAGATACAATTCTTTTGACTTCCGGTGATAACTGAAAATGCCTATATCTCTATTATACGAAAGCCGAGAAGGATCATTCAAGATTCGAGATTCGAAATACGAGATTCGAAATACGAGATTCGAAATTCGAAATTCGAGATTCAATATCTAAATTAACCAATCAAATCAAGGATCTGAAAATATGTATCCTAGCGACATCAAACTGTTCTAAATAAAAACCATACGTACATGCTCTTATCTACAAATAAATGCTATGTTCACTTCTCCCTACCTAACTAAATAATTATTTGTATTTACTTTTACACAGAATATCTAAGTAGACTAGTAATAATGCAGTGTGCTTCGCGGATCTAAGTGATTTTGTTTGCTCTGGTGCATTTCCACCTGATGCGTTTGAACCCTAAGGTATTTCACCACCAGTAATAGTTTAAAACCCGGGTTTATTCACCCATTTTGTGTAAAAATGCGGTTATGGTAGAGAACTTCATAAGCGTAGCTAATTTTTTCTGTAGGGGGTCCTAGGCCAATTTAAAACAAATTTACTATGTAAATTTAATAAGCTCCAATTTTCCCGAGGAGGGGGTCCAGATCCCCTGACCCCCTCCTTTCTAGATCCCCGCATGAAGATTAGTACATGTATCTAAATAATCTAAATATAAATAATCTGTCCTGTTTCACTAATAAATATAAGCATTACTTATCGTTTTTATGTATGCATACAGTGATACACTAGTACTATGATTATAAACAAATCATTGAGATATTATCACATCATACGGAATTATTAATAAATACAATTTTTTTTCCTTTTCCTCAGTAAACAACTTATTATGAGTCTTACTTTTGGAATTGTTTTCAATATAGAAGGATACCTACTCTCTACAATTAAAGGTAGGGATGATAGGGTGCCGATTTCTTGTGCAGAGAACAGTAAAACCTTTTATTTGATTGTGCATGAATATTTCAAAATTAATTGTTGTACATAATATATTGTTATAATTCATTCATTGATATATATCAACAAGAAAGAATAAAAGCATATATTTCACAGCCAAGTTAAGTTTCTCTGTAGTTTCCTACCCCCCCCCCCCCCCCCCCTCCACCCCCACCGCACCAAAATTGACAATAATTACATATATATAAGTCATACAAATGTTTACTTTTTTGTAAGTAAATCTCTAAAGATGTAAATAAGCACTGCAAACAAAGATGTGTGTATTTAATTATTAAATACTACTACATTACACTTAGCCAGATAAAATGTAATCAGGATGAAGCTACAAGAGGTGAGTGGTGCAAATTTACCAATTTGTCGCCATACACACAGAACACCAAATAAAGAAACTGTGAGTGGTGTGTGGAATGCAAAAAAGATGGCGGCAAATTATCTCAAATAATCAGTGCAAAAACCCACAAATAGACTGTTATTTGTTACATATCCTGCAAAAACATTGATAAAAAATGTTATCGTCCCTTAACATACCCGATTAAGTTAATGTGTACATATGGTCAACGTACATGTAATTCTAATATACAAGAAGGCGGACGTATCAGGCGGGGATCCAGAAAATTAAATTTCAAAAATGATCGGTTGAATTACATTAAATGCTTTGAAAAATTGTTTTAAACTATCGCACGGGTCAAAATGCGTGATAGAAGCTATGTACAGTGTAATTGAAAACTTTCATTTTATATCAATATGTAGTATTACCTATTATAACAAATGAAAGTATAGCACAACTGCCACAAGCAATACATGTACTTTACCGGCACCACCTCCCTCCCCATAAAAAAATGAAACAATTGTCGTTTTATTTGCTAAAATGTGTGTGTTTCAAGATTTTTCTAAAGAACATACCCGATTAGAATTGAAAAAAAGAGTCGTACGTTTAAAACTAATTTTGTCAAAATATTTAGATTCATTTGGTTATATTTTGGTCCATTTGGGTAAATATATGCACCAGCGCAGCTCCAATTTATATATAATCAGGCCATAAATTCAAAATATTTTCAAAAATTAATAGATCCAGTGGATGAAAGAAAAGGAAAGCAAGTCGAACTCGATGAGTGCTAATAACTGTGTTGAATGAATGGTACAGTAGAATATGCGCAAAAAAGTCCCGTCTACTCTTTCCTACCCTATAATTATTGGAATATTAAATCCGATTATAAGTCAAATTAAAAATCAAGTACGGATATGTACCTGTTTATCAAAAGTAAAACTACTCATAATTTATCTACAGTGCATCGTTATGGAGCTACACAGAAAGTTTTATATTAATTTGCCGAGCCAAATAAAAAAAACCTGGAAAACGAAGAGAAAACAAAGTGGGGACAGAATAACTGACAAATTAATTAGGACTATATAGCCCCCCCCCCCCTCTTGAAATGTATATACTGAAAACAGATTATTGGTGTACAACATCCGCACACAATGTAAAGAAAATTTCATGTTTTTTTTATCATTTTTGCTAGCTAATGTAAAGACATCACAAATACCCCAAGCCCCCTCACGGAAAAGGAAATGCTAGGTGATGAGAGAGAGAGAGAGTCGATGTAAATCACAGGTGCGCTTACACCGTTGAAATTAAAGCTTGCTAGTTGGTCTGCCCTACCCTAGCTACCTCCTCTCTTTTCTCGTTTTAGAGGCTTAATTATTGTCTATATATGCTTGTAACAAATCAAATCAATTTCAAATTCTAAATCAAACTGAATTTGACACTACAAAACTCAAACTCTCTCTCTCTCTCTCTCTCTCTCTCTCTCTCTCTCTCTCTCTCTCTCCTCTCTCTCTCTCTCTCTCTCTCTCTCTCTCTCTCTCTCTCTCTCTCTCTCTCTCATATCGACAATGGCATTGCCATACCCTACAATACACTATTCCTATCTGGATTTTTGTCTTTGAGGTTGTAAATCATTATATCTTCTATGGTTTAAAACTTTATCATAACCTATATTTTGACATGTCGATTATTTTTTTGAGTTTCGTTTCATAGCTAAAACATTTAGATTAAAGAGATCTTTCTACGCGAGCCGATTTTTACACAGTTGGGGCGAATACACTTCGGGTTAAAATTGTTCGGGGGGAAATACATACAGGGCAAACAAAACCACTTAGATTCGCAAAGCCAACAGTGTTATTTCTAATTTAATTGTTTATACTGTGTGGGGTTAATTCATCAATGTTAATTTAACCATTTTATAACCACTATATAAGAGCTATTAAGACATTTATTTGTAGGAAAGAGCATGTACGAATGATCTTTATTTAGAACAGTTTGATGTTGCTAGGATACAGGTTTCAGATCCATGATTTGATTGGCTAATTTAGATATTGAATCTCGAATTTCGAATTTCGAATCTCGTATTTTGAATCTCGTATTTCGAATCTCGAATCTCGAATGATCCTTCTCGGCTTTCGTACTATTAGAAGCTGTTCAAGGCGTTTTTTTCTGATCACAAAGTTCTGTTAAAGCATCGATTGAACTTAATTTTGTTCTTTTATTAATTATATGCTTAGAGTTAGGTTAATCAATTACCTATATAAAGCTATTTAATAACACATAGTCAAATTATTTCCTTGTGTGAGACTAAGGCATCCTGATAACTCTCTCTCTCTCTCTTTTCTCTCTCTCTAAGTTGAACATATCAATTCTAAGTTTCTAATTATTTGTATTAAGCAATGCTAATATGCATCTTTAATTTTTGACGCTGCGAAATCACCAAGGTGTAACCTTTCTGTGCAGGTATATCAGCTTTAACAAGTTATTCAACAAAAAATTGATGCAATTTTCCATTCCAACATAAGTAATGATTGTCCAACTGCATTAGTATGTCAATACTTTTTTGTCATTGGACTACCTTTTGGATTATAACATCAAACATTACTCAAAAGAAACCGAAAATTTTATTCAAGCTAAACAGCTAAGAAAGAAAAGAAAAGAAATATTGACAAAGTGTAAACGTTTTAAACATTTATTCATTTCGGGTTGCACTAAAAGGATACAATTTATTATACAGTCAAACAATGACAAAGACGAAGCGGGTTATGTATCTTATTTAAACAAGTTTAAAATTAAACACAATTTCTTCAATATACACTTCTGTATGAATAAGTATAAAACGTAAGAAGACCAGTAACTTCTTGCATAATAAAATATTGTACATTCATGTCGGTTATTTGATCATGTCATTGTTACAGTTCGTGTAGGGACAAAGGTGTTTGCGCAAATAAAATAATTTGCATAACGCTGAATAAAACGCGTTGCAAATAACCTTTAATTCGTTCGATTTGATTAGAATCACTATTGCATCGGTGTTTGCATCAAATTATGCGCTGTTCTTCTGTTTTGTTTATTCACCTGCGCGTACACATTCCCATTACTTATCTCCCAGGGATGTTCCGTGTTCTTATTCGGAACTGAATAAATGGACATTGAAGAATCTTCAGGTTTGCTGTGAGGAAAGACGTCAGTTTCGAGGTTATTTTTTGGCTTTGCCGTTGATAAAATATGTTCATGGTTCTGATCTGACGTGTACCCGAATTCGGCCATATGCTGCGAAGTGACATATTGATTGCTGTCTAATAATTCAATATCTTTATCAAATACTTCATTTTTGTGCACCAAGTCATTTTCCGGAGATCCACCTTTGTTTATTCTTCTTCTCAGTCTTAAAAAAGTGTACGTGATACATGTAATACGCATTAGAAATGGTTTTGAAAGCAAACTATTCAAACGAATTTAACGAGGCCGAGTACAGAACGAGTACGCACGCTTTCGCGCAGCGTTTCATTTGTATTGTGACGTCATCTTTTTGCTTGTTTGACGCCATGGCGTGATAGTTTGAACTGCAGATATTCAGCGAAAATTGTTGAAAATATCTCGTTTGATGCGTAAAAATAATGTTATATTGTGGAATAAACATAACTGTCTCGAAGTATAAGCTATATTTGGGCTCGGGTCGAAAACGAGAAGAGGGTTCAGCAAGCCTAGCCCTCTGTCACGTTTTCTTAACCCGCCTAAATATAGCTTAATTCATATATTTCAAGACAGTAACCATGTATTTTATATTAATGACCCTTAATATGTGATGTTATATATTTTTTTATTACTTAAATATGTCTGAATGTTTTAATAATACTATATAGATCACCTTTTCCGCCTTTGTCAAATAAAAAATAGCCATTATCTGACGAATCTGGGAAATTGGGCATACAAAAATCAATTTTGATAAGACCCCTGGAACAAACCAGGAGGTAAAAGGTTTTTTTTATTTGACCATTTGATGCCTTTTAGCAATAACTTTAATATGTAGAAGAGAAAAAAAAATCCCTAGGGCAGAAGTTTTGAAAAAATGCAAAAAATATGCAAAATTGATACATTTCAAGCAAAACCCCATAGGGTCCTATGTTAAAGATTAACAAACTTTGAGATGACCCCCTAAACAAACGGTGTGGTAAATGTCTTATTTTTTAATCTTAAAAAAATAATTATATCAGTAGAAATTTATGTAAAAAGTTTCATCCAAAAATCTAGGGCAGAACAAATTAGACCCGGCCTCGTTAATTTCTTTACAAAGACGTCTAACAATTGTTTGATTCTTTATTGTTTTTTTCACAATTCTGAGGATATGCATTATATATACCTTTTACATCCTTATTATATACTCTGATAAAAATCAATAAAAAATTGTTACTAATAGGTATATTCGTCTCCCGTTTTTAGACACTTTGAAGTTCCTTTTTCTTTTCATGTTCAAGTCATTCAGCCATATGCATTATGTGGTAAATTACGTGAACTTAATAGTATATTCATTTTGCATCTTTGTATTTTTCTTATTTACGCAACCAAACTTGAAATAATAAGGTTTTGATTTTAATAATCATACAGTCAATTGGTCCATAATTAGGACATGCTGTACATTTACATTTCTACTTTTCAAGCGACTTCGCTTTCTAACAAATTGTTGGCATTTCTATAATCATAAGAAATCATCATTAAGTAGAATCGTTTCGATATAAATCAAAAACAAATGTTAACAATTTGGTATAAAAAAGTATAAAACGAATTATGAAATAAACAGGAATACTAAAGGGTATCTGCAGTGCCGGTCAATTTTTGATATAATGGAGATCTATGTGTAAAAACATCATCCTGAAAATTTTACAGCGATCGCATAAGTAGTTGTTGAGATAATTTGGGAAAACCCGATTTCACACTTGAACGAGTTTTGAATAAAGCCGATTTGGCGCGATATGAACTGTGACGTCACGGGGTCAATGCCGCTGTAGGAGAAACAGGAATATCGAATGAAATCTGTTCGTTTTATTGCATAGTTTTATCGATATATGAACATTTTTTTCTTTTGTTTTATTTCCTTATCAACCTAGGATGACTAAATATACTGTTGTTTGAGGTTAAACCCGTATTTTATCGAACAAATATGCCGAATTCGGAAGATGCTTTGCATCACGAATGTAGTCAAATGTGTAACACATTTTGCATATAAATGCACACCATATGTAGCAAAATGACAATTAATCAAAGCACTATTGTTAAAAGAAACATATTGTGTTAATATTGTCATTCTTTCGAGTAATTTTTCCGTGACATTAACTGATCAATAATATGCATCTGATAATACATATTTCGTAAACGGTAACGCGGGGTCTATTCCTCGTATAAGGCATAAAATTACAAAAGATGTCGCCCGATTATTCAATAATATTGATATCAGACCAATAACAATCAAAATAGTATGCATTCTTTAACAAACACGGGATTATAAACGGATCAAGGCTGTATAATTAGGTCTTTCTCTTATTCTTTTAAAATACGACGATGGAATTTTATTTTACATTTATTTACACCATTCGTCAAAATGTTCAAGTTTATTCAGATTTCATAATGATTCGTTGTCAGTATAACAATTTAAGCTATATGGAGTTAAAGCGTTAAAATTGCTGACCATAGCACTGGAAAGAATGTTGCACTTTATCGAATAAGAAATTAAGATCAACGTCATTACTTCCGAAATAAATACTTGTTCACATAAAAAAGTTTAAATTGTTGAATTGTAAATTTGGTCATTATTTAAGTGATTAGATAAGTAAAATAAAGGCATTTACTTTGAACATTAGTTTAATTTACTATTTGATAGTGTCATGCAAGATTCTTTAATCACTGATTGACGGACTATACACATGTTTTAGCTTACGAATGCTTGATTTTACACAGTCTAATTTATTTTTCTGTTTTATCTTATAAAATTGAGTAGCTAATTATACACAAATCAATTTACCAGTCTAGAGGCCTGAAACCCTCTCTTTGTTCACCAGACCCGTGTACCATGTGTATACATAACCCAGATACACGTGTGTCTGGAGCAGTGGCTTCGTTAGTTTACATGTTTACCTGTGTCATTGTCCCGGATCACTAGTGTGTGAAAGGATATTATGTAATCAAAAAATGAATAATGAACATAAATCTGCCCATGCAAGCGTTTAATCGGTACAAAGGCGACGAGAATAGCAAATTTTAAAATCCTTTAAAAAGAGATCTGACTGTAATTAAATAATTACGGATACAAATTTCTAAATCTACAATACTTAAAATAACTAGATATGTCAAAACATCAGACCTATATCAATCATTTTGGCTGAAAAATCGAATTGAATTTGTATATCTTTGTAAGGAAATTTCAATCCTGTTGACCTCGTGATGTCACTTCCGCTGAAGCCTCGTTATCGCCTAATTCCGTTTTCTCTTGATTTGATTTCCCAAAGCAGGTAAAAATAGCCACTTTGAAGAGGCATAACTCCGTTATTTTTGCATCCATTTCGGTGCGGTTTTTTGCATTAAATTTTGGTAAATAAACTCTTTGACATATGTTTCACATCGCTGCAGGTACCCTCTAAGTATTTGACAAAGGACTATGTGCGGTATGGTCAAATATATGCCCCCGATTTCAACCAATTTTTAAATAGTATCGTAAACAAATAAAATCTTCACAAATGATTTTATAGAGGATGCCTATAACTTTGATCTTGATTTTAGTCTTAATTGCTCACTCGTTGTTTATTTATGACGTCACCTAAATGACCTAATTCCCTCAAATTTGCAAACAAATGAAGATATTCTCATTTTTGCTCTATATTTTGCATTCGGTAGTATAGAGCAGAGGTCTGCTCAAGTGCCATTTTAACATATGTTTTTCTTTAGATGGTTATACATATTATACTAAAAACTGGTACTTGAGCAAGCCTGCACTCGATGTTTTTAAGTCGAAAAACCATCGGAAAACACCCATATTTCGCTAAAAAAAACATCAATTTATCAACATAATGCAATTTTCATGACGTCATTTCTACATTATGACGTCATTGTGGTGATAACCTTTTACACCTTTATTTCCAGTAAGATTTTAACTATCTTCAACTTATATTTAAAGCTCTTTCTAAAACTTTGATTTTGGGGGCAAAAAATGCATAAAACCGCACATAGTCCTTTAAAGTATTACAAACCTCTTTTTCATCACTAAGATAATAGCCATTAGTCCAAAAAGTATTATTGCCCCAGCAGTTGCAGAACCAGCGGCAGTGTCTTGAAAAAAGAATTCTTATCTAATAAATTCACGAACATTCACAAACCAATATTGGAAGGTTATAATAAAATACATCTACACGCACCAAAAAGATCATTTTTTATCAATGCAAGGTGCATGGTTTTTTTAAATTTACAACCAACTAAAGTAATGACTTTTTCTGCTGCATAATTGTGTGCACAATTTTTAAAACTCTAATTTACATGTCATATTCTGTGCAGTATTGTATGTTGAAGAAGGAATTGATGTGGTTGTAGTAGCAGCTGTTGTTGTTACTTTTGGTTTAGCTCCTTTTGCACTTACAGTTCCGCCCATTTCATCTGAAATATGAAAAGATACTGGCTAATTTTGTTTTGTTTGTTTTTTTTGATAAAAAAAGAGTTTATCTTGGGTCATCAAAGTTATGTGATACTGTGATGAATTTTATTCTGAAAAATTATGCATGATAAATTTTGCATGTACAATTGAAAATATATGTATGAAAAACATAAACAACATGCATATTGATAGTTGTTGAACAATGAAATGGGTATAGGTACAGTTATATTTTGCCTTCTTTTAAATAAATTTTTTTTTTAAAATATCACAAAAAGATGAAAGTTACAATAACATGTATTAACACAAGATAACCTTAAATTAAAAATCTATAAATAATTACCTTTTCAGAGTTATAAAAAGGTAATTATGACGTCATACAAAAGTGCAATTTCTCGTATTTTTCATAAAAATGAACAGCAATTGTGTAGTAGTTTTTTAATCGAAATTCGCACAATAACTTTATCGTATCGTGTGTTACAAATGTATCACATAAAATATTTTACTTTTGTTGTGGGCGACGACTGAATACCATTTTTTGCTCTTTAAAAAATGATGATAAAATGTGTCAGTTTTCATTTTGTTTTTACTACGTTCTAGAAATATGGCATAATGTTGAAGTCAATATTCTCTTTTGAAAACAGAATAAAACTTCATAACTTGGTACTTGATACACACATGTGTTAAAGATGGTATATGTGTATTTCATGAGATTTAAACAACTTTTAAATTTAAAGGCATATATTGAAAGAAACTGTACCTTCTTCTTGTGAAACGCCGATTTGATTAAATATTCCTTTAATTTATTTCGGTTATCAAACTTGCACAGCTCACGACGCTTTAAAGATACATATTACCTAAAATATTATAGCCTGGTACTAAAGTTTCACCAGTCATTTAAAAAAGCCTCTGAAATAACACAATTAACAGTTTCTGGTATTTCAATTGAATGACGTTTGATCTATGAACGTTTCTTGATAATATGATGACATTTATTATCATTCTTCCCGCCAACATCCATGCTCTATCAGATTTACTTATTTTTCCTTCCTTATCTAATAAACTGCCGTGACAAGTTTTGTTACATTCGTCATTATTCGGTCACGATCTCGTGTCTATAAATGATGTATGCACCATTCCGATTAGCAATATCCCACTTTCGTGTAAGGAATCTAATAACATTTAATTCTACCACTTTTATGGCATTATATTCATCACACAGTTTTTTGGTGGTTTCGTAACACAAAAAAGAGTTTGTCTCTCCAGGAAGTTTCATTTCTTTTCATGCATAATGTGTGCAAGAAAAAAAAACACTGTTCCTAGTTATAATTTCAAAACGTAAAATAGTAATATACTTATTTATATATCCACTGTTGCATTGTGGCATGGGATACTTACAAACGAAAAACACATCGATTCGAGAAAAAATCCTGTTGTAAGGAGACACCCACTCTGGTGCTCTATTGATTTTTTTTTATTATTTGACGATGGTATACTTATGATAACATGTACCAAATGTTTTTATAAAATTCATCTCAAAGATTAATAAAAAAAGTATATATTTACCACTGAGTCGAAGAAAACGTTCCTGATGACAAATTTCTATTAAGTACATGTATGACACTTGAAGTGTATTTACTCATTAAATGGTTTAGGTATTAGTTATTTACTCTTTAAACTTATTTATCTTTACTTCCGTGTTACAGTGATATTGTTATGTTCTTCATATAACGCTATTCTTCCTTATTACATTAATATTGTTATTTATGTTTTCTCATGCTGCACAACCTCACCGCAGCTCCGTTTTTGCTGTCTGATAAATGAACTCAACACTTGTGCATGATGAAATATGTCATTTATTATGTCCGTCTGTCTGTCCGTCCGTCTGTCTGTCCCACTTCAATTTTCCACACTTATTTTCTTTTTGCGTTTGAGGAATAATATGAAATTTGCTGAACAGATTCAAGATGTCAATCTACAGATCAAGTTTACACTTTTGTTGCGCCTGGTTGACAAATTTTCGATTTTTTTATATTCCATTTTTTTAATGTTCGGGTTCGTTATCGGGTTCGTTGTGTATTGAATAAATGAGGAAAGTATGTAGTCAGTAGTGGTATCGTGCATTACTTGTATTATTCCTTATATTGGTTCTAACAAACAAATAAGTTCTGTAAAATAGTGTCAAGCATTGTGTTCTAAATTTAATAGACAGGTTTTTTTGTATTATTACAATCGGGTTCGTTATCGGGTTGGTCTGTTGATTCGAGGTACAAAAGACGGTAATAAATGATATTCTGCATAACAGTGCATTGTTTTCACAAACTTCTACAAACCGGTAGGGGACGTGTATTGCTTATGCAATACTCTCAGAATGCTTGTTGGTTTTTTGGTCATAAGACATTCTTGTATACGACTGATATAGTTTAAAACGAACAACATGATTGGTTGCTCGGACAAACAGTCCTTCTTAATATCACAGTCGTCCGTTTCTTTTTTTATTAACCTATTAAAACAAAGTAAGATTTTTTACGAAGTCGAAATCGTAAGTCAAAAGTCGGAATTCTTTTAATGAAATTTATTGCTACCATCTCATGGGCGTCACTTTATTCACAAAAAGTATTATCAGCACCTTCATTAGGCTTGTTGGTTAAATCTTAACAGAAACCGACCATCGATCATGCCTAAAGATCAAATTGATTTTAGGCGGCGGCAATATACGATATTCGAAGGTAAACAAACATTGTGCATGTCAATGTGTGTGACATTTAACAATTGAGTGCTTTTTATGCCTCCCTTAGATAGTGAGGGCATATTGCTTTGCTGCTGTTCGTATGTCTGTCTATTCTGTCGGTATGTCGGTCGATCCACTAAAAGTGTCCTTTCATTTTCTTGGCAGAGGTTGCACGTTGAGAAGAAATTTGTTACACACATTTATTAAAAAAATATCTAGGTCAAGTTTGAAATTAGGTACGTTCTAGCAACTTTCGACAGAGTTATGCCAATTAGACTTAGAAAAATTCCAATTATTTGCAGTTTCCGTTCATTACTTTGGAAGGGGGGCATAGGTGTTTCACAAACATCTCTTGTTTATTTTTAGCGCCGGTGACAATTCGCAAAAATTTAAAACGTAAAAATTAATCTATAGCTTTAGATTTACGTCTTTATATAGGAAAAAAAAAATAAAAATCCATGTATTATTTAAAAGGAAGTTCAAGCAACAAATTAAAAGGAACAAGATCGTCATGATTCAAACACCTCTGCAGAGACATAGTGTACATTTTGTATTTTCGCCTTTGCTTTTTTATCTTTTAATTGCCTCGGCTTTAAATGATTCGCTACTCCGAGATGACATTTAAAGCTTGACAATTTTCAAAGAGGTAAGCTAGTTTCGTATGGTATGAATTTTGATCCATAACCAGAACAATTCGAGTTCTTTCCACCTCATATTTTTTTATGTTTAAAATAGTTTTGTTGTGATAAAATTGATAAAAAAGCTTTCTTTGCGTTACTTTACGAAAACAAAAAATATCATTAAAATTAATACTCTTTTTATAAAATTGACCTCGACCTTCGACCTTTATGCCATTTTAATCGCCTAAGGTCAAATTTTCATTTTCAAGTAGTCATATGTCTCTACGATGTATGGTTAATGTTTTAACAAAATTCAGAAATGTTTAGATGCAATAAGTGCTTAAAAGAGACGTCGGATCCTTTTGGTATGAACATAGTGATAAGGCCATAAAATCAACTAAAGACTTTGGTAAAACATTCAATTCTCTATCTCCAACGCTAAAGAGTAGTGATACATGTAACAAACATTTTGCACAAAATGGCATTCCTGGAAAGGTATATTTATAGCACCTCAAACAAAAGAGCTATGAAAAATAAAATCCTTTTATAATTATTTTTTTTTTTTTTTGGGGGGGGGGGGATTTAAACTTCATCCAACCAATTAGACAGTATAACATTTGAATGCAAATTAAAAAAATCAGCGCACAAGCAATGCATTAAAATCGATTTGGAATTTTTTAAATTGAATTTTAACGTTTTTGCAAAGGCAGTATGCAACAATTTACCGTCAATTTACTTCTATTAAAGAATAACCTATATTTTTTTCTTTATTTGTTTACAATTAATTCCTATTATTTTTTAATATTTCAGTGGGGAAAACCAAAAAAATAAAATAAAATAGGAAACAATCTATTACATGTATAAGAAAACAAAAACTACTTCGAAATTTACTAAGTAAGAAACTGAAGAACTGAATCTGACGGACATTAATGATTAAACTTTTATTTAAATAATTTTCTAAAAAAAATTACTTTTTGGAAAAAGTTAATCTGACGAATGGAAATTACCTTATCCATGGAAATAAAAAGATTTTTGATTTTGTCATTATCTATAATTTTGGAAAAAATTATACAAACCCATTGAACCATTTTTGTGATTTTGTGGTTTGGAACAAACTTGTGTAAGAAAAAAAAATAGGTCCAAAGAAACCTATCCAAAACACTGATGTGTTCAGGAGATCGTAAAAACATAAATAATATTTATAGGTCTTTCCAACTTTCAGTTATCATTATTTTTAGAATAGAGCCTAGACCAATTCATACATAAAATTGCAACTCAGCACAGTAGAATTTTTAGACTACGAAATAAATGCATACCACACTAAAATTATTGTGAAACTCATTGCCCCTCGGCCCTGTATTAGGGCACTTTGGCGGATCCAATACGGTCATAAAGAAAATGTATTGAATGTTATAAAATTTTATTTTCCACAGCAGCTAAAAATAAAATAGATGCATCATTTGAAAGTCTATGAAACCATTTTAATTTATTGGACAATGATACAAAATACAAATGGAAAAATTCCTTTAATATAGGATTATTTCTTTGAAATTGTTATTTATATCTTCAACATGATACAAATCAGAAGCATATGGGACCATTCATTTATTAGATACAAAACGTGGACGATATCCAATATGATCTTAATTGAATTTTTTTTTATAAATACAGATAAAAGAAACGAATATTTATAAAATATGAATCAGATTGATTATACCTTCTAAATGCAATAATTTCATTTTTTAACAGGTGAAAAAAACAAAATACATTCAATGGTATACATATCAAATTTAGTATATTAAAACTTCAATGTCTTTGGCCGTTAAATTATCTGTGTTGCTGTTTAAATTGTTGCAAGAATACATAGGAACTTCTTCCGCTGTTGCTCTGTTTTCTGTAACAATCGCAAAAAACCATGGCTTACAAATGATGAAATGCAATTGTCTACGTAATTTACTTCACGGAATTATTGATAGGTTTTGCTTTTAACACTTTCACTCAAGCCACTGTAGTGAATTTTGTAAAATTTTGAATATTATTATGTTTAGAACAAAATGTGTAGATGTGCATATATTTAAGAAAATACTGATTCCATCATTTTTTGAGAACATTAATCCTTTTGAACTTAGAATAAACGTGTATATTTGCAGGAAGTACTGATGACTTTTGCGAGTTTTGATCATTACGTTTTTTGTTTTTTTTTACTGCTTAATGCATAATTACAATTCAGTTTAGCATTGCCAAGCAATGGAACAATTTGGGGCATGTGATCTTGCCCATGTATTCTTTCCCAGTAAGTTTTATAATAACCGCGTATCATGTTGTAATTTTTCTTGCTGTTGTACAGAACATCTGCATAACATGTTTGCAATTTAAACGAACATCTAAACGTTGTGCACGGTGCTACTTTTTCTCAGTTTATTGGAATCTGCTCAATACATATTGTATGCCAATATCGACAAATTAAAGTCTACCAGACCAATTTTACTTTTAGCATTACAATGAATACATGTGAATAAAATTTCAAATCCACATTATATTAGGTAAATACATTCTAAAAAAAAATGTAGAAGTTTCTTTCTTAATATTAAGAAAACATTTTTGCTACATTTTAATCATGTAAAAAAGTACTGGAGCGATCGGGTCACAAAACAGTGTTGAGAGACAAACATAAAAACCGACAAAGGTATTCTTGTAGGGTCCAGAATAAAGTAGTCTTTTAAAAAATGCACACTGCTGCTAAAATCATTTAACTACATAGAGAAATTGTGTTAACAAAACACGCATTATTATGTGAGAAAATGAAATATGTAAATGAAAATTAACGCTGAATGAACATTTTGAAGTGTAATACAACAAAAGCTTACCCTGTCTGCTTGTGTTTGAATGATCTTTGGCGCATCGGTATACAATGAAGATAATAAGGCAAATCATCAAACACAGAAATGGCGGAAAAATGAATTCGACTGGCAGCCTGATCACAAATAGACACTATATATTCAAATATATTTTACTATATTTCGTAAGATATTATGACAAACATGAATGAGTAAATAAGTAAATCGTGTTTATATCAGACTCTATTAAATTAATACGTATAAATGTTGTTTTCACTATGTACCCTGTTTATGGTTAAAATTAAGTTATATCGCACAATGAAAGTTGTCATGACATCTTATAAGAACAATACACTTTGATTATCATATATAAGAGTGACTTAAAATAGATATTTATTTGGCTAGAAGTTACACGAATCTAATAAGTTTCTATCGCCCAAAGTGAATTATTTTTAAAATTGTGTTCCTAATGTCAAATACCTACATCTTCATTGGAGTAAACAAAATAATATGTGCCTTTTTCACCCGCAAAAAAAATTGCGATAATTTTACAAACTCTATTCCCCCAACTGAGCCAAATTTAATATCTTTACGTGTGTTTATAGTATCCGTATTGTGTCATTGTTTAGTAAATCTCACTTGTTTGCAGGATTTCCTTTTGGGGTTGTTCTGATTTTTGTTATGGAACCATTTTCCACTTTATCGTTTCCAAATACGAAACAACCTGAATCTAAAATCAGAAAAATGTGAAGGAAAAAAGTGCACATTACGTAGTCCCATAAGAAATAATCTTTTTTAAAGAAACTGTTACTTACATAAATAAATATCCGATGAAGGATATTTGAATGGACATTTGGGATAGAATTTAGGCCCGTCACATTTAATATCAAAATTTGGTTGAATACAACCCCCTCCCTCGTTGTATTCTGCACACGAAAACCCTGGAATGAATTGTTTACCGCAAATTAAAGTACAAGAAAGTTTTTGCTAAGGAAACATCATTAAAAGACATACTGATTTTATTATACATTAAAGGTATGAATTTCATGTGGGTTACGAAATGGCATGAACAATTCAAAATTATTAATTTGAGCTTGAATTCACTGCTTTTAAGCTTTGCATAGCTTGTGTTTGCTGTTTAACAATTATAGTCTGTTAATTGCTCAAACGTATTTATGTGCATGCTATATGTACCTATAATATCAGCATCTGTCGCACACATTTCAAAAGTCTCATTCCTAAAAGCATTAGGGAGACAGTGGTATTTTAAAGGAACGAACGAGCTGCATACATGATTTCGAGAGGAACAATTTTTAAGTTTGGAAAAATTAATCCAATCCTGTCCAGTTATTGGGCATGCTAAGACTTTTCTCACTTCTGCTATACATACTTGTTGACAAACATTGACCTTAAAAAATAATATTATTTCCAATTAGACTAAATATAAAGGCATCAAGCATATCAATATTATTAATAAAAAATAACAAGAGGCCCATGGGCAACATATCGCTCACCTGAACAGTCGTTCTTTTATCATTACATTTCAAAACTGTTTAAATTGAAGTGAACTCTAAAAAATATTTGCAAAAGTCTAATGTATTTCAAGATTTTGCAATATATTAAACAATACATGTCATAAAAAGGAGAAAAAGTCATATCTTTATTTGTATTCATAATTATTTTTCATATCAAATGAGACTGAATTTTAAGCTCTAAATTTAATACCCATTTGCAGCAAAAAAAAAAAAGAATCCCTTTTCACTGAAAAAATTGAAAAATATTCATTAAATAATTGAAAGATGATATTGGCCTCTGTTTCGTATTGCAGTCATCGCGGCTATGTTAAGGCTGTCCGAAGCTAAATATATATCAAAAAATTATACATTTTTAATTATCGAAAAATACTTTAACCGAGCGAGTTTCTTTAAACTTTAATTAAATAAAATAACAGTTACATCCAACACTATATTTTATGTATTTTTGTGACGTCATAGATTTCTCTTAAGCACGTGACGGGTGTGTTCTAACACGGTAAATAATCTATAAAAATCGCACCGGCGCAAGTGAATAATGACATTAAATAAAAAATATTTTTATGAAAAATCATTCTATAAGTAATGTATTTTGCAGTTCTTGCTGGGGGTTCATATAAATATTTCGTTTATTTGAAATACTGTCAAAAGATTTCGCACCGCCATCGAAATTAGGCACATTTTTACCTTTAAGGCTCGTTTACACAAAATCGGGTCAAACGGTAGGTTTCCCCCAGCAAGATTCACATTAGTACTTTTTTCTCTCCCGATTTCACGTAAAAAATACTAAGATTGTTTTTATCTTTCACTTGCGCCAAGCCATTTTTTATATGCATATACATATCACCATTCATTAGATTACACGTAGCAGGGGGAGTCTCAGGGGGAGTCTCAAAACCATTAGTTTATGAATAGTTAATTACCTATTACGAGCCTTTAAAACTGTTGATTTTTTTATACTCCATATCGGTGATATTGAATTAAGAATCACTAATATTTGTAACAGTGTCTATGTAAAGGAATGAAGCGGTTTTATTCTGCACAATGAATATCACTTATTACGTTACGATACATTCCCTAAGAACGATCAAAAGGAATGCAGATCGTGACGTCAAAGTTACCTATGACGTCATATCTTATAAAGTACAGACATGTGACTTTCTACATATCGCTGTGAAAATAGCCTAATCGGGCAGCCATAACATAGCCGCGATTAAAAGATTCTTTATCAATTCATCAAATAAAATTTTGCAGGTGTGATGAGGACATTAGACATGTTAAATTTTGCACTCTGATCTGTGTTATTTAAACTGAACTAAAAAAAAATGGAAAGTCTATATATAGTTGATATAGTCTATCAATGATTCCTACTTATCTTTATCATCTGTTGTTCCTTTATCTTTCCTAACTGTGTGTGTGTGAATCAAAACTTTCGTTTGAATTTATGATCTTTGATCCCGATAACTTGGATCCCGATATGTGATAATAATTGATGTCGGGCTCGAAATTCCAAAAAAAAAAAAAAAAAAACTAGTCGATAACCATATTTCAAAAGATAATTTACCTATGATAAACTTATCACGGAAATTTCTTCTTTTTTTTTTGATACTTCTTTGAATAAAAAATGATTTTAACAATATCTTATTATAATTGCATAGTAATCTCACAAACTGTGGCATTGTAATGATTGAGGAAAAAGAGTTTAAAAATTTTTCCCATTATATAAGTCTTTGTTAAACTTTGAACATCTTTTGAGGCCCTAGTATCCGGGGGTCACAGTTTTCACAATCAATAATCTAAACTATCTTAGGGTACTTGTATAGTAATCTCACTAATCTCAGCATTGTAGTCCTTGAGAATATATTTTAAAAAACCTTTTTCCCTTTATAGTTCTATGTTAATTTCGTCTCTCAGTTAATAAACTTTTAACCCTTCTTGGGACCCCAGTATTGACCCGGGGATCACTATTTTTACAGATTAGAATCTTCACTATATATACTTTGGTGTAAATATTGGCATATCTGGTGCAGTGGTACTTAAGATTTTTTAAGACACCCACCCAATTTTCAGTTTCGTAATTTATCTCCCCTTTAAAAAGTGTTGTGCTCTGTATTTCAATAATTTAGAATCCCCTTTCCATAAGGATGCTTTGTACTAGGTTTAGTTAAATTTGGTCCAGTGGTTCTAGAGAAAATGTGAAAAGTTTACAGACGGACGGACATACGGACTGACGACGGACAACAGGTGATAAGAAAAGCTCACTTGAACCTTCGGTTCAGGTGAGCTAAACACCAATATAAAACTGATTATTTTATGATTATTCATACTCGCTGCAGGTCTTTTGCTCTCGGTCTGAAAGAAAAATGGTGGAAGCTACAGTTCCGTACGTGTTAAACAACTTTATTACGGATATCGTCGCTTTACTTACTCTGATATTCTTCTAAACACTATTATCGGCCACGTAAAGTGAAGTGGTGCAATTTGTTCACATGTTATAATGGCATCTCTCGATCTACACGTGAACATACTTTATTTTCTGAGGTCGGTTAGGGCGTTTAAGAGAAAGTATGAGGCAACTGGAGTGACAATATCAGTATTGTAGTAAATTGCATGAAGAATTTAATGGTATTTTTTTCACAGAATGTGTGTAGAAATAAGGTGAATCATTCTAAAACTAGTGGATTTTAATTTGTGTTGAAAATTACCAGTTTTGACGCGTACGAAATGTAGCTCGACTATCCGAATTTTTTCAAACCGGAAGCTACAGACCTGATGCTAGATATATACCTTAAAAAAAACAAAAACAAAAAACAACAGCAGTGACACGTTTCCTAATGGTTTCAAGTATGTATAATTTTGTTTTAAAGCTGCTTGGTCCGATTTTATATCAAATTTTATGCACGCTTTTAAAGCTATACACGCTATAATTTACGTCAATTTTGAATGACAGTGAAAACGCATGTGTTTGTCTACTTATAAAAGTTATCCTTAATCTGTAAATTACAATGGTGAATTCCATCTCGTTACAAAGATATAGATTTTTAATTGTTTATTTTCCTGCCAGGAAAATATTCTTTTTCATGAATATTGATGAAGGAGGAGCGAAACCGACCTCATTGCGCATGTCCACGGAGAACTAGGTGGTCGTTATTGTTTGCCTTATCAAATATCCAACTTGATTTTTAATATGCTTAACAGTTGTTTATTTGAAGTACATACATGTATAATTAGTAAAATACGTTTGTCATTCACGATACCCTTACTTCTGCATTAACACTCATAGGATCTATAAATAGAACATAGGGGAAAAACTCAGGTCTCCGTCATTTTTTAAAGGAAGTATTCATATCTATTTACAGGCTTGTATTTTTGTTCTTTTGTTTGTACTCGTATATCGGACAAATTTACTGAAAATATCCTTTCCTTTGTGAAACTATAAAAATTATGAAGATGGTGACCCTTCACCAGTTGTGGTATGATAGACTAAATTTAGCTGTCGATATCGCGTGATAGATTGATATTCACGAGGAGACATTACTTTCCTGGCAGGAAAATAAATATCTTTTATTGTTTAATATTTGATACATTTGTTACGTGATTGAATTGAACATTATAATTATCAGCATAAAAGTAACTTTTATTAGTAATCAAACACATACATTTTCCCCTTTATTCAAAATTGACGCAAAATATAGCGTGTATAGCTTTAAACGATGGCTATGCTTAGTATATGTATAATAATAGACATAGCAGTAGTTTTACCCGTCAATTATGCCAAACAATGAAGAAAAATACGTAAAAAATTTGCTAAAAAAAAAAGCAACATTAAAACGTACTGCGTTATTTCGCCTCATTTTAAATTTCACCACTGACGTCGAGACGGGTATGGTTGTATTACGAATTTGACATCGCTTTAAATAAAGGCCGGAATGATCAAATTACAAATAAACATGTGTAAGTTTTGTTCGCTAATATTTCTGAAGTCTGCTTTCTTTACAATCGACGCAGAGCATGCGGGTTGAATAACCCCAATCATTCGGGGGACGGAACCAAGCGGTTTCCTTTTCTAAACATTCCCGTGATGCATTTTGGTTTGTTTTTTCGTTTGCACAAAGAGAAATTATTTTTATTTACTTTGATGAATATTTCTAACTTTGAAAGAAGACTGATTCTGCTTGTGTAAATAAGAGAAATTCCATAACTTTCTAAGATAAATGATTTGTTTGTAAAAAAAATTTGATACTGTAAAAACAAAAAAAAAATTGAACCAAACAGCTTTAAGAGGATCGATGGTTAAAAATGTACCATCAAAACAAATTCGTTTTCAACATAGTATTATTTTGGCTATTACTATTTTTAATATGGAAATTTTCAAGGTGTTTTATTTTTTACATCTGTATATTTTACAATGATTAAATTGAATTTCTTCCTCTATACCAGATCAATGTAAAATGAAATTGGCTATCAGGTCTTTTTAAAAATATGAAATAAAATGTTGGTAACACTATGATAACAATAATGTGTTGTTAAAGCCCTTACCTGAGATATGCACAACGCCAGTAGACATAAACAGAAATTGGTTTTAACCGACGCTAGATTATAAAGAAATAAAAAAAAATGTTTTTAGTGTTGTTAGGAATTGTACAGTAATATAGAAAATAATTCTGTTCATAGAGATTATAGTTAAAACACCATATGAATTTAGGTGAAGGCATAGGGAATTAAAGGAGCCACCATGTTAACAAAGCATTCAATCATACTTTATAACAAGTAAATACATTAAGTTGGTTAGATAGCGTATATCAAATTTTCAATTTAAGGGGAAGACCATGACGAGAAATGCTTCTAAGAAGCATTCTCAAACAATTATGAATAAAATCCGCATTTTTTTAGTAGATAGGTTATTCTTTTTCATTTCCTACGACTGAAATATGGCAAAATGAATAGCGTCTCCTTCACACATTGCATTCTAAAAATTCTTGACGTATGTTAAGAAAAGATTTTTAAGGAAATATAACTATTGACTACTTAATTGATTGTTTTGTTTTAAATAACAAAAAGAGAAAAGCAACGGTCCAATTTCATATAATTATAATTATAGGGAGAAAATACAGGAGAAAGATATTTGCCAATCAATATCGGCGTCAAATTTGAACAAGTACATATTACATAAAATAAATGTAATCTTAACTAGATGTTGACAGTAATACAGATCTTCTTTCGTTTTAATTGTTAAAAAAACCCTATACTTACAATCATGCATAATAATCAACTGCCCATGGTATATCCTAATATATACGTCGACATCATTTAAGAAAAGGCATCACTGTATTACTAACGTTTCACGTCATAAGAGCATCTAGATCAAGCAGATATTTTCAAAGCATTTGTTAATAGATAAATAAATACAGTGTAAATAAATAGTTTTAAAATTAAATAAAAAAAAGATTTATTACTTTAAATTTAAACAAATCGAAATAGAAATACACAGTTCAAAATAATAATGAAAATTATAGTACTTAAACAACTCTTTACCAATTACAATACTAACACAATGCATGATTACCTAGTTCGACGCTATTTTTTTTTTTTTAAATTTGTTATGTTATTATTTTTGGAATAGGGGAATTCCAGTATATGTTATTAGACACACGTAATCAGAATGGTTCGATTTAATAAAGATTACCCGTACATGCCTTACTAATATATTATTAAGTGGTAATTTAAGCCAGTGAATCGCAGCGATACATGAATTTATAGTTTGTTTAAAAGGACGTGTCGTTAAATATTTCATGTTTGACAAGTATCTCCGTGCCTAGTAATGTTGTGTACTGGGATGCATTTTAGGTACACGTACAATGTACATCGGTTTATCTGTGATCCGTCTCTATAAACAATTGATGGCACTTGTGGATTAGGAGAAAAAAGGGTCCCCTTACCTTTTTGTAATAAAAAAATGAAACGAAAGTTGATAGAACAGCGGGGGAAAAATCAGTTTCTGTTGTTATTCATTAATTTTATATCATGTCAATTTAATTTATTAATAAGAAACACATGTACTTCCAAGAACTGCAAATAAAGTAAAATCATCTCTAGCCGATATCGCCTCAAGAAAATCATAGTATTATTATTTATAGACTTAGATGCAAGTGATACACCGTTGTATATTTACCTGCAAAATATAAGTACTGTTGTACTTATGGATGAACATATCTTTAAAGTGTCTTTTAAATGTTATTGGCTAATCACTGTCTCCACGTAATAGAAAATGAAATGACTCTTCCTTTCATGAAGCCAAGATAGTATATAAAGTGTTTATTGTTCACGTATCGTTGTAAATTTCTTAACCTCAAATAAGGTATTTTTCAGAAACCACGAATTCTCGAATAAAGTATGCCAAGTTTCAATCCCATCACCAAATTACAACAATCTTCCTTTCTGACATTGAACCGTCCGTTTATTTATTAATGTTGTGCTCTCTGATTGTATCAGACCTTGTAAAACATTATAAATTTGTCTATAATTCTTAATTATTGTGAAGAACGATAACTCGTTGCATGGCCATATTCAAGGAAATGCGAATTAGTTTTCCTTTACTGGGGTGATTTAAAGTTGTATGTTATGTTCGGGAAGTGTAGAATGTCAATTTATTATACCCCCGCTCCGAAGGAGAGGGGGTATACTGTTTTACCCTTGTGTGTCTGTCTGTCCGTCCGTCTGTCAGTCCGTCCGTAACAAAAATTTCTGTCGCATTTATCTCAGCAACTATTTATCGCAGATGCTTGAAATTTTAACACAGTGTTTGTTAAGGCATGCCATATCGTGGGATATATTTGTGTACCAATCGGACGTCAACTTCCTGTTAAATGACGACTTTGCTTATTTTTTAACCAAAATTTTCAAACAAATTTTCGTCAAAGATGTCTCAGCAACTATTTATTGCAGATGCTTGAAATTTTAACACAGTGTTTGTTAAGGCATGCCACATTGTGGGATATATTTTTGTACCAATCAGACGTCAACTTCCTGTTAAATGACGACTTTGCTTATTTTTTAGCCAAAATTTTCAAACAAATTTTCGTCAAAGATTTCTCAGCAACTGTTTATTGCAGATGCTTGAAATTTTTACACAGTATTCGTATAGGCATGCCATATTGTGGGATATATTTCTGTACCAATCAGACGTCAACTTCCTGTTAAATGACGACTTTGTTTTTTTTTAGCAAAACTTTTCAAACAAATTTCCGTCAAAGAATTCTCAGCAACTGTTTATCGCAGATGCTTGAAATTTTTACACAGTGTTTTTTAAGGCATGCCATATCGTGGGATGTATTTTTGTACCAATCAGACGTCAACTTCCTGTTAAATGACGACTTTGCTTATTTTTGCCAAAATTTTCAAACAAATTTCCGTCAAAGAATTCTCAGCAACTATTTATTGCAGATGCTTGAAATTTTAACACACTATTTGTTTAGGAATGCCATATTGTGGGATGTATTTCTGTACCAATCGGACGTCAACTTCCTGTTAAATGACGACTTTGTTTATTTTTAGCCAACATTTTCAAACAAATTTTCGTCAAAGATTTCTCAGCAGCTATTTATCGCAGATGCTTGAAATTTTAACACACTATTTGTATTGGCATGCCATAGTGTGGGATATATTTTTGTATCAATCGGACGTCAACTTCCTGTTAAATAATGACTTTGTTTATTTTTTGCCAAAATTTTCAAACAAATTTTTGTCAAAGATTTCTCAGCAGCTATTTATCGGAGATGCTTGAAATTTTTACACAGTGTTTGTTTAGGCATGCTATATTGTGGGATATATTTCTGTACCAATCAGATGCCAGCTTTCTGTTAAATGTCGACTTTGCTTATTTTGCATATTCACATCAGAGCGGGGGTATCACTAGTGAGCATTGGCTCACAGATATCTTGTTTGATCAAATTGTGATTCTATAGAATATTTTATTCCGATAGAACCGATCAAGTACAGCTGAATACCTATAAGGAAAGCATGATAACGTATGATGTTATTTTAATGATCTAAGCAATTTCTGATTCAGCCTTTAAAATGTAGTTTGCAGATGTTTAAGCATGTTTATCGAATAGTTTATCTAAAATCAAATGTTTTTGTTTACAATTGGCAATTGGAATATAACATCCACATCTAGTATTTTTGACTCGTTCTTAAAAATAATAAAATATCATTAAAAAATCCCTGCCCAACTGCAAACTTATCAATGTCGAATTTATGTATTTTATATCAGGTATTGTTCGATTTGAAGCCATGCAATCTTTTAAAAGCGTGTAAGTGATTTTTTTTTATGAAATAGTTCAAATGTATAGTCATTATAATACTAGTATTTTTTTACAAGGATAAGCAACCAAAGGAACTTTTAAGAGTCATTTATGTCTTCAATTTTCGCATAAAATAAATGTTAAACAAGTTTTAATTTTAGTATTTGCGTCCTAAATAGCAACTGTGGTTTGTTTATTTTTGTTCGCAAATTGGTTACCAATTTGAAGTTGATCCAACATCTTGACTTTTGCTGACTTGTTGAATTTGTTTCACGTTATAAGCAAATTTAAACACTAATTTGGTGATTCTGTTATTCATGTAAGGAAAAGATTGTTCTAAAATCATTAAGTGCATCTCTAATGTCTGTATTGGCATGGTATATTGATACTGGACTAGTTAAATTGTAAATCAACAGAATTATAAATCAACAAGAGCTGCAAAAATACCTTACTGCATAAGATGGCATTGGGCGCGCTTGATTTTACAAAAAGGTGTACACCGAGTACACTTTTGTAAATCAAGTGCAGTGGTGTAGAGTTTAAGTGTACATCGGGTGTACACTTTTCTACACCGAGTCAGGGGCATGTGTTGTTGGGTGTAGCACTAAAACCAATATGGCGGGCAAATGTTATGATTGGAAACTTGACAAATGATTTTTAAGTAATATTTCGTATTGGAAGTTGCAAGTAAATTGTCTGTTGTATGAAAGCGATTTAATATGAAATATGTTTATTTTATTGCATTTAGTTAAAAAAAAGCCTTGGATTGTTGCTGAACATCAAATTCTCTGTTAAAAAGCATCCTTTTCCGCCATATATTTTCTTATCTTCCCTACACCATGTACACTTAACCATTTAAGTGCACTTGATATACAATACAAAATGGTTACACCGGTGTGCACTGGTGTACACCAAGTCAAGCTAAATCAAGCGCACTCAATATTAACACTGTATTGTGTGATCAAAAAAGATTTTACGCATACCGAACACGTCTTGTTTTTGTATGATAGCTGTTTATGTATCCATTGTAGTACTTCCCATTTTAATAGTCTGACATCCACTTCACTGTATTCCGTGAATCTTTATGTGAGTCCGTACTTGTCTCTTTAGTCCCAATTTGCTCGAATTTAATATCATTATTGATAAAAAAATAATTCGTTTTCTTAATTAATGGTCGTACTAATTTTAATAATAAATCGATAAATCAAGAGAAACATTGATTTTACCTACG
The DNA here is from genome assembly GCF_902806645.1 of Magallana gigas. Taxonomy (NCBI): domain Eukaryota; kingdom Metazoa; phylum Mollusca; class Bivalvia; order Ostreida; family Ostreidae; genus Magallana; species Magallana gigas. The sequence continues at coordinate 2,425,469 of NW_022994865.1, read as the reverse complement.
GTATGCATGTCAAGAGCTAGACAGAATGGAGTAAAAATGTTATGGTCGAATCAATATACTATGATTGATTTAAAATGCACGAATCTAAGCGCAGTAGATGCACACACTTAATATAATTAATAGTACATGATTGTGTGTCTTCAGTGCTAGTCACCATTTTAGCCTGAATGAGACACCAAAAAGCATATTTCACTGTTTATATTATATTTCACATGTCATTTAATGTGTTAACTAACTAATCATGATAAGTGAGAAAAAAATATATGTAAGAAAACTATAGATTATGTTTTATATGGAAACAAAAGAACTGTCATTTTTCTATTGAAGGAATGAACTCAATATTTATTTGTTTTATACGATATAAAAAGGTTTGGGGCAGTTTACGCTTTATAAACCGCGAAGCGGTTTCTAAAAAAGCGTAAACTGTTTTGGAAAACTGTTCCAAACCATTTTATATCGTATAAAACCCGTGACACGGGTCCCGCGTATAACGCCTGGAGCCATTTTAATGACACAGTAGGTGTTAATTAGGTATAGCGCTTGGAGATACACGGCGACTTCGAGGTATCGAGAGTAAGAAACTATAGATTATGAACAACGGGACTGCAGTTTGACTTCGAGTGATCAAGGGTTTCGAGAGACCAAGAGTTCGTGAAATCAACAGTAAATTTGCTTAGCGATCAAGAACTTCGAGCAAACGAAGTTCAAGCCATCGAGAGTTACCTGTATTATAATATGAAATATATTTGATCTGAATTACTCTTGAATATTGTTAGATCTCTTTTGTTAAAAAAAAACCCCTTCTGGACCTCAATATATCATGGTAGGCATGGTACTTTCATGAACGTTAAAAAAATATAATTATTCTTAATTTCATTATCTTAAAGGCTTTAACAGGTTCAACATAGAAACTTTGTAGATATTAACGGTGATACCTATGAATCAATTAAAATTAGAAAAAAAATCAGCATAAAATAGATAGTTGAAAAATAGCATTAAAGTTGTACTAAAAGTGTCATCTGCCAGAAAAACGTAAAGTCGTACGACGCAATATTGAATATTTTCCTTTCAAAAAATAAAGATGTGATTTCAGCGCGGATCTCCTTAGTTATAAATAATTATGTAATCTGTAAATATGAATTACAGTCAATTAAGAAAACATTTCTTCATGAGATGCACATGCATACATTTAGGAATATATTATAGCTCAACAAATTGTATTATGACAGATCAACTCGCATCCCCTGGTACCTAACCTTAAAATTATAGTGAAGTTCCACGTTCAGTTATAAATTGATTACCGCAGTGTTTGAAGCAGATCGCACGACAATAAGAAGCTAGCATTGGATAAAAGAAACAGCTAGGTCGTCTGACAGTGAAATTTGAGTCAGACATAATTTATCCATTAAGTCCGACATTCATTCTAAGTTTGCTGAAAGTTTCGACCAATTGATTTGAAGTGGATTATGTAGAGATCAGTCCTATATGTATCATTTGACTGTGAATTACAATCAATTTGGAAATAGAAAGAATCATACATTAACTTATAATGTAAATATATGTATACAAAATATTTTTGTCAAGGAAATAAGTAATAAGGGCTTACAAGAGGTATTTGCTTGCACTAAAACATATCTAAGTAAGAATTTTTTGAACGTGTCAATCAATTTATTAGAAGCCTGGAGTAGGCAACCGTATGTTAAGAGGAAATATTTTATATAGTTCATTGCCTAACTTTTGTTAGGCACAATATGCACGCATATGTTTAACTGATAATAATTGAATAGAATTTACTGTTTAAATCACGGCCGGGCGTGTGTTAGCTTCAAAAAAGGTGATATTCTCTGAACTTTACATATCTTTGTCTTCCAATTGGACAGGTATTTATCAAATTGAAAATTATTACATGTTTGTTCTTTATATAAAATTTGATTAAACATGTTCAATTTGTGAACTCGGTAACAGAACTATCCTTTTTTATTCATTTTATCAGTAGAGTTTTAGGGTGTTTTTATTATCTGCAAATATAGAGTAAAAAAAATACCAATTTAAAAATATTAGTTTTAGTAAAATGTATCATACATTCAGAGCATAACTACACGAAAGATATCTCTATTTATAAACCGTGTGGAACGTCTTCCGAAGGTACCTATCTTGTTTTTGCCATTTGATGTGGAGATGTGTCTATCACGACTTCATAATTGGTGTTTATAATGTGAATTGGTGTAGGTATTCTTAATTGCATAAACACTGTCGCGACCTCTCGTCATATCATATGTTGGCTAGAACTGTGCGTATAGGATATAATTATGAGTGTTGAAGAGCTTTTAAAAGGCTACGAGATGTGTCTTAATCAGAGTGTTTGTTATTTTCTAAATAGTACACTGTAAATAATAATTTGTGTTTTTGAATTTATAATAGTTTTATAAATCTAGATGCAATGAAGGAAAAAAACCCAAAATAAAGTGTTTTGCGTTGAGATGAACTCTATAATTTTTAAAAAAATAAATCTTCTTAAAAAGTGAAATTTTGAAAAAAAATTACATTTAAGCACAATTTATTTTTAAGGTGACGTATTTGTTTAAAAAAGAAACGATTCGTGACAATTACACGTTAAAATTCAACTGGAGACTTCTTACATTGTATATACCGACAAGAGATTTCCATTTCTGAATAATGCGATTACTTAAGTATTGTGTGATAATAAATAAATTAGTCTTTCTGTCATTATAACAACTACCATGTCAGTCATAATAGACAATGGGTTTGCTATTTTCTTTCCTTTTCGTGTTTGTTAACCATTCACTTAATATGGTACATAAAACATGTGTTTTTATTAATAACCAACAATGCCCACACCTACAAATGTAGACATCTTTAAACATGTATCTGTTCAAACCCACAGTAAACGCAATCTCTATATAAACAAAAAAAATGTATATATAGACATTAGTACTCTTAAGCATGGGTCTACTGTATTTAACATCATCCAATACATGCATTAATTTGAAGATTAATAATGTATTATTTTTACCAAAATATCTAAAAAAAAATATCCAAATTACTTTAAAAGACTAACGTTTTTAAGAGAAATTAACTTTTTATTTTTTTTAATTTAAACATGAGGTAAAGAGTAATTATCAATCTCTTTAGTCATTAAACGTAAACTCTCTAATGCATTTGATATATGAATATTATTATTTAACATCAACAAGGAAACTACTGTATTATAAAATAGAAAGCCCACTTAATGAGTGTGGACGGGAAAAAACTGTTGATTTTCAGTCTGATTAATTTATCCAGAATGTGTACACATTTTCTTAATATTGTAGTGTTATCCTTATTGCACGTAACTTTATTATGTCTTGTGGATTCTAAAAGGGGACCATGCATTCAGTAAGTATTGTCAATATAAAATCAATAAGGATGAATGTGATTTCTTTTTCTTTTCGGGTCACTTGTTGTATAACGAAACATGTCATCCGTAGTATTATAATAATGAAACTATTATTTTAGGTATCCGAATGGATGTTGTCCATCGACAATATGTGGGATACAGCAAAGAAACAATGTGTCGGTAAGCTTAATACCTGCATTGCTTATAAATAGAACACGTGTGATGATTTTTAAACAACGTTTGGGTGCTGATAAATTGAAGATCATAATTTGACCTGGTTTTTAAAACGCTAAGCATAGCTCAGTTCTTTATTGTCGTTAGACCTCTACGTCCGGTGCACTGAATAACCGCCCCCTATGAACAGAAGTATACATCATTTAAACTGGTTCGGGGTTAGTGCACATAACTGAACCGGCTATTGTAAATTTAATGTACAGGCTATAATTGTGAATTTAATGTACGGGGCTTACATCCAACATTGTAGGGGATAAGGAAATATACAGCATATACGGAAGCTGAAATATTATATACATATATCTGTTATATACATACAGAAGCTGGGTTAGCGCTTTTTACTACTATCAGTACGTTGATTATTTTTTGTTTATACATAAATATGTATTTTTAAATTATTAATTAAGAAATGTAATGCTTATCATGATTTAACACATACACTATTTATCATAGGAATAACTGTGTTTCCTGACAAAAAACAAATCTATATCGATTTAGTTCGTGCATAGGTGCCATATCATTGAACAATACATCATTATATATATTCAATGAACCAAATCTTAATAAAGTACAGTTTAAATTGATTAAACTTTTCCTTTATATCTTTTGTATCATTTAACATTTCCCCTGTTGTTATTATATTTTTTTCGAATTATAAAAAGACTGATACATGAAAGTGTATGTTGTAGAATGTCCATTAGGTTTCTACTGGATTAACTGCAGTAGGAGGTGTGTTTATCCTTACTTTGGATATAGATGTCACGAAAATTGTTTCTGTGAAAAGGACCTGTGTCACTTTGTGAGAGGATGCCTTGGGTGTAAGTACAAAATGTGTTTTATATAATGTATGAAGCCCCAAATGGGTAAGGATATTAAGCAATGTATTGTATTATCCTAAGGTCAGACGACACGTTCCTCAATTTTAGATAACTTTTTCCTGCAGGAACTTGTTGATGGTTTACTACTACTTTGACAAGCTTTCTTGCAAACAATTAGGGTACCTTACCGGGCATTTCTGCAAAATACTAGAGTATGCAATTTCCTATATGATCTCTTGAAAATACACTTGAATTGCTGATATAAAAATAAATAAATCTACAGAAAATTCACTATAATAGAACTAAATCTCCGCCGGGGCGGGGCTTTGAACTCACGACCTGTAGAATCTATACGCTTTTGGCAGTTAGCGACCACGGTTCTAACTACTCGACCATTTAGACACATATCCAAACCCAAGTAAATTTTGATCATTGTTGTAGTTATTATAAAATTAATATTTTTTTATTGGAACTCTTCATTACGAGGAGGTACAAAAAAGATTCACGAGGAACGCGTCGTCTGACCTTAAGATGCAGAAATAATAATGTAAGGCGTCTTCCAAAATTCACCGTCTCTCTTCCTATAATATCTTGGTATTAATATAATAAGAAACAGACGTTTTTAATATTAAGAAGGACTGTTCAAGCAATCAAACATTGTGTTTTTAAACTATATCGGTGGTATACAAGAATGTTTTTTAAAAATATAGTTGTAAAACCACATTTATATTAACTTAGTTCATCCTCTTCATATTCATGTTTGAAACTATGAAAAAAATATAGTTTCCATTAATAACCAGATGAAATATAAAATCAGTATCAAAACTAAGATCGTTTCGTTTTTGTTTTGAAAAAAAACATGAAGTTGTGCCATTACTGGTCTTATTATACCTCTTGAACAATACACATGTTTCTGATTTTCTGTGGTAATGTGAACAAAAAGAAGGGGTGTTAGTGAGTAACTGTGCTGTTTTTTTGTTGTTGTTTTTTATTATTAAGCTAACTCTGGTATACATGTATATGTATGATTTTAAAATTCGGTTATTTCTTGATGAGAATAAAAGCCCACTTGCTTACAAGTTAAATAACCGCCCCTTATCCATATAAGGTATCAGGTAATTTTCTAACATTGTTAAGTGTAGGACATATTCATACCTTTATAAAGTAAAAGGGGAAAAAACTGAATAAGGATGTAAAAAGAGCATTTATAGTCAAAATATCAAAACCAATTTATCTTTGCTTTGCATGCCTGATTTTCATAAAACTTTTTTAAAATTTCATAGAAGTAAGATGCTTCTTTGATTCACTTCTTGACAAATTAGGAATAAAGGATTAATATATAATACTCCAATGTAAGAAAAAATAGACAGCTATTTATGTATTATGAATAAATTTTAGCCAAGATCACACTGTTACTATTTGGAGTTTCTAATTGTAGCGAGTTAAAACTCGCAACAACTCTTCGGATGCCGTGTAAGACTCGAACACAAATCTGTGCATGTCAAATAAATACTAGTTTTTTTAGTGTTTTTTTTACCGCCAATGCTTGCTAATCAGCGGCGAAAATATTAAGCGGTTTTGAATTCTCGTCCGAGTTTTAGTCTCGAATAAATGTTGAAGACATGCTGAACATATTGTCGTCTCGAGTGCATGTCGACAAAAATTCGTATTAGGTTGGAGCTTTTCGCCTCGTTGAATATTTGTTCAACGTGTTGCGAGTCGTGTTGCACTCTCAGAGGACATTAACACAATATCCGCTCAACATGCACCCGACATGCTACAAGTTTCAAAGATTTAGTGCAAAATTTGTACGAATTTTACGAGTTTTGTTCGACATTTCTTCGGCATTGCTATAATGATTGAGGTAATCTATTTTTATATAATTTTTATTCTGTTTTAAGACATGGATTATCGGATCACCTTTAGCAACATTCACTATTGCAAAGGTTTCTGAATCTTTGACGGGCCGAAAGATAAATATCTATGAGAGCCAACAAATGAATACATATTGTTGGAAATCAACTACATTGTATCAGCCTAATCTCGTTTCAATGTACAGGAAATTTGAGCATAAATTAAAGTTAATTTCCCGTCATCAAAATACAATGCAAAATTGCAGACTTTTTGTCGGTTTATGATTCACCAGCACTTGTGATGTTAGCTCATAGCTCTTAATAGTGACTGTGTGAAATGAGCTTAAAATAATATGTAAATGTGTATATGATGTATAAGGAAGATTTTTCAAAACAATATTCAAATAAATGGTGGTGAATTTAATGACGAAAGTCATCGTGAATTCAGTAATATTTTCTGTTATACTTTATGAAATTATGCACTTTTGTTTCAGATATCGAAAATTCGACAAAGCAATTGTTGTCCAGTTGTAAAACCGAAATTGCAAAACCAGATGCAGATAAAAATTCGTTCGTAACAGTTTTAACGGTCATAGCAGTAGTTTGTATCGCGTGTGTAATGGTTTTTCTCTTCAAGGAACTTCGTCAAGACCACAGTGATAAACACAACAACAAATAATGTAGGTTATTAAGATCAGAATGACTTATCAGGGAAACTTTAATTTATTGATTGTTTCTCTCAAGCACTTATTTCATGGACTTTTATAATTGATGTGTGGTTTATTTGTCTGCAGATTAGAAACCTTTAACAAAACCTTTCAGAATGTACAATTTAGTACATGTGTATAACCAATTGAGCGTAAAAAACGAACATACTAAGTTTTTTGTTTGAGAAAGCATAACACTTAAAGGTACATAAACTTAAATCATACATATTAAATTAAATTGTTTCTTCTTTGTTTTTATTTTTATTTTTGTCTCTCTCTAAATAATACAAGAGGCCCATGGGCCACATCGCTCACCTGAGGAACAACAGGTATGATAAAATCAGCTTTATGGAGTCATAATACAAACTATCTGGACAATGTACAATAATACTTGTAGATCCTGTATAAATAAAATCCATTTTTCCCCTGGATATTCTTATGTTTATAATCATTAGTCCCTTTTTCTAACAGGATGATTTTATAGTGATATCATGTGTTGAGCATTGCAGTTCTCAAATAGATCCTTAACAATAGTTTATTTATGGAAAATAAACCTACATCAAACTCTGAACCTTCTTGTAAGGCCAAAGAATTGTCCTGGCGCGGGGGTGTTAAGGAAGCATATGGGTAATTTACCGTCTTATTTTGACTGTTTTATTCAAAATCGTACAATTAAATAATTATTTTGAATAAGATCAAAAAGTTAGTATTGTCCTTTAAAATAGATGTCAGTGCAGTAAAATCGGGTAGTACATTACTGCCACACTGGTGCATTATCACGTGACAACTATAAATAGATTACGTATATTCCTTAACATAAAATGAGATAGAACAACACTACCCCGCGGTTTCCAAAATGAAATAAACATACCAAATGAAAGCACAACATCTCAGTGTAATCAAAACCGCTGCTAGAATCCTATGTTTTTCCTTATCATAAAGTTATTAATCTTTTATATAATTTGCACGGAAAACGGCAAATTGCATCAAAACAACACACAACATGGGATTCTAGCAGCACTTTTCAATTTAAGCATTGATCAAACTGACGATACGTATAAAATTTCAAGTTCAATATATAGAGGGTAGTGTTGTTCTAGTCGGTTTTTAATATCGTAAACAACGACAGAGGAAAGCCTGGCCGAGAAAGAAAAGCAAATTTACATACCTTTTAGCGAATGATTGATAAAACTAACATATCCCCCAGTATTTTGATGTTCAATTCTCAATAAATCACACCACAATACTTTATTAGAGTTCTTAGATTAGTTATATTTTGAATATGTTTACAATGCTTTCCGATCAAATTCACACGGCATTCAACTTTTAGTCATGACGTCATCAATGTGTAAATCTACGTAATACCAACTAATTTCTGGAAAAAAATTGTCTACAGTATTTTTTATTTGTTTTTGATCTACGTTTCGTTGCTTAGATATTTGAATATGTACATAATAACTAAGATTTGTGATTTCATGCAACTCAGATTCCATATGCTTCCTTAACACCCCCGCGGGGGCCAAAGTCTTAACAATTATAAAGAATCATCTAGCTGATTAGTTATTGAGAAGAAGATTTTTAAAGATTTACTCTATATATTCCTTTGTTAAAATTTAACCCCCCATTGTGGCCCCACCCTACCCCCAGGGATCATGATTTTCACAACTTTGAATTTACACTACCTAAGGATGCTTTCACACAGGTTTCAGCTTTGCTGGTTGGTTTGTTTCTGAGAAGAAGATTTTTAAAGATTTACTCTATATATTCATATGTTAAACTTCGACCCCCCATTGTGGCCCCATCCTACCACCGGGGGTCAAGATTTTCACAACTTTAAATTTACACTACCTGAGGATGAATCCACACAAGTTTCAGCTTTCCTGGCTGATTAGTTTCTGAGAAGAAGATTTATAAAGATTTACTCTCTATATTCCTTTGTAAAACTTCGACCCCCCATTGTAGCCCCACCCTACCCCTGGGGTTCATGATGTTCTCAACTTTGGATCTACACTACCTGAGGATGCTTCCACACAATTATCAGCTTTCATGGCCGATTAGTTTCTGAGAAGAAGATTTTTAAAGATTTACTCTATATATTCCTATGTAAAACCTCGACCCCCCATTGTGGCCCCACTCTACCCCCGGGGGTCATGATTTTCTCAACTTTGAATTTACACTACCTGAGGATGCTTTCACACAAGTTTCAGCTTTCCTGGTCTTATGGTTCATGAGAAGATTTTTGAATATTTCTCGAAATTTTCATAAATTCCTAATTATCTCCCTTTGCAAAAGGGCGTGGTCCTTAATTTTTACAACTTTGAATCCCCTTTGGCTTAGGATGCTTTGTGCTAAGTTTGGTTGAAACTGTCCCAGTGGTTCTTGAGAAGATGTTGAAAATGTGAAAAGTTTACAGACAGACGGACGACAGACAAAATGTAATCAGAAAAGCTCACTTAAGCTTTCAGCTCAAGTGAGCTAAAATATGTGTATTTTTTCTACAATACCAGAAAGGCTGAGAGTGCACGATGGAAATACAATGTCACAAGAATAATGCAAACACAACACTTTTGATTAAAAAAATCATCAAAATGTGTCATTGATGATTAACAAAGTTTGCAAAACGGTAACACGCGGCATATATTTATTTAAATTTAAAAATTGTAACGCTGCTGTTATTGTGTTGTTAAGAACTCTAAAAAAGTGTCAAATACAGTTCAGATAATAGCCATATTAAATCCAGTCTTCTGTGGATGATGAGGAACATTGCGTAACATCTAAAAAAGAAAGAAAGAGGTATTGTCTAAGTTGCTTTCGATTTAGTCATGAAAAGAATGAATGTAGTGTTATAAGAAAGTGTTGCACAAGATCATTCTACGAGAGAAAAATCATGTAAATCTAATTATTTTAAATGTTAAGAGGTACTTAAAGAACCATTCAAATAATTTTTTTTCTTTTTTATAAATGTTTAAAAAGAAAAAAAATAACCTACGTTTTCGATATCGGACTGAGAGCCAGATGATGAAAACCAGTAAAACAAGTGTTGCAAATGAAATACTGACAAAATGACCTTCTCTAAATTTCCTGTTAAAAGATCGATTCCTTTGAATATCATTTCCATAATAATATCAACCAGTACATCAATACAAATATGCATGAGATATTGGTGTTCTATTTTTCTGCCCCTAATGCTACTAGTATTTGTTGTAAAATGTTTGTAATGTTTGAATTTCAAAATGAAGGGCATTCGCTTTTGAAATCAAACGCAGGACAGTTTGTCTTTAATGTCATTTAGCCAGAGAAAAAATCTTCACATACCTGTCATAAAATAAATGTTTAAAAGTCATATAAGTAGATTAACTGCGTAAGATACATCGAACATTTACACATGTATCCGAGTTTTAAGTCAGATTTGATATAATTTACTACTTTTAGAAATACACTTCCACTAAAACGGATTGTAAATGAAATGAAAAACTGTACTATTTTGATAGTACATGTACATGGCATGAAATATATCAATATTTTTATTTGTCTTGTACTGCCTTGATTATACCATATGCTATATTATAATATTATATTTATATGCTTATCTCTAATTTGATTCCATTGTTGATAGTAAAAATTATTGATCTGTAACATGAAACATACCCTTTTTGTTGAATGTCTTTTCCTTCCTTTTCGGTAAATGATATGGTAGCAGGAGTTTCATATAACATGACAGGATGATTTACCACAGCAAAGCTTGATCGTTGACTGATCAAAACTTTTGACGTCTCAAAAGAATTATTTTCGTCAGCAATAGCTGTGTACTTTTTATAACGTCCGGGTGTCAATGTTTCTTTCCTACACATTTTGAATCTAGACAAATATTTACAATTTAAGTGTAGGTTTGTTATGGCTTACGACATAGAAAATTGTAAAATAAAAAATCAAATGAAAGTTCTTACATTTTGAAACATCATCTGATTGATACACAAAAGGGCAATCCGAACAGGGATTGAAGTAATCCTCAACCACTCTACCTACTCCTTCGTCAAACAGCGCACAACAAAATCCTGTAATGTCGTAAATGATAATATAAAGGTCTTTATTCTTTGGCACACGAAATGTGCACTTTATCAACATGGAAATGTATTTCAAAATGTGTTTTGTCGTTTTCCACGCAAATATATTATGTATATTAACCTTTAATATATTTGCGTTTAAACCGACAAAACACATTTTCTAATTTTTAAGAAAATGTATTTTGTTGGTTTCAACCGATGAATTGTAGGTTTCAACGCATATAGTGTAGGTTTCAACGCATGTGGTGTAGTCGGAATATTATTTTTTGATTAATGAATTGATAAAGAATCAAGCAGAACTGAATGCAATTGTAATATTGTAATATTGCTTGATTAATTCTAAACTCTCTGGTTTGCCTTTATCCAACTTTCATGAAAAAAAAACCGTTCTATTCACCTGCACATGATATAATAGGTCAAATTATCATTAAACTTAAAATAGATCGTCCAATGATATTTCGCGTTTCTCAATTTGGGTGGCTATGGCTTCAAACTAAAAGCTCCGCTTGATGACGCTCAATTTGATATGTCTGTATTATTTTTTCGCTAAATAATATAATAAAATATTCTTTGTTGTTTTCTAGCAATACGACGATAAAGCTACCCGCAAAATACAATATTCACCTCGTCTCCGGCTCGGCTCTACGAATATTGTACTTCTCGGATAGCTTAATCATCGTTTCATCCTTATAAATAAAACTAATTGCTTATAAGTTAGTAAACAAAATCAATTTACAATTACACAGTTATATGCTTTTGATGAAGTCAATACAAGGATTTATAGACCTGATGAGAGTATATCGCCCGATGGGAGTATATCGACCGAGAACTAGGTTTTATAATAATTAATCTAAATAAACTGCATTGAATATTTCCACAGGTGAATTTGTTACCTACATAACAGGATTTCTTTGCAACCTCATTATTTCAAATAATATAAAATTATAATTGTGAAAACTCTATTCCGTATTTTGAAATTTAATATAGAGTTATAATTGGAATGGATAGCTACATAAATTATTCTCGTGAAATATGGACGAAATCATGCTTTTATACTCCATTTTCAAAGAATATTCATAAGCCCCGCGTTTGATTTCAAAACGAGGCTAAGGTCGGTTGATCGATTAAAGCACAACAATGGCGGCTGCATTGCAAGGGAAGAACGATCGACATTGTTGCGTGCCTCAGTGTACTGGCAACGGTCGTTTAAACCCGGAATTATCGTTCCACAAAATCCCCATCAATGATGAACTCCGAAAATCATGGATTCATGCTATCAGAAGGGACCCAGGGCCACTTTTTAACGTAAGGTTTAATGGTGAAATAACTTTGTTTACAACACTGTACAATCAAGGTCACACATATTTACATCAGCTTATCTGTGATTTGATGTCCATCTTGCCTCGTATCTATCCTGATATGCACATAAAGATACGAGTAACATCTTTATAAATTAGATTTAACCGGAACCTGCATGCATTAGGTTAAAATTTTGTAGTGAACAGGTGAATGCAGTACATGTACTGTAGCGTTACTCTTGTCACATAGATAAAATGATCTAGTGTAGCCTCAGCACGGTTAGATTATTCTTTCTAGATAAAACAATGTTACTATTATCAAAAAAATAAACCACAACAAACATTCTGAATATTTTATGGATATTTCTAGGAAGTAGACCCATATATAATATCTAATGTTTACAAATTATAACATCTACAACTGAAAGGAATGAAAAGGGAATGGATAATCAGACTGGGCAGGACGAAGAGTATAACATTTTGTCTCAATTTTTTGAACCCCTACAGTATTACATTATTTATTAAACTTAGATTTCAAAAGAAGCTGTTGTTTGTTCGAGACACTTCAAAAAAGAAGATTTTAAATGGACTCCAGTGAGGAAAACTCTCAGACCAAGCAGTGTTCCATCGTTATTTAACTGGAGCAAGGAGTCAACCCAAAGGAGACAGATCATTAAAACTCCACTCCCCCAGAAACGTCGCAAGACTGATGATGATGCAACCGACAATGACGAAGAGCTAGGTTCATCTAATTGGTTACTCCATGAAAACAGGTAAGTCATCGAGTAAATTAATTATAATACATTTTATAATATCCATCTTCCTGTGTGGGATATTATAATTATATACCTATTTACTGGCTATGAGGTCAATAGCAAGTATATTTTGTAATATTATATGTACAAAATTTATACAGAGGTATAAATGGAAAATATTAAATCTTTCATATCAAGGGTAAGTTATGATTTAATGAACTGAACTGTGCAAATATTCAATTTGATCAATTTGTAATATGCTGATAAATTGAATATTAAGTTTAAGTTTTTCAGGTGTTCTGCTGGTCAGAATGCAATGATGCTGGATCATCAGTTTTAAATCATTGTCAAAATAATATTCAGTTGTCAAGCTGTGAAATAGAAAATCAGTTTGCAACTGTAATATAACATTTTTGATGATTTACTTATCACCAAATGTGATGGTCGCTGGACGACTCATTCTCTGAAGGGCTGATGCTGGAACATCAGTCCAAGATATGAAAAATGCCTGTAATGTAAGTATCACATAATATTAGAAAATTAGATTTAGTATTCTCAACATTTGAATTTTTAGCTGTCCATTGGCAGAAGCTAATGTGGCTGTAACTTCAGATAAAGAGAGAATCCAGATGCTGGAAAGCATGATCAAAGAACGGGATGAAAACATTGAAAGACTTCAGCAGAGGCTTGCCATAGAAAGATTTGGGGTTGAGAGATTTTCTAAAGATGATTCAATGATTATGTTCTACACTGGTTTTATGACATTTTCAGTTTTTACCACTGTTTTTGAATTTATTAAGCCAGCAGCTACCTCCATGACAAGTCATTATTTTAAAATGTCAGCTATTGGTAACCCAAATCTGACTGGTAGGCAAAGAAATATGCTTCTTATTGATGAATTCTTCATGTTTTTGTGCCGCCTCAAATGTGGTATGATGGCGCAAGATCTTGCTGTTCGATTTAATTGTCATGTTTCGACAGTAAGCAGAAAAATCATTACCTGGGCAAATTTTTTGTATTTTGCTCTTGGCAGTATTAATATTTGGCCATCTCGAGAACAGGTAGATACGAAAATGCCCGATTGCTTTAGGACTCTGTACCCCACAACACGAGTTTTAATCGATTGTACGGAAATTAAAACTGAGAAACCCTCCTCCTTAGTGCTTGGTTCTAAATGTTATTCCTCATACAAAAGTACACACACATGGAAGGGACTGGTTGGAATAGCACCTCATGGTGCTCTTACCTTTGTTTCAAGTCTCTACACTGGCTGCATGTCAGATGTAGAGATTACTAAGCTTAGTGGTCTGTTAAATTTACTTGACCAGGGGGACTCCATTATGGCAGACAAGGGGTTTGTACTGAACAAAGTTTTAGAGGGGACTGGGATAAGTATCAATACCCCACCTTTTCTAATGAGTCAGGGGCAATTTACTCTGCAAGAGGTTGAGGAGACTCAAGCTATAGCTAAGCTTAGAATACACATTGAGCGCCATATTCGCCGTGTCAAAGAGTTTCATATTTTTGATGGTGTTATTCCACTTAGCATGGTTGGGACAATAAATCAGATTTGGACTGTTGCAAACTTGCTGACACTCTTCAGAGGGCCTTTGGTTAAAGAGTGGGCATAAATTCTTAATTGTCTACAGAGATTTATCAAATTTCTGATAGATACATCACAATTCTGAATGAAATATGCATTAAAATGTACTCTGGCTATGGAAATCCTGTATTTTCTTTGAAATGTGTGTGGTTACCCTTTTTCATTAACAAAGAAGAGATTTATTAAGCATTGAATTGCAAAATCAATCCACCATTAATAAGTTTCTTTTATGAATAAGTAGTAATTTTTTCAGAGTTTTTGAAAACATATAGTTAATAACAATTATTAAAACACTGACTGTACCAAAAATGTACTTATTGATGGTGAAAAGAATTGAAATTTATTTCATGTTTATGCATTCAAATTAAAAAATGATTAAAAAAGAACAGATCCATTTTTTCCTTCATTTCCTGCCAGATGTCAGCATCAAAACGGAGCAGTTCCAAATGTGACTCCTCAGGTGTCCACACAAAGAAGTGACACCACTTCAGCCCAGTTACTCCTAACTGTGTCATTATCTGGTGGAAGTATTTGTGTGTTTGTTTCAGATGGTAACTATTTTCATCCTTAGACAGGTAAACACAATCAGCTAATGAATTGACTGGACACTTGATTTCCAGCAAACCATGAGGAGGATCCAGGGAAGGGCAGAACACTTTCCTGTCTGGGGTGGCCGCTAACCAAGGTGACCATGGGCTAATCACAACACCACATGGATATATGTTTACCTCCTCATCCATTGCCTTTAATGAAAACAAATTATGATTATGAAAGGTTAACACAAAATTGGTGAAGAAAAATATTTTATGAATTTAGTGTTGTTGGTACATTATTTACCTGAACATAAGCTAGAGCAGCAGTAGCTTCGCATGCTAACCCATGTCTCATGGCAGATGTCAGAACCTTGCGGCTTGTCTTTAGTCTGGCAACAAGTGGTTCAGGATCTATGAAAAGTAATTGCAGTGTACAGTTCAGCATTATTATACCGCATACATAGATAATATTAGCATTTTGATGGAAAAGATACAGATATGTTATTTTTTTCTTCATACATATTTAACCATTGCATAATAAATTGCCAATTATTTTTAAAGTTCGTTTTATTGTATCATGCTAATATATTTACCTTTTCTTCTGCGGACAATGTCACCTGCTACCGAAGCAGTTATACGATCCTGACGAATCTTGTGCCACTTTGGGTCCTCTGATTGTAGTCGGGTGGCTTCTTCTATCTCGCTGGCCTGGACCTCAGAGATTGAGAGCGACTCCAGTTTCAATGTTCGACTGTGGTCCAACACTACAGAAACACTATTACGCATGACATTCCTCACCGGTAAAGGTGGAAAGTCTTCAGCATCCATGATGTTCAGCATGTAGTCGCTGTGAAGTTTCTGTTGTGTTGCTAAAGAAGATCCCTTTGGGAAATTTCCAAACTTTGTGCCGACATCTTTCTGTTGGTGTTCTGGATCTACCACTGACAAAAAAAGACAAGATTTATCAATGTTTGAAAGGGCAGAACACAGTTCATCCAGTGGTAGGCACTCGGTGTTGATGGGATTATACAATGTAGACTTTATTCCCTTGGTTGGTTTCCTGGGGTTGCTGGGAGAATATCCCATTACTGTGACATCAGTGGAGGCACTTCCGCCGATCTTCTCCCCTAAAATTGTGAATGACTAGTATAAACATGTACATAATCAAATCTTACACAAATTGATATAAAATATTTATATCCATATTAAGATATTGCATGTTACATGTAGGTATATACTTGTATATGTAATTCTATTTATATATTATTTTTTAATTATTTCAACAATTGTTTTTGAAAGGGGGAGGGGTGCAGGTCTAGGTAATAATAAATTGTATATACCTCTCGGAATATGCCAAGTTTGAGGCAAGGATGTCTTGGCAACATCTGTAGGAACCGCCTTAAGGTTGGACGCTTTCATGTGGGCTAAAGAATAAAGAAGGCCCACAATGTGTCCACATGATCCCGAGGTACCAATGGCACAGGAGCATTTGCTGTCTTCCCTTCCAAATACTGGCCCCTTCTTTATTACTACCTGTGAATCATATCATATATATTATTGTCAAAGTTTAAAAAAATAATTGTATTCTTGCTAGTTAGAAATGACAAAAACTTATAAAGCAGTTTGTTCCTAGTGTTACTGTTTTAAGTATACAGATATGCTTACTTAAATTTGCAACTGTATATATTTAATGATGTTAATTATAAAAACCTCCACATCATGAGGGGTCTCATTCTTCTTCTGAGATCTGAAGCACTTCGCTCTTACAAGACACCCATCAGTACCATCCAAAGCGTACACTAAAAATTCAAAGTCATAATTGATTTAGACTACATCAGGTTGTAAGTACACATAATATCATCTTTATATAATTTAACTGACGTTCGTGCAACCGAATCCAGGTATGTTATATGGATATTGTCACAACCATTGCAATGCTTAGGCTATATATTTGTGTGTAAATTTGTGCGATATCTCTGTATCTATTAAGTATTTACGTGTTTCACACAGCCGGAGATTTTTGTCTGTTTATAAACAAAGTACATGTAACTTAGATTTGTTTACATGTCGTACAAAACCGAAAATAGGCAATTACCTCTTACATCTGTGACGTATTTTTCACTGAAGTATTTGTAGCCCTTGGTGATTTCCTTTGCTCCATCACTTTTGCTACACTTTCGAACAATATCTTCCACAAAACCGAACGTAATAGTGGGAACAACAGACAAATCGCGCGAAGTTGATTTTACTTTCACTTCATCAGCCATGATTGTTGTTACCGACGCTAGCCTCGTTTTGGATGCGATATGAATATTCATTACGATCTCATTAAGAAAGGAGTATAGTGCTTTGATGGCTTATCAGGCGTTGACGGTCCAACCCAATTCACACCTGTTTGAATTAACCCTTATATTTATTTTTTATGATTGATTCGCTGTTATCAGAAACAGAAAATTGGACAAATTAAAAAAAAAAAATTAAACTGTACAAACACAATTATTATATTACGAAGCTTTGTCATTTAGATAACATTTCCAAAAATACAACAAGTTTAAATCACACGAAAGTACATACATGTCATCTTCAATACGTGTGTTTATAGAAAGTACTAAGTTATACACGTTCATCTTGTTTCTTTAAATAACAAATACGACTTCGCTATTTTGGCATATCTCGACTCTGTTATTTCGCCAAAAATGATGAAAAAATGGCACATTTTCATGCAGTTATTTTGAAGAGGAAAATGTGTCCTCAGCCGTGGCCCACGACGAAATTTATGTGATTTTATGTGATTTTATTCGAAAAAGTTATAATGTGAGTTTCATCGTTGGCAACAGTTGTGAACTTAGTGATATTTTTTAATAATCACTCGAAAACAGGGCGAAATATGACTGAAACTGTCGCTACATGTACCAGTGTAGTTCTGTCTAGATGCCAGAATTTCATCACGGGAAAATCTGTACTTAACGTCATGCAGATTGACACTTTTATATCGTGAGCTATTATGACATCATCAATAAGTTTTATACAAGTTTAAATTTTTGTAGTAAAAAAAAAGCCTGTTACGAACACATATTAAATATCTTGAGTGTATATTTACCATCACAAATGAAATATTTAAATTTAATACAATGCATGCATGTTGGATATGCTTGAATGAAAACAAATAAGGTGTTCTTTTTTCTGAACATACATTTTGGATGTACGTACACTATCACGTGTGTATAGTAAGTTTCAAAACAAAAAGGAAATAAAGATAGGATCAAATTAGTTTGGTGGTGTTTACCTGTTATAAGACCTCTTGGAGCGCATACTTCAACAAGTTCCTCTCTGAATCTAACACAATGATAAACCAGTGGTTCTCCTGTGCATTGTGGTAAGGTTTTACAGTTTTTTCTCCTGGATCTTTCTTGAAAAAGAGAGTCATTTTTTGGACATTGACTCACAAATCCCAGCGTGTTGTTTGTTTCATAACAAATATCTATCTGGGTTTAAAAACATAAAACAGATTTTTTGTGCAAAATTAATCAAATTAAATACTAAGGACTACAACATAATTATATTGAATTATCATCTTTGATCTTAACGTTAATTTTGGTTACATGAGACGTCTTGTTATAAATTATCAAAACATGGTTCATTAATACACTTATGGTATTTGTTCAATGAGTTAATCAGAAAATCAGTATATGTACCATATATTTCTAAGTATTAATAAAAAATAATATGCGCTCTTAAAATGAAATTGTATTTAAAATATTTTATTGCAGCCTTAAAGCATAAATCTACATGTACACTATGCAATTATATAGTACTGTACATAAATTAAGAAACGTGGCACTTAATGAGCACACATTATGGCTGAATATTTTTTTGATTATTTCAATGCATCAAATGAATGAAATCAACCATTTACTAATTCATATTCAAATATACCACACATTAGCAATACCATCAATGATTTCTAAAGATTAAATTAACATACATTTACCTCTGTAAATCTCTTGTATCGATTATCGTTCATGCCCAGTGACTCCGCAGTAAAATTTCCCCAAAAGAGCAAAGAAAAGTTTAAAAGACAAATACACGAACAAGAAGGATACATGTAGCATGGCATCTTTTTGTGTTTCTAGTATGTCTCTCTGTAACAACATTATAACACTATTAAGTGGAAGTTCATGTACATGTACTTGTCTTATACTTTTTTTTAGAAACAATATATAATTCAGGCCAGGCACTTCTTCTACAACACTCACCGTAGTAAAGTCTAGCATTTAAATATCATACAATTGCATTAAAATCTCATATCGTTTAATACAGTCTAATGGTGTGCCATTATATTTCCATTCGTTATAAAATAATGTTGCAAAGCAAACACAATAATTCTAAGTCAGTTTTAGTTTTCAATTTATTTAAAGAACAAATATCGACATTGCAGATTACCGGTAATCTTCGGTTTTTTAACATTTAATTTTTTCAAATACTCTTTTTTGCGAATATGGTTTTGTTTAAGTATTAAAGTATAGGATCGCATATCATACCATGTCAATCAGATTTATTTCGATTTCTTATGTATCACGTACAAATCTTATAGCAATGCATACATTTTTCAAAGAGTATCGTTAAAATTGCAACTCATAGTAAAGCAGAAAGATTTACATGAATGGACTGTAGTCATTTATCTTGATGAAATGAATTTGAAAATTTAACTTACCTTTTGCATTTATTTTTGTACTGAATAGTGCACCCATGTGTATGAAAACGGCTTCTCTATTTTGTATTGATGTTATTACTTCAGAACTCCATTGTAAAAGTAATTTCAAATGCATTACGCATTTATCTTCAGATGTTCTTTATGAAGCTTCACTATAGAACTTGTTGCGATGAGATTAAGTTACAGGTATTGACCTGAGCAATTTGAAATTGAATGAAAACAATGAAACAACTATAAAAACAGTGGAGCAATTAAATGGTTTTAAATTATTATTGAAATTACAAAGGTTGTCAAATGCAAATAAGTACCAATGTTGCAAACACAAATTAAATATTATCTAAGTGAAAAGAAAATATATCTGTAAACATATGTATATAATTGTAATGCTTACTTGTTCTGATCAACTCAAATCACCAAATCGCTATAATCTGCAGATAAAAAAAATGTTTTTCAATCAGTTTTTGTTACCGTCGTCAGGATGGGTTGTACATATTCACTTAATAAAAACTTAGAAAACTATATATTTACCTACTCATGTTCTTGTCTAGTAAAGTTCTGCTTAATATTTAATACATATCAATATGAATAGGAACTTCATTCAAAGCTATTGAAATACAGTAAGCCTTTATCGACACTCTGATATTTAAGCGACAGCTTGATTGTTATCATTTTGAATTTGTTAAAGGCGGTTAATAATCAATATATTGTCCATGTACCATATGGTGAAGTATAGATTTTCATACAAATAACCGATATCCTGTTTTAGGTTTTTTATGAATCTTTTATGTAAACCTATATCAGAACAGAAGGCGTAAAAAAGCACCTGACATCACCGGTGTATGTTACGCGTTAATAATAAAATATTTACAATCAGCTTATATCTCCCTTATGTTTGCATTGGAATTATGCGACGTTTAATTTCCTGTGTATACATTTAGCTATTTCATGCGCCAGATGCACAAATATGAACTTCATCATGCGTTTTGAGTATATTTTCTTGTTGTGAGATTAAATGAAACTTTGAAACTTACATAACCAATATGATGAATTATACTAATTGAAAATAAACGGTAAATCATTTTTTTTGTCAATAAAAGAGAATTTTTTGATAAAATTTTGGGCACAAAATTAAAAGTCGCGAACACAAGCTTAAAGGCATTGTTTGTGTTTCGAATGTGTTTCGAATGACCTAATAATTTAAAGCGCAAACAAGGGATTATTATTCCAAGAATCAGTTAATTTGAATCATATACAGGTATAGAGTATTTCCCGGGGTATTCCAAAACCTACGTACTACATTATCTTAACTCACAGAAAATTGCATAATTGTTTATTGCTTAAAACCCAGTTCCCTTTGTCAATTACCTGCGTTTTGATTATTCTCCTGCATTGAAACGAGTTGAATGCAATCGTTTATTAAAACAATACCGTGTGTTGCTAAAACGCGGAACGGAAAACGGAACGGAAAGCGGAACGGAAAGGAAAACGGAAAATATCATATCACGTTTATCGCTCTAAAAGGGTATAGACTGGCCAAGAACGATTTACTTTGTATCATTTATTCATATCTAATGAATGATTATCAACATGTTGCTCCCTTATTGATATTCTTATGAATGTCTATCAAATATAGCATTGTATTTATTTGGCTTTAATTGAGTACGAAACAAAAAAAAAATCAAATTTATACGAATTGTGAAACATTAAAATGATTGAACGAGTAAAATAGCGACAACTCTTACTTATTTTTCATATATGGTATTGCTGGCAGTTAGTGAAAGAGTTTAATGAGTATTTTTATATTTATACTTACATCAACATTGAATTTTCGGTGCTCTATACGATCTTAAATCATACAGACGATACATTTAAAATACATTAACCATTAAAATACCCGGTACTTAGTGAAACTATTATTTTTAGCAATGTAGTTTTGTTAACGTTTGCATTCCTTGGCAGTTGTTTATTCCTGCAGTTATATACATATGATCCGAATAGAGAGCTCTAAACGTTGGCTGGTTTGATTTTCCGATTATAAGTTGGGACTATAGTGTATCGATCCAAAAAATATTCATGCAGCACATTTGGACGATTTAAAAAAAACCACATAACTGTAAAAGATGCAATTGAAATAGATCAAACGGGAAATATCCAACAAAACTTCATTGACACATTATCATTTTTTTAATTGGAAAATTCACAGGATCGAAAACAAATTTCTTACGGAGATTTATAATGGAAAATGTTGACATGTTTTCTCCATTCGTAAGTTACTCGGAATACCTTGCACAATTTTTCAACGTTATCACCCGGGTCCGTTGAAATTCAAAACAGCGTAGACTTCTTTATTTTCAGCCGTGTATATAAATCAGCTGATAAGCTAGAAGAGGACGTTTTTAATCCAGAATAATGAGAACTGTGAATGCTTCTGAAAGAGAATCGCTTGAACCCCGAGGTATATATGAATATCGAGTGAAAAAATTATTCTTGAATAGATAATCTTATATTGCTTATCTTCCCAAAAAAATTAAAAATATCGTTTGTATCATGATGAACAAATCTATGAAGTAAATAACATTAGATATGATTTTCCGTTTTCCGTTCCGTTCCGTTTTCCGTTCCGCGTTTTAGAAACAACCAACAATACCAAGTTTTACTTTTGTGATTCATGAGGGATCATAACAAAGCGATATTGCTGAAAAAATACTTTACCCCTGTGAGTGGGTTACGTAATTTTATGTATAAAACGACAATTTGTGTGAAACTTTGTTTAAATTGTCTTTTGGTTTACATATCAAACGGATGTATTATTGTTTACATCTGAGAGCGATAAAAGCGCATTCAGTGATTGCCTATGGAAGTGGCATGAACTTTTTGCTGTCTAAGATTATATATTTGGCGAACATGTTTCACTTACATCCAATAAAACGGCAGATTTCGTAAGGAAAATGCAGTTGTTAATAATTATCCCTTCGCGCAACTTGTTGCGAGGGGGATATAGCATCGCTGCTTACGTGTGTGTGTATGTATGTGGGTGGGTGTGTGTGTGTGTGTGTGTGTGTCCATTGTCAGCTCTTTAGTAAAATTCCAAGAAAACCCTCTAATGAATATTCATCAAACTTTGTACACTTCTTTGGCATGGTAAAAGGACAACCCCGTATTGGTTTTCAAGTCAATCGATTCAGTACTTTTTAAATTATCGTAAAACAGCGAATTAAAACATGAATTTTATGAACGACTTGACAATACCCATTTCCGGTAATTTTATGTTCGACTTTAAGTAAATCGCTACCGTATGCAGTTCAAATCAACAACTTGATATCTTTAGGATTTTAATCTAGTAAAAGTTAAAAAAAACCAAACTTGTTGTAGAATGGGCCAGGGGGGGGGGGGGGGGGGGGGGTTGAATAGTGTCCGTAGGTAAAAGTTGAAGTGGGCAAGATATTAAAGTCATCCGATTAACATCGAAACAAACAGTCGACTTTCGGACAAATTTTCCCTTATTGCTTATAATAGAACTAGTCCAAAATTCAGAGGAGACTTTGACAGATATTGCACATTTATCACGCGAAGATTGTTTCATATTAATAATAGCTGCATATCTACTATGGGTTGATATACCACAAGCAATAGAATTGTCCATTAGAGCAGACTACAGATCGCTAGATCTGCAGCTACGTTTCATATTATATACGGATCGTTCATGTACGCTTCTATAAAAATGAATGTCACTTAATGAATCAAAATTATTTAACTTTAAAGCATATGTGTACAAGTGTTGAGTTTCTGCTAGGAATAGGAAAACTGTGCAACCACGTACATGTAATCACCTCCCCCTTCCCCTACGCTTGGGCATTAGGATAAAATATATATTTTGAATTCAAAGTGGTTTTGGAAATACTTATGTCATATTTATTTTGATCTGATAAATTTTGATCCGAAAATTTTACACGTATCTTCCTAAATAATGCATTTTCCACTACAACAAGTCATGTCGCGAGGGGATGCTCCGCTTTGCGGTGCCCTTGGTAAACTTGGTTTTCATAAGATAAAGCAAAGCAATTCTACCATTCCTTTTTGCATTAATATTTACGATTTAACCTGTTGCATACAAATTATCAATGTATGATTTCATAATTTATAAAACCTATTGGCCACTACTTCTGGATCTGATATCACAATGAACAGTTTGGTATTCATAACATGTGATAAAACACTTAAAAGAAAAGCTAAAAAAAAAAGTATTAATGCTGAGTCTAATCGATTCATAACTTTTGCTTCCAATGCACCAAACAAATTTTGAATATGACCTTCGTTGAATTTTGTTTAAAATTTACTCTAACCGGATATATACACCCATTATTCGTTTCGGGAAAAAAAACTGTTAGATCTTTGTCATTCGTTGAATCCCTTTTTTTTCCGTTTGTTCAAGCTATTTTTATTCTAACAGGAAATCAACACAATGATTCCATTTAAAAATTGTCGATTCATTTCAGCGTATATATTTGGCCTCAATGCCAATCAATCTAGTACGTATCTTTAACTACGTACTGTCCTCCATGATTGTGTTCTATTTAAATTCGGCTTTATGAATAAGTGAGATAGAATATTCTCTTTTATGATTGGACAGATCTATCAGATCTAACGCAATAAACTCTACCCATAATGACTGAGTAATATCCGTTTTGTATCCTTAAAAAAAGAAATGGGTCATGAAAACAGGACACTAATACTAGGACACTTCGCAGCACAGGGAATCTTTTAGTCTTATCTTTTCTTACAAAAATGACAAGCAAGTATATAATTGCCGACTAGCCCAGAAAGCACACGGGGGAGCCGGAAGTTTATTTTTAAGCTGAACAATACAAAAATGTATCATGTACATATAATGTTACATAAAAAATCACTGCCTTAACCTTTTTTAAACAAATATTTGATCCTTTCATCGACGACGTGACCGGCCAGAAAAAAAACCCAGAGATTAAAAATATATTAAAAAGATAAAACCTCTGGAAACCTGTGTCCCAAACCATGTCAAAGTCTCAAATGTGCGCCGTCTCCAGGGTAGTGCAGGGACTTTGTGACAAAAAAATGAAATTTCAAAACTTCTAAAGTATAGTATAATAAAACAATGAAAAAAAAAATATTAATGAAAATTTGATTTATCTTTGTCAGAAGACGGGCTAGAACTGATTTCTCGTACTAATCGAACACCAAACATACACTCGTCACCACGTGACTCGTACATATACATGTAACAATGAATTTCACTGGATACAATTTTCTACTCAAATAAGCACAACATTTATTTTCCGCTAATCTTCGGAAAATATTAAATATCATAATGACAGGCGCGGAATGAATCTGAAGAACTTGTTTTTAGTTAATAAAGCTTAAATATATGCATCATTGTACAAGACGATGTCGAAAATCAGATATCATTCACTTAAAACGTGAAAGTAATTACTATGTTGTGAGGAAAATAAGGTTTTCTCACCTTCAAATGTTATAATTGGTAAAAACATAACGAAAATAATCTAGTGGTACGGCCTAGCCGAAAAGGATGTCGAAAACACCGATGAAATTTACACTGAATAGATTTACTTAAGTTGTAACTTAAAACAAAGCAAAAAACTTTTAAGTTCAAATTTCACTGTTTAGAATCTACGAGGGCGTTGAAGGCCAAATAAGATTATATCTATTTGTTCAAAATAATAAGCTATTTGTTCGGGCGAATTACGTACAGACGAATTCACTATGTGTTTATACAGAAAGTACTAGTATTTGTTTAGACATATTACAATGTAGCTTTTAGTCTGACAAATAACTCATTTGTCGGACGAATTAGGATTAATTCTGTTTGAACAATTCAGTTATTTGTTCGGACGAAATTGGATTTGTTTGGACAAATAAGCTTTCTGTTTGGACGAATGACTTTATTCTGGCGAAGGGAAAGGAAACGTCCAGATTAAAATAAGAACAGTTTATTAAAGTTAATTTTAAGATAAGCACCACTCGTAAAAAGGCACAGTAACACAGGTACGCATATATAAAAGTACAGAGTATGTTTCCCTCTATTTCTTATGCAAACTTATTGTGAATTCATTTGAAACACTATTGAATTAATAAAAGTTTGATATAAACATATTCGATTTTGTACAATATTTTTTTTTTGAAATTAGATATGATTACTTCTTCCCCTTATTGTTCGTCTATATTAGAAAAAAAAGAAAGAAAAGTGATTTAAACCTATCACTCCGAATGCAGATTGGAAATCTTATAAAATCGCTTATAGACATGTTTTTAAATGTATTTTACTGACGAACTAAATGAAAAAAAAACCTCTGTCCAGATTTGATATGTGTCATTGAAAATTAAAGGTCAACGATTTCCAATGCAAATGTAAGGGAAAATGTACACCGTATGTAAGTATTACTCTAGGTCCTCATCTGAAGTACAGGACCGAGTACCGGGATTCTGTGATCTATCATCGTGTGATAAGAGATGATCATAGCCAATGTTGGGTAGATTGTGACTTTAAAATTAGTATGCAGTCGGATTTTATAACCATCAATTAAAGTGTGTTCAATACTTCAAAGAATAGGACATACAACAGGTCAAAATATGTATAGATTTATCGGACAACAATATACAAACTGTTCAAAGTTTTTTAGTTCTTCACACGGTTTCTTCACAGTGATTTTCAGGACGAATGAACATGTATGAAATTAGAAAAAGGTCAGCATAAAATAGATAATTGAAAAATAGCATTTAGTTGTACTAAAATTGTCATCTGCCAGAAAAACGTAAACTCGTACGACGCAATATGAATATTTTCCTTTCAAAAGATGAGATGTGATTTCAGCGAGGATCTCCTTAGTTAAATATGTAATCTGTAAATATGAATTACAGTCAATTAAGAAAATATTTCTTTATGAGATGCACATGCATACCTTTAGGAATATATTATAGCTCAACAAATTGTATTATGACAGATCAACTCGCATCACCTGGTACCTAATCTTAAAATTATGGTGAAGTTCCACGTTCAGTTATAAATTATCAACCGCAGTGTTTGCAGCAGATCGCACGACAATAAGAAGCTAGCATTGGATGAAAGAAACAGCTAGGTCGTCTGACATGGAAATTTGAGTCAGACATAATTTATCCATTAAGTCCGACATTCATTCTAAGCTTAAGTTTGCTGAAAGTTTCGACCAACTGGATTGAAGTGGATTATGTAGAGATCAGTCCTATATGTATCATTTGACTGTGAATTACAATCGATTTGGAAATTAAAAGAATCATACATATACTTATAATGTAAATATATGTATACAAAAATATTTTTGTCAAGGAAATGAGTAATATGGACTTACAAGAGGTATTTGCTTGCACGTAAGAATTTGTTTAACGTGTCAATCAATTTATTAGAAGCCTACAGTAGGCGACCGTATGTTAAGAGGAAATATTTTATATAGTTTATTTCCTTACTTTTGTTAGGTACAATAAGCACGCATATGTCTAACTGATAATAATTGAATATAATATACTCATCTCTGTTTAAATCACGGCCCTGCGTGTGTCAGCTGTAAAAAAAGGCGAAATTCTCTGTACTTTACATATCTTTGTTTCTTCCAATCGACAGGTATTTAATAAATTGAAAATTATTACACCCCCCGCAAACGAAGTTTGGGGGGGGGGGGGAGGGTATATAGGAATCACCTTGTCCGTCCGTCTGTCTGTTCAATTCCTGTCCGGTCCATATCTTTCTTACGGAGAAAAATTGGAAGTTCTAACTTCACACAAAGAATGCTTATGACCTAAGGGTGTGTCATGACCTTGAACCAAGGTCATTCGGGCAAGGGCAAGGTCACTGTAAAAAAGGTGCAAAATTTGTGTCCGGTCCATATCTTTCTTATGGATAAACATTGGAAGTTCTTACTTCACACAAAGATTGCTTTGGACGTAAGGGAGTGTCATAACTTCAACCCAAGGTCATTTAGGCAAGGCCAAGGTCACAGGCAAAAAAACAGCAAAATTCGTGTCCGGTCCATATCTTTCTTATGGGGAAACATTGGAAATTCTTACTTCACACAAAGTTTGCATATGACCTAAGGATGTGTCATGACATTAAATCAAGGTCATTCGTGCAAGGTAAAGGTCACTGGCAGAAAAAGTGCAAAATTCATGTCCAGTCCATATCTTTCTAATGGACACATATTGGAAGTTCTTAATTCACATCAAGATTGCTTATTACCCAAGGGTGTGTCATGACCTTGACCCAAGGTCAATTGAGGAAGTTCAAGGTCATTGTTAAAAAAAATGGACTCAATATACCAATAATTCATAATGTTTATATTAAATGGCTGCATGTGGAATTTAGTTTGATTCGAGTCATGTTTGTTAACATGAGGATGCAAATGTCCTCATGCATTAACAGTTAACTTGAACTAAAATGGAATTTAAAGAATAGAAATTGGTTTGTGTACTCATATTAGCATTAACGGTTTTATAAAAAATAGAGCAGTTGTTATTTATAGAAAATGGACGGTGAAATAGATTCATCCAATATTTTTTATAATAGAAAAAAATACATGAGTTATGATTTTTTCTTAGCGGAGGGTATCAATTGTGAGCTTGCTTACAGTACCTCTAGTTACAGTGCTTGTTATTTATATAATATTTGATTATACATGTACAATTCGTGAACTCGGTAATAGAACTATTTTTTTTTAAATTCATTTTATCAGTGTAGTTTTATGGTGTTTTTGTTATCTGCAAATATGGAGTACATAAAAATACCAATTTAAGAACATTACTTTTAGAAAAATGTATCATACTTTTAAAGCATAACTACACAAAAGACATCTCTATTTGTAAATCGCTTGGGACGTCTTCCGAAGGTACCAACCTTGATTTTGCCATTTGATGTGGAGGAGTGTCTATCACGATTTCACGATTGGTGCTTATAATGTGTGGTGTAGGAAATCTTAATTGCATAAACACTGTCGCCACCTCTCGTAATATCATATGTTGGCTAGAACTGTGCATATCGGATATAATTATGAGTGTTGAAGAGAGCTTTTGAATGACTACGAGTTGTGTCTTAATCAGAGTAGTTTGTTATTTTCTAAATAGTAAATAATGATTTGTGTTGTTGAATTTATAATAGTTATAATAAATCCAGATGCAATGAAGGAAAAAACAAAATAAAGTGTTTTGCGTTGAGGTGAACTCTAAAAAGTGCACTTTTGAAAAAGACTACACGTAGTTATTAAATCAAAACATTCACTCAACTAGAGACTTCTTACATTGTATATACCGACAAGAGGTTCCATTTCTGAAAAGTGCATGGACCAACAAGTTCATCTGGCAAATAGTTTTAGATGAATTTGTTAAATCCTTTATTTCGTATTTATGCAACTTTAAGAAATGAAAAAAAAGTGCCGAAAAACAACAAAAAGCGATATCCTTACATGAAGACATGTCTTAAACTAATTATAGTCTGTCCTAAGATATTAATGCAGCACATTTGCACGCTTTTTTTTTTTTTTTATAAAAATACACATACCTGTGAAAGAAGTGCAATTGTAATAGTTGAAATAGATAATTTCCAAGATGATTTCATTCACACGTTATCATCTTTCACTCGGAAAAATTCACAGGAACGAAAACAGTTTCCTTACGGAGATTTATAATGGGGAATGTTTTCATTTTTTTTTTCCATTCGGAATACACTCGGAATACCTCGCGGAATTTTATAACATCATCATTCGGGCTTGCTGCAATACAAAGTCCCCGTAGACCTCACATTTTTTAGCATTATATTGAAACCTGATAGGCTAACAGGGGCGTTTCGGCTGAAAAATCTTGGAAATTTTATTACTGACTATTTTCAAAGATTTAGAAAATTATCTCGAAAAAAAGAGGTTACATTTACAAACAATCAGAAATTGAACCTATTATGCAAGAAACTCTGTCTGCAAATAAAATGTATATTTTCAATAAACAAAATAAGAACAACAATAAAGAGGCTGTACTAAACGTGATGGTGACCAAATTTAACCCATGTATAAACGGGTTAAGGAAACGACTGAAATACTGGGATAACATACAACATGACGGAAGTATGCAAACGATTATTCACATCATTTTCTATTCTACAGAAAACACAAAAATATAGGTGATCTAATCATTAGATCAAAATTAAAACCAAATGAGGTTTCTAGACATTAACTAATGTATGCAAAAGGTGCACTCCTGACGAGGTGGGCCTTATCACGCTGTGCTATTAATACCGCCGAAACACTTTTAACTAGCTATGACATAAGAAATTGACCAAATGCTTCATAAAGAGTGTCGGGTTCTAATAATTTAAAGACATGTCTTTTTTGTTAGGAAGCTGTCGTTTTTTTGCAATTAGGATGCCGTCGTTTTTTTTTGTTTTTGTTTGCACACAGAGAACGTTTAACAACACAATTATTACAATAAAACATAGGTATATTAGAATGTTTGGATATATATTTCAAAACTGTAAACTGCCTCTCTTTAGAGTAAATAAGTATTTTCCAATTTACGCTGAACTATCGCCCATTCCAATGAACAAGTATAAATTAATTTACAATTATCATTTTTTTTTAAAGATCTACATTGCGCCAGTATCAAAATACAGATCTGTAAATTAACCTGATGACTCATAACGAGCCCTTTTTGTTCTTTTTGTTGTAATTTCTGGAGCTTAGCAGTTTTTTTCTGGTGATCAGCGTTTAAACTAATTAGAGTCAACATCACATGCACTGCAAAATATTCGTGATATTGGCATTTGTTCAATGCTAGCCCCTCTTATGGCCCATGCATTTGTTTTAATAAAAATGACAATCTAAACTACACATTGTACTTAAAACAGAATGCTTGCAAAGTATTAAGGATTAACGACTGGAGTTCTTGGGGATATTTTCGACAATTTTACCTCTCCTATGTATGCGTATGTTAAGTCCCTTTCACAATTGGCGCACGAACACTTTACACCACTTTGCGATCGAAATTTGTGAGCTTCGCACGAGCTCTCGCATACGTTGCACAATCCCTCGCTTAAGTTGTACGAGCTCTCGCATTTGTTGCATACGTTTTGCTGGTCGCATCAAGTCGCCCCTGAATAGTGGACATGCACACTATTCAGACGCGACCGAACGCGATTTAAATTATCGCAGTCGAACGCACTAACATAAGTACGAACGTTTTACAACGTTTTGTGTACTCCTAAAAGTGTTACACGATTTATAAAGATCGTAAGATAAATCGCTGGTGTTTTGCGTCTGTTTTGCGAACGTGAGGCTGTTGCTTAACGTTTCTCATGTAATGTTGTAACGTTTTACTATCATTGCACGACTTATTAGCCTCAATATGCCGTGCTTTGCTACTAGTATATATACCCTATATAAGTGTTTCTGTTTCAGAACAAAATTTAAAATATACATTTATTGCATGATGGTGAGGGAAGTACATGTATGAAGATTTATTCCCTCAAGAAAAATAAAAATTCCCGAGGACTTCGCCCGAGAGAAATTTGTTTTTTTTTTCTGGAGAATAAATCTTCATATTCCCTGAACATTAATGCAATAAACGATTTATTATACCAAACAACATGATTACACAAAATACGTTGATTTCTAATAATGTTTTACTTTTCAACAGTTGCAACATTAACGTCGTGATTGTTTGATTTCCCATGTAACTGTCTCACTTTCTTTTCATGAATCATAAATATTTAAGTTGGTTCTTAGATATAAAGAGATTACACTGATTAAACATACAACATTTTTAATTTGATTATATTTGTCTACATCGTATGCTCATATCAGCTTTTTCATTCCCATGACATCGCCATGTCACGTGACTATCTAAACCAATGAGATATAATAGAATACTCGTATTGAGGTAAAATATTAAATCTGTATCTTTTTGGGCGGCATCTTTTTCGCTTTCAACTATGTCTACTGAATATGGGCGGTGTATATACCCATCTGACTCGCACGATCATTCGTACCATGGAATGCACAATCGCACGTACAGTCGCATTGGCGTACGTTCAATCGTTCGATCACCTAGACTCTCGCGCGTTCCTATCGTATTATCTTTCAACAGTTACTTTTATTGAACAACAGTCGCATAGAGATTCAAGATATATCGCAAGATTTAATGCGTTTACATCGCACAACGCTCGCTTAGATCGTGCGAAATTTTGTATGCATATAATTTTTTCATATGCGATTATTTCGGCAACAATTAACTATTCATATCTATTTTTTTCGGTCGCACGAATATTTGATCACTTCTGCTCGTGCGCCAATTCTGAAAGGGGCTTTAAACCTGTTTAAATCTTAGGGATACTAAAGTAACAACTCGAAATGTATGCATAATTATCCTTTTTTACTAATAAAATAAAAACAATATTACACCTCATCACATAAAGTATCACCTATTACTTTTAAGCCTCATGATTTAGTAATGATGTCATTATAACAACTATCATGTGGGCCATGTTAGTAGTTTAATTTTCTGTATCTTTTTGTGTTTGCTTAACGTCCACTAAATATGGTACTCGAAAACATTTTTTTTTTAAGGACGACGGACCCAATTCATTTCCACAATATATTTTTTTAATTTAATTTTTTAAATAATTTTAATCAGTTAATGGCGAGTGAAAGTCAAATTAAAAAAAATACATTATCATCGACTTCCTTATTCTACTGGGGGCGTTTCAAAATTTTGGTACAAAAATCCTCAGATATAATAGAAAGTATTGGAGTGTGGTATATAACTGATATTTTAAAAAAAATCTGCAATAGATTTCATACTCTATTTAAATTGTGTTTAAGAAGTCAATTAGCCCACCGATGAACAGAAAAAACATAGGTCATCGACCTAAAGTTCACTGCATGGTTCATTTTTCTTTAGAAATATCATTGAAAAAGGACACAATTAATTATTGCCTGACGTAACATTTACTGCTATATACATATATTGTTAGATTAAGATATATATTCAATATATACCGGAAAATAACACTATAAACTGATTTTGGGCGTTTTAGGATTAATAAACCGTTGAAATATAACTAACTTGTCGCAAACAGAGAAAATTCGGGCTATATTTTTTATCTTAATTTTTCGAGGTATGTCAAATGCACGATGTTTTATCAATATTGTCGACATCGCAATGTTAGCCAATACCGAGTAGACATTGCGTTAAAATCATTTTAACATAATTATTTAATTTGCATTTGCAGCGAACCATATATATCCTGTGTACATTTTTGATATCGCAATGTTGACCAACATCGAGTCGAAATTGTGTCCACATCGTGTGTCTTGTTTCCTGTTCACATCTTCGACATTGTCGACATCGCAATGTTGATCGATATCGGGTCGACATCGTACCTCTTTTATCCTGTTTACATCTTCGACATCGTCGATATCGCAATGTTGATCGACATCGAGTCGATATCGTGTAAACATCGTTTGCCTTTTTTTTTTGTTTACTCCGTCGATATTGCAGTGTTGATTAACATCGTGTAACAATAAGCTGTCTACACCGTCGACATCGCAATGTTGATCGACATCATGTAGACATTGTGTCTACATCGTACCTTTTGTACCCTGTTTACATCGTCGATATTGCAATGTTGACCAACATCGAGGTCACATCGTGTCTACATCGTGTTCCTTCGTTTCTGTTTACATAGTCGACATCGCAGTGTTGATCGACATCGAGTCAACATCGTGTCCACATCATACCTCTTATATTATGTTTACATCGTCGACATTGTCGATATCACAATGTTTATCAACATCGAGTAAACATCGCGACTACATCGTTCCTCACATAACCCGTTCACAACGTCGACATCGTGTTGGTTCAACATCGTCGACATTGCGATGTCGACATTGTCAATATCGCAATGATGACCAACATGGTGACATTCTATATGTCTTACATTGTAAATTTCTACTTGCGATGAAGACAGTGTAATTCGATATTGGTTCAACATCGTCGAGATTGCGATGTCGACAATGTCGACGATGTTAACAGCAAAGACATATCAGATATGTTGGCGATGTAAACTCGAAATCGGTTCAACATCGTTAACGTTGCGATATCGACGATGTAAACGGCAAAGAAATATCGGCAATGTTAACGATGCAAATTCGATATCCGTTCAACATCGTCGACGTTGCGATGTCGACAATGTCGACGTTGTTAACGGCGAAGAAATATCGGCGATGTGGACAATGTAACATCGATATCGCATCAATATTATACACATCGCGATGTTGACGATATTGAAAAGGAAATATGTATTGGACATGAATAAATTTTTCTCCGCTAAAATATTTCGCCTTCACAAATTATGTTTATAAGAATGACAGTTTTCTTATTTTCCCCTTATGTACGTAATTACGATAGTCATATTCATAGCATATGCGCGGATTTTTGCGCAGAGGTGCGAAATTTTGAATTGGGACCGTCGTCCTTAATTGCCTACAATGCTTACACCTACAAATATAGACATCTATATACACGTTTCCGTTTTACGCCACAGTAAATGTGATCTATATGAAAGTGTTAATCGGGTATTAAATATGTATATAGAAATAATAAATCTTTGTTGACAATGAAGTACTATACTTAAAATCATCTAATTTATGGATTAATTTGAAGTTTCAAAAAAGTTTAACATTTACCAGAATATCTAAAAAAGATATTAAAACTATTTTACCAGATTAAAGTTTTTTTGTCATTAATCGTAAACACTTCAATGCATTTTAAATATAGATATGATTATTAATCATCAACAAGGAAATTATTATATTACAAAATAGAAAACCCTTTGAATGAGTACTAGACGGAAAACATTTTCGATTTTTCAGTCTAATTTATCAAGAATGTTTACACATTTTCTAAATAGTGTAGTGTTAACATTATTGCACGTAACTTTTTTATGTCTCGTGGATTCGAAAAGTGGACCATGTACTCAGTAAGTGTTGTCAATCGATAATCAATAAGGATGAATGTGAAAACTTTTTTTTCTTTTCAGGACACTTGATGTATAACGGAAACATGTCATCGATAGCATTTATATAATGACTCCATTATTTTAGGTATCCGAAGGGATGTTGTCCATCGACAATGTGGGATACAGCAAAAAAACAATGCGTGGGTAGGTTTAACTCCTGTAGTTGTTTATAAAAGAACAAGTAAAATATTTATGCAAAGTTAGTCAAAACATCTATATCGATTTAGTTCGTTCAGGTGCTTTTGGACAATACATCATTATATACATTCAATAAACCACATCGTTATAAAGTTCAGTTCAAAATTAAACTGCGATTCAATGTATGTTGTAATCCTATTTTTCTAATTACAAACAGACTTATACATGTAAACATATGTTGTAGAATGTCCATCAGGTTTTTACTGGTTTAACTGCAGTAGAAGGTGTGTTTATCCTTACTTTGGATATAAATGTAAAGACTATTGTTTCTGTGAAAAGGACCTGTGTGACTTTGTGAGAGGATGCCTTGGATGTAAGTACCTAATGTGTTTTATATAATGTATAGGCCCCGAATGGGTAAGGATAAGCAATGCATTTTAAAATCTTAAGATGCAAAATAAATAATGTATATATTATTGGAAACTTCGTTTGTTTCATCAGTCAATATTGATAAAACATCGTGCATTCCAAAATTCACCGTCTCTCTTTGTATACTATCTTAATATATATGTATGCTAATTAATATAATAAAAAACGGACGTTTATAATATTTAGAAGGACTGTCCGTGCAATCAATCATGTTGTTTGTTTGAAACTATATCGGTTTTATACAAAAATGTATAGTTGTTAAACCAAATTTATCTTAACTTAGTTCATCCTCTTCATATTAATGTTTGAAACTAGAATAAAATAGTTTCCATGAATAAACAGATAAAACTATAATAAAATCAATATCAAAACTAGGATCGTTTCGCTTTTTATTTTTATTAGATTTAACTAACCAACATTTAGTTAAAGATATCACTCACTCACTGAACAATACAATCAATAAAGTCTTCATTTTAATTTAATTTACCAAAGGTTGAACTTATTGAAACTGTTAAAATTATGAACGAATTTTATAGAATTCAATTATACATGGGGGCATTGCAATCAAATATTTTTCTGCAGTACCAAATGATTTAAATTTACCATATTTTGCCATTACTGGTCTTATTATACCCCGTGGAACAATACAAATGTTTCTGATTCTCTGTGGTAATGTGCAAAGAAGGAAGGGATGATGGTGAGTATCTGCACTGTTTCCTGCTAATTTTTAAATTTTGCTAATTCCGGTATGCATGTATCATATGATTTAGAAATTCTAACGAGTGTTGTATTATTGAATGATTGTGTGTTTTCTGTAGTTAATCGTTTGGTATTCTAGCGAAATAGTAATGTCGAAATGAATGGAGTTGGCACGGACAGCGTCGTCTCAGAGACATGTGGCCTTTATTATTAACAACTAACTAAACGTTACATACATCTTTAACTTATCCGAACATTTTTAAACCTTTAATGCATAAATCTCTATATTTTGCTTTTCTTTAAAACAATACACATCAATGATATTATATTATCGGCACGTTAAACTTGATGATACAAACACCTTACTTTAAAAGAAAACTCAAATAGGTTATGGATTACTATTTCGACAATTTGAACAATCACGATGGTTTACATTTATCAATCAGAGGTATATTGCATAAGTTGTTAGTGTCATTTTCATGGATGCGGCACATGTGAACCTACTCTTAATTATTCTTGATAATATAAAAATTGGATCATTTCTTGATAAGATTAAAAAACTACAAGCTTACAAGTTGATATAATCGCCTCTTATCCATATAAGTATCAGGTAATTTTCATATTTTAGTGTAGGACATATTCATACTTCTTTTTAACTAAATGGGAAAACAATACTAAATAATGAAGTAAAAAGAGCATTTAGAGTCAAAACATCGAAACCGATTTATCTTTGTTTTGCACGCCTGATTTTCATAAAACTTTATTTTATATTTCTTAGAAGTAAGATGCTTCTTTGATTCACTTCTTGACAAATTGTAACAAGCATTCTGAGAGTATTGCATAAGTAAAACACGTCCCCTACCGGTTTGTAGAAATTTGTGAAAACAATGCACTGTTATGCAGAATATCATTTCTTACCGTCTTCTGTACCCCGAATCAACAGACCAACCCGATAACGAACCCGATTGTAATAATACAAAAACCCTGTCGATTAAATTTACAACACAATTATTGACACTATTTTACACAACTTATTTGTTTGTTAGAAACAATAAAAGGAATGTTCCAAGTAATGCACAATATTATTACTGACAACATGCTTTCCTCGTTTATTCAATACACACCGAGCCCGATAACGAACCCGAACATTAAAAAAAAATAAATATATTTTCTCGAAAATATGTCAACCTGATGCTACAAAAGTGTAAACTTGATCTGTAGTTTGACATTTTGAAGCTGTTTAGCAAATTTCATATTATTTCTCTAACGCATAAAGAAAAAAAGTGTGGAAAACTGAAGTGGGACAGACAGACAGACGGGCGGACAGACAGACAGACGGACTGACGGACGCAGAAAAAGCTATAGCCCCCTCCGGTGAAAACCGGTAGGGGACTTATTAAGAATTTCTAAATACTACTACAATGTAGTAAATAGTAGTATGCATAAATTCAAGCCAAGATCACACTGTTGCTATTTGGAATTTCGAGTTGTGGCGGGTTAAAACTCGCCACAACTCTTCAGATGCCGTGTAGGACTCGAACACAAATATGTGCATGTAATATGAATACTGTTTTTATCGCCACTGCATGCTAATAAGCTGCGAACATGTTAAGCGATTTTGAATTCTAGTCTCGAATAAATGTTAAAGAAATGCTCGAGTGCATGTCGACAAAAATCGTAATTAGGTTGGAGCTTTTCGCCTTGTTGATTACTTGTTCAACGTGTTACGAGTTGTGTTGCGCTTTTAGAGGACATTAACAGTCTGTGCTTAACATGCACCCGACATGCCACAAGTTTCAAAGATTTTAGTGCAAAATTTGTACGATTTGTACGGATTTTGTTCGACATTGCTGTTCTATTTTTTTTTTCATTCTATTTTATTACATGGATGATCATCGGATCACCTTATGCAACCTATGCAACATTCACTTCTATTGCATAGGTTTCTGAATCTTTGTCGGGCCAAAGGATAAGTATCTATGAGAGCCAACAAATAAATAAATAATTGCGTGTTAATATACACGGAATTTGAGCAGAAATTGAAGTGAATTTCCTGTCATCAAAATACAATGCAAAATTGCCGTCTTTTTGATGGTTTATGGTTCTGAGACGTCTGAATTTCGTTTCTATTTGATTAACGTGTGTTACACTTATAGTTGAGAAAATAGTTCTTGAAAAACACTTGCTTGGTGTGACTATTTCTGCCTTTTCAGCTCTACTGACGTAGATCAGTGACCTATCTGTCTTGGCTGTAATCCAAAGTAGAAGGAAATAATTAATATAGAAAGTGACCGAGGGAGGTCAGATTTCCAGCGACGACCCTTAGCCTTTGGACTACAGGTTATTGACCAATCAAAATTTAGTATTAAAATTACAGAAATATCTAATGTGCGAAAATTGACCATTTTAGGAATAAAGCTTTCGATGACAAAACACGAAAATGTGCGAAAATTGACCATTTTAGGAATAAACCTTTCGATGACAAAACACGTGACTTTAAAAGATAGCCCATCTAATTGCTCAACAGAATTTCTGTCATTTGTGTAACATTTGACAAAGACAGTAGATAATTTAACGACTTAACTAAATTATATCTTTGCACATTTAGTAAAATTTCTGTTGAAAAAAAAATAGTTGTATAATAATGAATTTCATTTCTTAG
Source organism: Magallana gigas (assembly GCF_902806645.1). Lineage (NCBI taxonomy): Eukaryota > Metazoa > Mollusca > Bivalvia > Ostreida > Ostreidae > Magallana > Magallana gigas. The sequence continues at coordinate 2,386,486 of NW_022994865.1, read as the reverse complement.
ATATATCTGTCTTTCCACAAATATAGTTAAACATTAAATTTGATGTTTAGTCATAACAACAAATTTAATTTTTAAATGAATTTGTGGAAAGACAGTTCACCTGCACTTGTGATGATAGCTCGTAGCTCTTAATAGCGACAGTGTGAAATGAGCTTAAAATGATATGTTAATATATATATGATGTATAAGGAAGGTTGTTAAAAATATTCAATAAGTGGTGGTTTTCTGTTTTACTTAATGAAATGATGCACTTTTATTTCAGATATCGAAAATTCGACCAAGCAATCGTTTTCCAGTTGTAAAACCGAAATTGCAAAACCAGATGCAGATAAAAATTCCTTTGTAACAGTTTTAACGGTCATAGCAGTAGTTTGTATCGCGTGTGTAATGGTTTTTCTCTTCAAGGAACCTCGTCAACACCACAGTGATCAAAGAATGCAACCACAAATAATGTAGGTTATTAAGATTAAAATGACTTATCAGGAAGACTTTTATTTATTGATTGTTTCTCTCAAGCAGTTATTTCATGGACTTTTATAATTGATGTGTGGTTTATTTTGCTACAGATTAGAAACCTTTGACAAAACCTTTCAGAATGTACAATTTAGTACATGTGTATAACCAATTAAACGTAAAAACGAATATTAAATAAATTGTTTAAGAAAGCATAAAACTTAGAGGTACATAAAACCTATTTTTATTTAAAGCAATCAAAACAGATTGCTTCTGTTAAATGTATATTGGAAACTTCGTTTGTTTCATCAGTCAAATTGTAACGCTGCTCTTATTGTGTTGTTAAGAATTCTAAAAAAAAAAGTGTCATACACAGCTCAGATAATAGTCATATTAGATCCAGTTTTCTGTGGGTGATGAGGAACATTGCGTTACATCTAAAAAAAAGAAAGATTGATTGGTATTTTCTTAATTGCCTTCGATTTAGTCATGAAAAGAATGAATAAAGTTTTATAAGAAAGTGTTGCACAAAATCATTCTACGTAGAGAGAAAAATCATGTAAATATAATGGTTTTAAAATGTTAAGAGGTACTTATAGAACCTTTCAAATAAGTTTCTCTTTTTCATACATGTTTTACAAAGAAAAAATCACTTACATTTTCGATATCGTTTCTTGATGAGAACGGAGAGCCAGATGATGAAAACCAGTAAAACAATTGTGGAAAATGCAATAAAGGCAAAATGACCTCTTCTTAGTTTCCTGTTAAAGATCGATTCCTTTTAATATCATTTCCATAATAATTTAAAACACTACATCAATGCAAATATGTATGAGATATTGTAGTTCTGTTTTTCTGCTTCTAAAGCTACAAGTATATGTTGTAAAGTGTTTGTCATGTTTGAATTTTCAAATGCAGTACAGCTTTTTTTTTATTGTTATTAAACAAAAAAATCTTGAGTGATCACCAAATAATTGTTTAAAAGTTATTTAAGTTGATTAACTGCGTAAGATATTTCCAACGTTTGCACATGTATCCGAGTTTTAGTTAAGATTTGATATACTTTGCTACTTGTGAAAATCCACTTCCACTGAAACGGGCTGTAAATGAAATGAAAAACTCTACCATGGTACATTACATTAAATATATCATATTATTATATTTAATTTATTAGTTATTAGGTTTGTTACTGACTGACTACATAAATATATTGAGATGGCGAGGTAAAACCGAGCCGTCTATGAAATTTATTAACCCAATATATTACTGTAGTCAGTCAGTAACAAACCTAATAAATGTTTTGTTTTTCCGAGGAGTATCAAATGACTTTTATTCACAAATAGCGATGATCTACGCAAAGCCATGTACAAATTGCCCCATATCTCGTCCAATTTACCTCGTTTAATTTCTTAAAATTATCAATCTCACCTTTCAAATACTCTTTTAAAATATTCGCCTCACCCATGTTAGTTACAATGTTTTGTTGCTATTTAATTTCAAACATTTTCTTCCCTTCCTCTGCTGAGATATGAGCAAATCTCGACGCTACCATTTTGTTCTGCTCCAGACACAACAATGTGACGTCAATATTCAATGGGCAACTACTCTAATTTTAAAGAATTTCAAAGGGCAACTACTTTAGGAAATTACGGCACGCAATTTTGGTTTTATGTAAGATGAAAGATGAAATGTCGAAATGAGTAGCCGAAGCGTCGGTCAATGACGGTCATATTGCCTTATACTAATTATCATCGAACTAACAAAGAGATGTATGAGGTAATCACGTGCTTTGTTCAAACCAATGTAATTGTGGCATTTGAGTCCAAGGGAAAACAATAATTTGTTTTGCACTGCAATGGTTATATCGTATGCTATCCTTTATCTATATTGTACTTGTTTCTGATTTGATTTCATTATATATAGTGAATGTTTTTTATCAGTACCTTTTTTGCTGAATGTCTTCTCCTCCGTTTATGGCAAATGATATGGTAACAGGAGTTTCATATAATTTGACAGGATGATATTCCTCAGCAAAGCTTGATCGTTGACTGTTCCATGCTTTTGATGTACCAATAGAATTACTTTTGTCAGCAAGAGTTGTGTGTCTTTCATAACGACCAAGTGTTGGTGTCTTTCTCTTCGATTCTACACATTTTGAATCTAGGACAATTGTAATACCCTTGTATGAATATATTTCCTAAATTAAATAGGACATAGAAAATCGTCCATTTTGTTTTACTTTTTATTTTCAATGAAAGTTCTTACATTTTGAAGCATCATCTGATTGATACACAAAAGGACAACCCAAACAGGGGTGGAAGTAATCCTCTACCACTCGGCCTAAACCTTCGTCAAAAAGCGCACAACAAAAGCCTGAAGTGTTGTGAATGTTAATATGAGGCCCAATAATCTTTCAGCAATCAAAATATGCACAATCACAAGAAAATATATCTTCAGCTAAATGTTATGGAGAAGGGGAGGGAGGGGGGGGGGGGTCAGTACAAGATATATATATATATATATATATATATATATATATATATATATATATATATATATATAATTTTTATATATATATATATATATATATATATATATATATATATATATATATATATATATATATATATATATATATAGTATAACATTTTTAACTTTTTATTAACAAATATTTACGTAATTATTTTGTAAATGTTATTATTTTTAACGATATCGTTAGATTAAGATTCAAATACTGTATATTACTTATTTTACGCGAGTACTTTATTCCGTATAAATTTCCGTATAAATTTAAGTATAACTGATTCTTTTTTTATTGCCAGTGCGATAACCACTCGACAATCTAGGGAAGAAAAAAACTTGCCTTTGATTATGAACGGAACCTAGCGCGATGGTCGCTCACAATACGGTCATAAAAATTGATATCATATACAATTAAAAGGTAATCTGAGAGGATCGTAGCGAGCGATACACAATTGTTAGATATAGATGCAACAAATATGGAAACAAACATTGCGAGAACTGTTATTGAAATATAAAATATTGTCATGCAGATTGATGCATTGTTTACAGTTAACAAGTTTGACGTCTACAAGTTTTGCTAGTAAAGGCATTTTCATTTTCTGATGCTAGAAACAAAGGTTAAATGATTTCGGTATAATCTGCATAAACAAAATTAACAATTTTTAGCATGTATATTTAATGTACTTAAACAAAAAAAAAAAACAACAACAACAAAAACGGGTAAAATTATTTCATCTTCACATATATTTTTGCATATGTTGATAGTTTACAGTGTATTCTAAGTTCCAAAAACATAAAATTAAAAAAAAACAAAGTTTGAGGTAGCATTTACCTGTGATAAGACCTCTTGGAGCGCAGACTTCTACTAGTTCCTCCCTGAATCTAACACAATGATAAACCAGTGGTTCTCCAATGCATTGTGGGTAGCTTTCACAATTTTTTCTCCTTGATCTTTCTTGAAAAAGAATTTCAGTATCTGGACACTGGTTCACAAATTCCAGAGAGTTGTTAGTTTCGTAACAAATATCTATCTGTGTTCAAAAATATAGAAGATTTTTGTTATCTACAATATTGATACGATTAATGACTTAGCAATGTGACAGGGTTGGCAAAAAGCAGAAAATGCTACTATGCTTTCAGGACAATGGGGGATATTGGTATTTCTATAATATAACTGAAATGATCTTTAAAATTCTTGAAAGAAAAGTACAATTATTTTTACATACTTCATACCTTTAATAATATATATGTTGGGTTGTGGACAGAAGTACGCCGTGTTAGCTATGACATTTAATTATTGTCTTTGATTTTAGCTTTAATTTTGGAAACCAATAATACAAATGACATCTACCTGAACGGTATATTAATGAACCAATTTACATACCCCGACTTCTAAAGAAAGTTCGGGTAAGTAATATTGTTATTACCCCCTGGTCCGTCCGTCTGTCACGTTTTACTTTCTCAAATTGCTCTAAGACTTAAATCTTGTAAACCTGCAAACAGAACTCTTGGAGTTTGATGTTTGGTGTTTTGTTGTTTTGTAAAAAGGTTTCAAAAAGTCTGGTAGTTCTGGAGGTCAAATAATAGGTACACAATAACGTTTATTACTTCTTTAAAAACTCTAGTTCCTCGAACACCTCATATATTTTAATAGACCAAATAATTAATTTTGTCCTTTTTGCCATTTAGTGACTAGAAATGACGGGTTCTTTTTTTTTTACAAAAAGTTTGTTTTCAAAAACGTCAACTTTTTTGCAGTAGCCAAATGATCTACTTGAAGATAATTTGGTGTGTCATTATATGTAGTAAGGTTTTGAATTTTTTTTTTTAAGGGGGTCGATGGGCATGCAAAAAAAAATGTTTCCCAGAACTCCTCTTACAATTGATGAAGTAGCTATATCATCCTTTGGGATATGATAGTGACTGTCCTATAGATGTACATATTAGGGAACCAACAATTTATAGGGTGTACTAGTTAAAAATACTTGCCTATTGGGAATAGGATCACCCCTGGGGCAGTAGACATGTTTTAAATGTATATTGACATGATCGGCAGAATTGGACAAAATGATCACTATACATGTACAAGGCATCTGACAGTTGGGTCCTAATTAAGTTGTTTATAGCTACAGAAGACTACTACACAATACTAGTTTACCCTGGTCAACAAAATACATGTAACTAACATGTACAGTCATTTCATGCATATCTTTTACAATTTAATGCTATGCTTTTATGGTATGCGATTTTAATGGTATGCTATGAGATTTGTATGCTATGCTATGAGATTTGTATGCTATGCTATGAGAAATTGAAATGAAGGGCTTAATGGTATGGTATGGTATGGTATGCTATGCTATGAGATTGGAACAAAAACGCCTCCATACACAGATGAGTTCCACACATTTCGAGGTCAAATAATAACAAGCCAAAGTTTACCACAAATCTATTATGTAAACATTTATTTTTTTCAAATAAAAACATTTAAAACCGAGTTAAAATAATGTTGTATGCTATGCAATGGTATGCTATGGTATGATATGATGAATGCGATTCTATGAGATTGTATGCTATGGTATGAGATTCCAATTCTATGGTATGAGATTCCAATGCTATGCTATGAGATTTCAAAGTTATGCTATGCTATGGTGTATGTTGTAAAAGATATGCTTGAACTGACTGTAACAATCACAGTTTGTTCATCATTTACAACAATAAGAAGTTATCATACCATCCTTTTTTTTTGCCCCAAACTCAGAAATAAAATGTCCAGCAAATTTCAACCATCAAAAAATGCAATAGTGAATATCAGCCACATACAGTACCGATCAGACCAAACCTAATAGAAAGTTAACCCCAACTAAACCCTGGGTTTACTTTCTGAGTTAACTCTGGGTTTACTAGAGTGGACCCTGAGTAAACCCCAAGTAAACCCAGAGTGGACACAGAGAGTAAACCCCGATCAGAAGTATACCCTGAAAGCAGACGCTACATGTGTATTCAGAATATACAAGGGGCAGGAAGCACAGGCAGTAGGTTGATAAGTTAAAATACAAGTCTACTTCACACTTCAGTGCGTATAGTTGACTACAAAAGCAATTCTCCAATAAACCCAAAGTAAACCCCGAGTGGACCCAAACTTTCAAAAAGTAAACCCAAAGTAAACCAAGAAAGTAAACCCGGGGTTTAGTTGGGGTTTACTCTGGTGTTAGGTTGGGTCTGATCGGTACTGTATGATGAACCAGAGGAATATTTTAAATGCCCAATCGAGATCTTGTTAACCTTTTATCAGTCTTTGTTGATAACATTTTTATGTATAGCCTTATTAAGACAATCAGTCTTAAAAACCTTTAAAATATTGATTTGATGTTACATTTAAAAAAGTCTATATTTTCAAAACAATAACTGATTCATCAGTCAAAGTGAGTTACAAAAATTTGCAATTATGCAATTGATTGACATTCTTAGTATTATAATAATTATACATGTATATTGTTTACAATCAGTATTTAAATGCAACGTTTTCATACTTTTATGAGTCATAAATCTTTACTATTTTGTATCCATATAGATTCTACATAATTTCTCTTGAAAAAATTACACTTTTTAACCTTTATTTTCCATCACTGGTGTTTGATGATGGGGTTGAGGGTTTAATGAAAACAAGAAAAGTGTCTTTCACACTAAAAATGTATCTAATCCACAAACCTTGAGGATGGGTAATGATTAAGACATATATTGCTCAACATCATAATGATAATCTAATTAGAACACTATATATAATTTCCTTTAGCGGATCACCACAGACGAAATATTTATGCACATTTATCAATCCTATTATGCATATCGAAAACACATACGTTCATGTACACCACGTGAAACCCATTAACCATGGACCCGGGTAAAACTAGTAGTCTAGTACCCAAAAATGTAAAGGCTCGGCCATGGGATAGGATCTGATCATCTATGAAAATTATACTTTTTTAAAAAAGTAACTGAAATTTCATGTGCCTTTTTTTAAACTGGTACAAAAAAATGTAACTTAAGAACAAACACTTGGTGCGGGTATTGCTGCCCACTGATAGAGGCCAAATTAGCCGTTTTCATGTAAACAGTTTCCCAATTTTGGAGAACATAACTGTCCGGAGTCAATATGTCAGAACGAGCAGATTTTCGTATCTTGCATACTTAGGAAATGATTCCATTATGCTACTTGGTTAACTTTACAATGAACAAAGCTGTCTCTGCTATGTTAACTAAGTTTGAAAAGATTACGTTGATATATGAATTATGGTGCAATAATGTAGTTTATATTACATGACGGAGTTGGAAATACTTATAATTCCCACTATGGATACATTATAATGAAGAAACAACAAGCATATTTAAAAGAGGTATTACACAAGAAAAGGGAGCACTCTTCCAAGATCTTCGACCATAAAGTCTAATAAAAACAAAATTAGTTATAGTGGTCATGTAGAATGGCATTGCCTTTTGAATGCTTCATCAGGCTGGGAAAACTATTTTCTGTGTCGTCGGAATAAATTTACATACTTAATGAGGCACCGACGTAATCGACAAACTGACCAATCAGCTGAATAAAATTATTGAGTTGAAATGCAAAATTGGTTACTACAAAAAATACTACGTTTAGATAATGCTAGTTTGTAATTGCATTGTATGAGTCCATTTGTTGCCTTACTGCCAGCGCTGATTGTTCAGTGAATACAGATGTAAATGTAATGGTCCTGAACATTCGACTCGAAGGTGTTTGTACATTGGCAGACATTCAAAAGACCTCAAATGGCCATTGACAGCTTAAGTATAAATGGTTATAAGATGCTAGTAATCCATGTACATGCACTATTAGAGGTTTTTCAACTAAGCAGCATAGAACATCGGAATTTTTTTAGTAAAATAAGCATGACAAATCTTAAATAATACCTTTTTTTTACAATTTTTTTTATGAATTGACGTTAACGCAGTCATTTGAAATCGAGTGGTAAAATAGTGTTTATTGTAAAAAACTAACATGTATTTACTTACATCTGTTGATTCTTATTCACTGATGTTCGCTGTACTCAGCGCTCTGCGCAATTACAACAATATCCACATAAGTTAATTTCTCCGACCTGTTTAGATCATCTGAATATCTCAAATGACCTATCGCAGTTTGGTTTTTTTACGTCGTCGCCTGTAGCAATGCGTGTTAACAATTGAACATTTTATCTTCATAAAACTGCATGGCAGTATGATGCATCTTAAGGGAACATAGATTGCAAATGCCATGACTCTCGCCCTACAGTGGCCATAGGGGCATGGCAGAGATGGTAAAAAATGATTTTTTAAAAAATATTCTTCTTTATTTCCACACATATAAAATATGAATCATTCGTTATGTAAACCATGTAGCCTTCTACTAAAGAGTATATTTAAGGTCTGCCAAGGTAGGCGTTGCGACTCTAAGGCGGGGCAAAAATAATCATATAGTGTAAATGAATAAAATTTTTATATATTTTTTTCTTTTCTCTTACTGGCATTGAATAGAAACTGACTGCATTTGTTGATCAACTATAAAGCCCTCTACTAAAATCAGGGCTTGTCCGTTTGTCCGGTACCAGTTAAAAAAATATACGGACAAGTGAATATTGCTGGCCACTTGTCCAACTGGACAAGTGCATTTTTATGTAAAGAAGTCTCCAACATTTTAAAAAGAAAAGAAAGTTTTGTGATAAGATTATCCGTAGTCTCGTTATACGTTTATCTGTTAGTTATTTTGAATTTCGATCCCGACATCAAATTGCAATGCAAATGAGTTACTCTTGATCGGGATTGAAGTTCGCTAATTTCAAACAACTTTCAATATTGAACTGCAAAGGTCTGGATCTTAGTTCTTACAAAGTACCAAACACACATGTAAAGAAAAAGAAAGAAAGAAAAGGTAGCAAAGATAAAGGATTATGGAAAAAAATGAAATTTATTTTAGGTTTCATTCATCATTGATAGACTATGATGACTTTCCAGGTTTAGTTTAAAAAACAGCTGAGAAATCAATAAAACAGTGACATGTATTTTTAAACCTGATGCTAAATTTAAAAAGTCTTGTAATTTGTCATGACAAAGCTACAGCTGATAAATCATGTTAAATTTAATATAGAACCAAAACATTTAGGAAAGACACTTTAAGTTTCCGTTTAAAAAGTCAGGCTATTAATTATGGCAAGAATAATCAATAAATGACTTTATTTTAGTAATACAGAACTATAGTTTTCAAGTTGACAATATTTGATCTTTAATATTGAAAATTTTTGGACAAGTGATGTTGAAGTTCGGACAAGTAAATATCTTCGTCACTTTTCCGAATGGACAAGTAGGAACAAAAGTTAATGTAGAGCCCTGGAAATTGTAAAGTTCATGTCCCCAAGGGTAGGGGTCTTGACTCTTTGACACGACAGAAATGGCCATACAGTTTTAATACATATACTGTTTAAAATCTTTTTTCTGAACTTCCGCTGTTAGGGATAAAGCTATATAAAACAATGTATAGAACCTGACTGAATATTTAGAAAAATCAAACGCCATCGCTGCCTTATAGCATAAAACTATCTTTACATTATGTCAAATTATCATTACATTATGTCAAATGTTAACGTCCATTACGTGGTGTTAATATATCTTAACGTTTAGTCAAATCTTTATTACGTGATTTCAAAAGCACTTCAGCTGAAGTAACCATGTAATTACATGCTGTCAGCTTTTTACATTGTGGTGTAAAATTATCTATAAAATATTAGCAGAATTAAGTATAAATTTGCATTATGTTATGCAGTTTTTACAAATTGTAAAGATATATTTGCCCCTTGCAAAACAGTGTCGACATAATGTCATGATATAGTGACCCTGAGTTCTACAACGTTGGTGTATTGTAAGGTTAAATTTTTACCCTACAACACAACTTAAAAGTTGGCATCATGTAAATACACGTTTACTTCATCTTTTATTTCTTATTAGGTTTGTTACTGACCTTTTACAGAAATTGGTGGGGTTGGTAAAGTTCATAGAAAGCGAGGCGAAGTGTTTTGTTTTGCCGAGGTGCACAAACAAAAGAAAATATAAAGCAATTAAATTCATAGTTTAATTCTCTAATTTGTTACCTTCCTCGTCGGTCATCTGTGCAAACCTGGATGCCATTATACCTGTAGGATCATAATATTACGTCACGGGCAATCGGGGGTCACTTTAAATATTTTGGGGCTTAAAAATTAAAGGTATGGTTGAACGTTTGTATAAAAAAAAAATCAGCTCAAATAACGTTACGCCCCCCATGTTGCCGATTAAATTTTGACGCTCGTCGTGCAAAGAAATTTGTAAGGCAATCCCGTGACATGATTCATCCAATGACGCCGAGACATTCTAATCCGAGGCAAAACAATATGCGTTTGACATCACGTAATAAAGATTAAACATTCACACCACGTAATGGACTTTGCCATCATGTAATGCTAATTTTACATAATGTATCTATAGTGTTATGCTATAATGCAGCGATGGCGTTCCATTTTGGCCCAAATCTAGAGTCAAAACCACTACCTCACGGGATATGGAACTTAATAATCTTCCTGTAGGCCTCTTCTTTCAATATCTATTTACCTAACTCGATTAACCTGTGCAAGCACAGACAAATGCCTAGTGATTTTATAACGACACTTGAAATACGAATAAGGATATAATAAACAGTCCTTATTGTTAAAAGAAGAAATTAATATTGAACACTGTCTTGGATAATTATGCCAGTGCCAAGATTACATTTTTGCACCCGCTTAAGATGCAGAAAAATCCATATATACCAAATGATAGACCATTGTATAGAGAGTATTTAACCACTTTTGTTTTAGTGTTTTTCACCTGACAGGTGAGATATTTACCTTTAAAAATTAATATCCTATAGGAAAATGATAATTCCCGAAGGAGAATTGATTCCCCTACAGCAAATATCGACAATCCTGTAGGATTTTTTAAAAGTCATATAGGAAATTATATTTCTTATAGGAGAATGGTATTTCCCCTAGGAATTTGATTCAAAGATGTAGTTTTCCTATAGGATATTAAGTTTTCCTATCGGAATTAAAATTCCTATAAGAAGTTCTTGTATTCCGGTAGGAAATTTCAAATTACCTAAAGAAATATTGTTTTTTTCTATGGGGAAAATTATTTTCCTCTCGGAATTTATTTTTGAAAGGTAAATATCTCACCTGACAGGTGAGATACACTGATAACAAAGGTTGTTGTTGACTCTTTAAACAATGGTCTATACATTTGATATTTTTTTTATATATGCAGCTTAGACGGGTGCAAAAATTCCACCTTGGCACTGGCATAATTATCCGGCACAGTGCTATTGACAAAATTGTCAAATGAATTAGACGTTTGACATTAGCGATTGAAATCTTAACTGTCAGGCCCAAGGATTTGTATTCCAATCTAGAGCTGACACGACTCGACATGTTTAGTCATGTCTATATCTACAATCTCTACTAGCCGCGGCTTTGGTTACTTTTAAAATGAAGTATTTCGCTCCACAGGCTTGACATATGTTTACTTGCATCTTTTATTAAATCGATTACTAAATTAATTACTTATCTGAAAGTTAGTTTATCGACAAGATTTTTGATATGATTTATGAAACATAATCAACATTCTTAAAATGTAATTAATCTGAATCTTTAATTGCACCCCATATTGCCGATTACTACATTTTATTTTTTTTGCAATCATTTCTTAACATCCATTGAGAAACGTGAACCTTTATAAACAAATATTTTGCGTAAATGTCGTCTTTTTTAAAAAAATTATTCATCATATAAATAATCCATTAATTTTTATACCCCCGCTCCGAAGGAGAGGGGGTATACTGTTTTACCCTTGTGTATCTGTCTGTCTGTCTGTCTGTAACAAAATTTTCTGTCATTTATCTCAGCAACTATTTATTGCAGATGCTTGAAATTTTTACACGGTGTTTGTTAAGGCATGCCATATCGTGGGATATATTTTTGTACGAATCGGACGTCAACTGCCTGTTAAATGACGACTTTGCTTATTTTTTAACCAAAATTTTCAAACAAATTTTCGTCAAAGATTTCTCAGCAACTATTTATCGCAGATGCTTGAAATTTTTACATAATATTTGTATAGGCATGCCATATCGTCGTATATATTTGTGTACCAATTAGACGTCAACTTCCTGTTTAATGAGTACATGTACTTTGTTTATATTTAGCCAAAATTTTCAAACAAATTTCCGTCAAAGATTTCTCAGCAACTATTTATTGCAGATGCTTGAAATTTTAGCACAGTATTTGTATAGGCATGCTATATCATGTGATGTATTTTTGTACCAATTGGACGCCAACTTCCTGTTTAATGAGTACTTTGTTTATTTTAAGCCAACATTTTCAAACAAATTTCCGTCAAAGATTTCTCAGCAACTATTTATTGCAGATGCTTGAAATTTTTACACAATATTTGTATAGGCATGCCATATCGTGGGATATATTTTTGTACCAATCGGACGTCAACTTCCTGTTTAATGAGTACACGTACTTTGTTTATTTTTAGCCAAAATTTTCAAACAAATTTCCGTCAAAGATTTCTCAGCAACTATTTATCGCAGATTCTTGAAATTTTAACACAGTATTTGTATAGGCATGTTATATCATGGGATGTATTTTTGTACCAATCGGACGTCAACTTCCTGTTTAATGAGTACTTTGTTTATTTTAAGCCAACATTTTCAAACAAATTTCCGTCAAAGATTTCTCAGCAACTATTTATCGCAGATGCTTGAAATTTTAACACAGTATTTGTTTAAGCATGCCATAGTGTGGGATATATTTCTGTACCAATCGGATGCCAGCTTTCTGTTAAATGTCGACTTTGCTGATTTTGCATTTTCATATCAGAGCGGGGGTATCACTAGTGAGCACTGGCTCACAGATATCATGTTATATAAATTTACCAAACGTTGGCAATGCCCATAAACGATTTCTAAAATTTCATTAAATTACATTTACCTCTGTAAATCTCTTGTGTCGATAATTTTTCATGCTATGTGAGTCCGCAGTAAAATTTTCCCCAAAAAACAAAGGAAAGGTTACAAGGAAAATACACGAACGACTAAGACAGCAAAACATATTTCTGTGTTTCTATCCCGTCTTCCTGTAAGAGTATCATAACAACAATATGAGCATGCATTTATCTTAAGTCGTTTATTTTGATGAAATAAATTTTTTTTAAATTACCTTCTGCGTTTATCTTTATAGTGAATACTGCACCCATGTGTATGCAACATGTTTCTTTCTTGTATTATTGATACCATTTAAAATTTCACTGTATTCGGTTGTAAAAGTTCAAATGCATCACACAGACATTTCCGAACTGGTTACTTTGAGATAAAATATTGACCTGAAAAGTTTTTTTTCATGAATATATTACTTAAAATTGAAAAAAAAATAAAGATAGATAGATAGATAGATAGATATGTAATCAAATGTCCATTTGTACAAACAATCTTTAAATATTATACAAAGCCAAACAGATTCATTTTAAGGAAAAAATGCTTTTCACTTCTTTAGGTTGGGTTTCTAGCTAATTGTACATAAATAAAGGAACTTAGAAACCTATTTATAAAGCATATTCTGGATCACTGAAGTGTTGCTAAAATTATCGTTTCATAATTGCTACATATGAATTCATGTCAATTTCAAAAGTCAATCTTTAATAATGTGTCAAGATTTTGAATATAATTGGGGAATAAACTTAAAATTTTCAATTGGTGACATAAAGAATATTTCTGGGGGGAAGGGGGAGTTAGTTTGAAATTGCCTCGCTCAAAAATGGATTGATTAGACCAACTGATAACAATCGAGGAAGTTGTTTTGTTCACATAGTTTAAACTTTCCTTATTTGAGGATGTTAAAATTGCTAATAATCGGGGGAAACGGATTTATAAAAAAAGAAGGACGTATGAAAAAGCAAATATTTTGATAAACCAGATTTTTTCATGGAAAATATCCTGGTCTGAAATATTTGCATCGTATTATTATCTGTATCGTATGAAAGTTGAGCGGTTTAAGATAACTAATATTAAACTATCTCATTAATATTAAATATTTTAAGTCATTATACCTCTGAATATTTCCTATGTAAAATAACAGCGAATAAGCATGCTATCCTGTTTTAAACCTTGAACTAGTTTCCGTGATATAAGTCATTAGTGATAGCATCGAAAGTCATAGAAACTAGTCAACAACAGCATTCGGTTTAAAACTCAAAACACCTATGGTGCTTTGCCTCTGGAAAAAGTTGCTCTCTTGGGGTACAATAAGCTTCCTATTGTCATCATAATCAGTAAATAGGTATATAATATCAACTGTGTAAAACTAAGCTTTCAAACATCAATTGTTCCTAACAAATTTTAAATCTTAGTTTCGTTATTTGATCTAACGAAATTGTAAACAACTTTCTACTATCAGTTTTTTATTTTATTTGGGTAATGGTGAAGTTTATCGGTTAATGATTTTTAGACAAAATTAAAAGAGGAGCCTGCTTCTAATAAGTCAGTATGGATAAATCGATTAGATACACATAAAGGCTTTTAAGTATTTTGATTTAACTCAAATCTGAACGCATAAACGGACTTTTTATTCTCTTTTTTTGCCAGGCATGTCTTTGAATACCTCAGAATATTCCGTCTTAGACTTACTCTGTCAAAATTGTTCGATTTATTGACTTACCATCAAAACGAATATCAAATCATCCAACTCTCACAAGTTTTTTTTTCCATCTTTGCCTCTTCATGACAATCAGCTGTTAAAGAACTGTAGTATAGACGTGTTAAATGTGATTTTATCTCTTGTTGAACACCATTGGTGTACTTGCACAATAAATTGGCGTGTTTTCTATTGTTAGAAGTGTGGGTTGTCTGTACTGTCTGTACATACCCCAGACCTTTTTTTAAACTCCGCCCCAGTCTCGAGTAAAAACAACATCAAAAATGTTGTGTTCTAACACGTATATAATACTGTTCACAATAAGAGTTTCCTCTAGATCAAAATTGTCAAACACTCAATAACTAACTCAAACTAAGTTTGTCGAATAAATCTCATTTGTAGCTTGAGGCAGAGCTACACCGGCAATGGATTAGTCAGAATGACTCTATTTTAATATTCTTATAACTTAGAGTTTGTAAACATAAAATTGTGTCAGTAAGTTTAATTCTTTGAAGCAAATATTAATATTAGAAGTAAAACATTAGTGAATTTGAAATCAAATTATGACATTGAACAGTCGATTTATTCCTAATGGCCATGATTTTTTTTGTAAAAAATAAAGAATAATTAATGCTTATCGGCGAAAAAAAATTGTTTAAAAAATTCACTGAGTACAATGTAAATATATAAAGATCAACACATTGGCACTGTATTGTTAAGAGGTAAGTGAATTCCTGATAACTTAAAAAAACATAATGAATAATTATAAACTATTGTACAAGTAACTTACCCCATATAATATGTTGATTATGTGCAGATACGCGATGGGCATGGCTATATGACCACGCCCATCGGGTATCTGCACCTAACCGACAATATTATATGGGGTAACTACTACATAACAAACACTATTATATGGGGTAATTTCTACTTGTAGGGGTCCAAGAATGTTCACTGATTCATACATAGTTGCAGAGGTGAATGCAGGCCTTGTGTTTAAATACTCCAAATTCTTAATTTCAATTATGGGGTTCACAAAATGAGCTCCTGTCTAATTACATGTCCCTTGCATTCCTCCCCACCATTTATAGAATTAAGTTTTTAATGTTTATAAATTATAAGGCATTCTTCTGTTGGTGGATCGATTGGCGCATTTGCTGAATTATACTTTATTCATTATTTTACGTCTGAAAAAAAAATCGAATTTGAAGTTGCATATTACGAATATTTACATAGTCATCAAACAAACTTTCCTGACCATACAAAGTTAATGGAAAGCGAATTAAAACGTGTCAATGTTTTACAGTGAGCACATTTCACAAACGTCTACCTGGATAGCACCTACGTGATTGTTTAGAATAATTTATTCCATACTTGGGCTCAAACATGAGTCACGCAGGTAATAGCTTTCGCTTGCTATATAGGATAAAAACCCTGAAATTTTCATAAGTTTTTTCATTTTTTAGATACAAGCCTAATGTAGAACAAACTTCTTATTTTCACGGGAGTTTTCTAAATGTATAATGCGTATTTTGTCTTTTCCACAAGTGTACTCGGTTAGGCTGACAGTAAACAAAGGCTTTGAAGTGAATGCCTGTCCTCGATTTACTACACAAAATCACGAATGTCGGCAGACCCCTACTATGTTGTAAAGCTTCGTGCGTTTTATGTACAGTAAATTCAGCGCTAACACTTGTTGATTCTTATGGAATAGATATCAATAGGTAAGGTTAGGTAAACAATTATGCTGAATTTGAATCATCATTTTTATCACTTTTTACCGGGGCCCATAAGTGCAACCGTCCATTTTACTCAAAAGATAAGTGTAACTGATAACAAAATGACAAATAACAAAATATAAACACCATATAATTGTAAATACTGCGCATTGGTATATTTTCTTCGTTAACTACGTAAAATCAGAATCGATTATTGGATTATAAGAAAACACTTTGGCGATTTTGAGGTATATTTAATATTTTATTTAAGAAATAAAGTACGAGTTTTCGTGAATGTTGCAGAATAACCTCCGAGGTCAAGAAATGTTGCTTTGAAATATAAAAGCCGAGGCGTAAGCCGAGGCTTTTATATTTCAAACAACATTTCGAGACCGAGGAGGTTATCCTGCAACATTTACGATAACAAGAACTTTATTTCTATTCTACTAACAGCCCGGTATTTCTACAGATCGTTTCTCCTATAGAGAGACGATCTAGGTCATTTTGACGGCTGTTCCGGGTAACCCCAACGGTTTCGTTAGTAATGTTTACATGTGTATCGATCAAAGGAATCACATGCAGACGACATAATTTTTCTTGGATTTTTAATACTCTTCTTTTATTTATGAAATATCTTTGAATCATATTCCTAATATTTTAAGGGCATTTTAATACGATTATTACTACTATATGTTATATATATTTATGCAAAAACACGCAGTGAAAATGTGCTAGGGAGGTCCTAGGAACAGCCGCATTGATCTCTTAAAAATAAACATTTGAGGAAATACACATCGTTTTGACTAGAACAAACACGTGAAATTGACATGGTTTTAAAACTTTTTACGGTTTGAAGTTGTACTTTCATGATCAGTGCGAGACAAATAGGTGTTTCTGATCTGATAATTTACCGATGACGTTCGTGGTATATTGGAGAATAATGTCCGCGGCATCTCTTTGATCTTGGCAATAACTGTAGTAGAATTGGTTATAAATCCATAGTACGTGGATGTATCATATAATGCTCTTTTTAAAAATTATACTTGGTTTTTATCAACAAGCTAAACTGTCAGAGTATTTGATAAAAGTACATTACAACCATGTATCTTATTTGTATTTTTATTTAAAAAAGACAAAGTATAGCAAGTGTGGAAAAAGGTTAACACTAAGTTCATTCGAACTCACGTAGCTCTGTGTGCAGTGGAAGACAGTGTCTGCGTCATTTTAATATCATGAATTGATCAATCGATTTAAAAAAAACTTCTGGAACAATTCACAACGCTACGGTAATAAACTGGCAAAAGTATAAAAGCTGTACATATTCTTTACGCAAAATGATTTTCAAGTGAAAAACTTGACAATCAATAATATCCGGGGCCGAGCTTCAAGATTTAAATCATTAACTTGTACAAAAAACAATCATTATCACTGAATCGAGGACATGTAAAGGTAGATGTATATATAGCTCAAGAGGAAAAGCTGACCTTGCGTCTGATGCTATTGCAAATAAAAGTAGAACAAGAAATCATATTGACGCAAGTGTCAAATGGGCCGCAAAAACTATAATTGTTGTATGAATCATTGGTTGTTTACATAAAAACACACCACAAAGAAGAAAACAAGAAATCATATTGACGCAAGCGTCAAATGGGCCGCAAAAAACATAATTGTTGTATGAATCATTGGTTGTTTACATAAAAACACACACAAAGAAGAAAATAAGTGTTGGTTGTACTAATTTTATGGTAATTTTTAATATACGTTCAGCAACTTGTTTTGAAATTTAATATTTTACTACATGTATACTCATAAAGAATCAAGTTTGTTACTGTTAACATATCTAACGGTAATTGTATGATCATTGCCATAGTATGAAGTAATGAAGAACACATTGATTTGTACATTACTCGAAAACAAAGTTCAACTCATCACATTTCTCTTGGAGATTATGTATTTCAAACCATTTTGGAGGGGATTTTGTTGCATTGTTTTGAATGAAAACTTAATGCATTAGTTAAATATATGATTTCAAGGGACATCATAATAAAATAAAAATGGATTAGTTCAAATTTTCCAGTCATTTCAAATTTTCATTTCCGTCATATTCTTGCGTAAATAATTGATATAATGGCATTTCATTATATTTTCTACCACATTTTACATGGAAATATAATAAATACACACGCAGTCTTTTTTTTTTTGACACGGCACATAGAAATTCAAATATATCATTAATATAAAATTTAATGACATTCAGGTCTTTAGTATTCGGGTCTTTGGTATGTCCCGCATACCGTTTTGAAAAGAATGAACTCCGAAATTTCCCGAATAGATTATAGTCTCGATAAAAACGCGCGAAATACGACAATCTACTAAGTATGTCCTTCTTTTCATTTACGAGTAAAACAAAAAAATATGTAATTTTTCTAAAAGGCATAAAACATATTTCTACATGCAAACTTACTTTTAATTCAAAAAAATAAGCAAAGAAATAATTCTATTAAAAAAGAGCTATCCCGCAGAAACGCAGTAACAATATTTAAATGTGTATCAAATAACGAACCGCCTTCCGGCGGCCCGTAATGAAAATTGTGTACGCAGCGCTACTTAACACCCCTGCGAATGTGTTCGGAATGTTTTCTTTATCGTTGCTAAGTATGTAATAAATCCAAAGGTGCTCGACTGAAAGTTCACGAGACTTCACCGAGATTTGTTCAGTTCCTGTGAAATTTCGAACGGATGTATAAGTGTTCAGATAATATTCTCAAAATACGTAAATACTGGTCGATTTTCATATCATATCCTACTTTGATTAATGTTAAAACATCAACATCTTTTAAGATGCATGTCTTATTTCACCATCTAGCGTTTTTTTTAAATTAAACGATGATTCTCGAAACAGAGTTATCGTTCGTGTTCAACCACGTGTAGAGTGGTTGATAATATAAACATTGGGTTGCTTAACAAATTCATAGCCATGTTTGATGCTTGTGGTGTGCAATTGCATTTTTAAAAAATCAAAGGCCGGAACGGCCACAAAGGCGTCGAGCTGACATTTTCTTTTATATAGAATGATATCAATAATTTGAATTTCTGTACTGTACTAATAGTCGTATATCAAATAATATTAGAATAAAAAAGGAAATGAATTACGTTCTGTGCTGTTTCAAAAACAATAATCAGTATATTTGGTTATAAAATAGGTAGTGATGCGTTTATATTACAATAACTCATCATGGTTACAAAAAATCGAAGAAATTTCAAAGTTCCAAAGAAATCATTTTCTTTCTGCTTTAAAAAGTCTTTCCACAATTTTCACAGGCTCATAATTTGAATACATTAACAGTGTGTCCCTAATTATAATAATAAAACATACTTTTATTTATTTCAATTCCCAACAAGATTACCTTATGCTATGGTTGTTTACAAACAAATCCACAACACGTGCTATCTAAAACCAACTGCATTATCGTGTTTATTAATTGCAACAAAATCTCTAGATAAGTTTATCGCTTACAATTATTTTGGAGACCATGCCCGATAACAAATAAATTTACATATCAAATTGTATTTCTATCGGGCACGGTCTCCAGTTAAAATGTAAGCGATAAACTTAAATAATATTTTAGTGAATGTTTACATTGCACCTTATTGTATTCATCCGCCATTTCTTGATTAAGCAGATTTATACTAATGCAATGAGTTGTCAATAACCAGGGAGGCAAAGTTGGATTTTTTGTACACAATTGAGTTGAATAAAAGAAATACAAATCTTGTAATACGTTTAATACTTCAAGGAACTAATTTTTTGTGCGCATTAAAAAGGCGGTGCAGTGCATGCATTTTTGGACGATTGCCAATCCAGACGATCGCTAGAAGGCTGCCGAGCATTAGCTCGACGCCTTAAAAATAATGGGTGAATGTTTTGCATAAAAACTTAGTATATCGAACCATTTTCAAGGAACATTCTACATAAACAGTACAGTCTTTTTCACTTTTAGTGTTATTACTAGGTCAGGCGCGGATCGACAATCAATTCTTACGGGGGATGTCTACTACGCATGCTAATTGTTGCAACAGCAGATTTGTGTTGTCACATTTATTTCTAGGACACATTTTACCCCACCTTCGCTAGCCAAGGGTTTTCGGTCCACTTTGCTCCCCATAAACCCTTGGCGGATTTCATTACGAAAACTCGGTGATGTGGTGGCGCTATCTAGCGAGCAACTTGAGTTACGCCCCTTGCATATTTACATTTTAATCGAATTAAACAACAGGTTATATACACACTACGGCATTAATACAACTTGAAAACATGTTGACTACCGAATATCGGAACATAATTAACGATGCTATTAAATACGAATTAAGTTATAACCTAGGGAAAGCACGGAATGTTTTATTCATAGTGTTTTGTAAGGACCTTTACCGGGAGTGAAAAAGTCGCCGAAAGCTTTCATGCCATAAAATCAGCTATCGTTGTCGTGAACACTGGCATCGGAAGCAAATTGAAAGTGGGGGGGGGGGGGGGGGGGGGGGGCTAGACTAATCCTCAGATATATTGAGAGAAAAGATATTCCCAAAATCATGGAAATCCTAATCCGTGGGGGGGGGGGGGGATATACCTATACTCCCAAAAGAAAAAAAAACCTTACTTACCCAATTTTTTCCCCACAATCATGAAATTCCTACTCCGTGGAGGGGGGGGGGGGGGGGGGGGGAGGCTAGTATGCTTCTGAATTTAACTTCTCAATCTTTCAAGGTAAATTTAGGAACAATAATCTTTCCTGCGAGAAAAAGTGGGGGGCTGAACCCTCTATTATGCTATGTTTCTAATAGTTAGGTATCACTTTGCAAAAAAAGTGGGGGGGCTAAGCCCCCCTAGCCCCCCCCCCCCCCCCCCCCCCACCCGGTTCCGACGCCTATGGTGAATATTGCGGACCCAAGAAATTAAATAAAGCAGAGCTTACTGAACCTTTTAAAGCAATAACCATAAGCAGGAACGTATATACTAACGGGATAGGCAACTTCTACATTTGCCATGTTTACTTCCTATGCTATCACTCGAGCCTTGACAAGTTTGTAGAACTATGGTCAATCCCAGTAAAATATATAGGTTTTTAAAGCGATCTGGTTAGACCATCGTTGGGGAGGCACTGTACTCGAGAACTTGTGTCTCAACTTCTTAAAAGCACCGGATGTTTTACCAAAGATCACACATGTGTTTATAATTACAAGCACTGCGATTGGATCAGCTACTCGCAGCTGCAGCCAATCATAAAACGGAGCTTGTCACCGAGTTTTCGTAATGAAATCCACCAAGGGTTTATGGGGAGCAAAGTGGACCGAAAACCCTTGGCTAGCGAAGATGATTTTACCCACCAATTAATGAAGATAAAGTTTAACATCAATAAATCTCTAGAATTTTTATTTCACTACAAGTACCTAGACTCTCTAAAATAGACTATAAACACGAGGCACGATTTCTACTGCGAAACTGAAAGGGTAAAAAAAACCCACGTGATTTAAAATTTAAATGACAATAACATTCGCAGGGGTGCTTAAGCATGTTCTCTAGCTTCGACGAACAGTGCTACCCAAAACTCTACACTTCCGTTCCTACACTATGATATTGATCGTGTTATAATTTTTTATCCGAATGCGTTTACTTTTCCGATTTTAAGCTTTTTAAAACAAACTGTAGTAATTATACTTTAAGTGTGGTATAATCTTCCTGCAATTTCCGATTTGATGATTGTTTAGCTTTTCTGTATTCAAGCAGTAATTATGAACAGTAGTATACCATCTATGTTAAATTCTAAAAGCATGGTTTACTTGAGCTGGACGAATGTATTGCTGACCAGCGGGTGAAAGACTGAGATAGACATACTGTATATATGTGAGGACCAAAGCTAACTTTTTACTTTGTATTATTGCATTAAACAGATTGATCAAATCATCAATGACAATCTTTTTGTATATATTAACAGTTGAAATCGAACGCATGCTGACTGACGTTTTTCATACTAATTGTTAGACCATAATTAATCACCTTATTGTGCAGAAGGATAAAACGTACGCTCAAGTAGGACCTGGGATCACCCGAAAATAGTTCTCCAAAATGAGTGTTTTTAATGAGCACTTATGGAACTCTTTTACAAGTGAAGCTAAGAATGTAAATCTACTTTCTGTGTTTTCTATATCCATAAAAAGACCAGAGGTCACTTTACGTCCTAAATCAATGTCGGAATCATTTTTTTAATCAATATGGAAACAAAAGTCACCTAACAGCTGCCTAGTGTCATTTTACAATATAGGGATTCATCAGAAGTGATCCCCTGTAGGGCGACCAAGGGTCACCTTAAGTGGATTATCAATGAGGAGACCATCATCCATTTAAAAACCAGAGATCATCGTATGTCATTTTATAAGATTAAGATTTACTAGAAGTCAGTCATTTAAGAGAGACCGGGGGTTAAATTAAGTGGAATGTCCGTATGAGACCAGAGGTCACCTTAGGTCCTAAATAATGAAAAAAGAAAATAATTTTGGTAATTAATAGAGCAGGTGTCACTTTAAGTGAAATATTCATAATGAGCCCAGAGGTCATCTTAGGTCCTAGGAATTTTATTACTCTATAGGGAAACCAGAGATCACCTTTATAGATTATTAGGGAGCATTATAGATACGATATCATTAGAGGTCACCTTAAGTTCTGAATCAAGTGTAGTTATAATTTTGTTAATCTATAGGAAGACCAGAGATCACCTTATGTCATTTTTGAAGATCGATATTCACCAAAAGTTAGCCACTGTAGAAGACTACCTTAACCTTAAGTGGAACTTTCTTAAGGAGTCCCAAGGTCACCTTAGGTCCTAAATCAATTAGATAATAATCGTATTAATCTATATAGGGAGACCATAGGTCACCTTAAGTGAAATATCCAAAGGAGACAAGAGTTCTGAACTGTATGCATTTTTGAAGATACGGGTTAATTCACCAGAAGTTGGCAACTGTAGGAGAATAGTGGTCACCTTACCTCGAACACCAATAAGGAGACCAGAGGTTACCTTAGGTAACCAATAAAATAATTTTATAAATCTACAGTGAACTGTTTATAATGACACCAGAGGTCATCTTCGGTCCTAGATCACTAAAGTAATAATTTTGTTAATCTATAGAAAGACCACAGGTCACATTATGTGGGTTCGATGACCATGGCCATTTTTATACTATATTGATCTCCTTCAAAAGAAAATTCTACATAAAGATATAGAAAAGCATTCAACTTTTTAAGTCTAATATATATAAAGTAAAACTCGGTTATAGCGAAGTCCTAGGGACCAATAGCTTTACTTCGTTATATCCGTAATTCGTTATATTCGTATAACGAATTCGTAATAATAACTATAGCGAATTCACTATATACATGTTTTCTTTCTTTAGACTATTATTTTTGTTAATTGGGGCTTAAAAAAAATACATTACTTTGATTGCTTTTGTAATCGGATTGTGGATTGAAAAATATTTATGAAAATAAATTCATTCAAACTATTATGTAAGATGGTAGTGCAAACTTTTATAACTGTAAAGAAATTCGTTATAAAGGTGTTAAATTTCGTTATTATTCACCTCTATGGGATTCAAAATGAGTTCGCTATATCCGTAAATTCGATATATCCGAATTTGTTATATCCGTAAAATTTTGCTAAAATTTGGTAAGAATTTTACCGGGGACTAATAAAAACTTCTGAAATAAGTTTGTTAATCTATAGGAAAACAAGAGGTCATTTTCATGCAGTTTTATAGATGGATATTCACCAGAATCTCAATCACTGTAAGAATACTAAATATCAACTTACATTCATAAGGGGACCTGAGGTCACCTTAGGTCCGAAATCAATAAAGTAATAATTTTGTTATCTATAGGGAGACCAAGTTTCACTGTATGTCATTTTTCAAGACGGGACAATTCGTATGTCATTTTACACGATGGAGAGTCACCAGTCATCCACTGTAGGGTGACCATGGGTCAGCTTAAGTCACTTTATATGATGAAGAGATACGAAAGTCATTCACTGTAGCGAGACCAGAGGTCACCTTAATTGAAATATGACTAAGACGACCAGAGGTAACCTAAGTTTTTTTTATCACTGATGCATTAATTCTTTATATCAATACGGAAAATACGGTCACCTAATGTCATTTTACAGGTTGGAGAGTCACCTGTCATCTACTGTAGGGTAAACAGGGGTCACTTTAACAGTAATATCACGAGAGAAAGAGAAGTCACCTCCTTATGTCCTACACAAATGTCGAAATGATTTTGTTAATCAATACGGAAAATGGAGGTCAGTTGATGCATTTTGCAAGTGAAGATTAATCAGTATGCATCCATTTTTGACTATCTGGTGTTACCTCAGATCATTTTACAAGATGGAGATTCACTAAGGGTATTCACTGTATGGTGACCAGGGGTCACCTTAACTGAAAAATGGATAAGGGGACCAGAGGTCACCAATGGTTTTTGATTGATGTTGTAATTCTTTGAGTCAATATGGAGACCTGGATTTAACAAAACATCAATATACAAGGTGGATATTTACTCTAGCTATCTAGTGTAGTAAGACCAGGGATCACCCTTAGTGAATATATAAAAGGCTACCAGACGTAAACCTGGGTCTTAAGACAATGTAGTTTTAATTTTCTTAAATAACATGAAGTCCAGATGTCAACGTATGTCATTTACAGAAACACCCATAAGGAGACCAGAGGTCAGTTCATGTCCCCTATCAATGAAAAGATTATTTTGCTTATCTATAGGAAGACCAGAGTTCACCTTATGACATTTTGCAAGATAGTATTCAGCCATGGTAGGGAGACTAGGGGACTCATGAAGTAAAAATATACACGAGGAGACCAGGGGTCACCTCAGGTCTTTTATCAATAAAATAATTTTAATATAAAAACAACCAGCTAACGTCATTAACAAGATAGATATCCCTATCAGCCATCCAGTAAAGGAAAACTAAAGGCAACATTTGGAAATCGATGTGTGTCGTTATAATTTTGTTAATTAATAACGGAGACAAGAGGCCACCTAATATCACTTTACAAGATGTAGATTCATAGACGTCATCTACTGTAGGAAGAGCAGGGGTCACATTTAATAAAATATCAATGGGGAACCCTGATTAATGAGGTCGTCTTATGTTCTACATTAATATGTTGCAATAATTTTGTATATCAATAGGAGACCAGAATCTCCCCTTATGTCATTAAACAAGATTTACCAGAAGTCATTCACTGTAGAGAGACCAAGGGGTCATTAGAAGAGGAATATCTAAAAGGAAATTAGAGGTCACCTTAGCTTCTAAAAAAAGTTTAGTTATAATTTAAAGATCAATACGTTAACCAGAGGTCAGCTAATGTCACTTTACAAGATAGAGATTTCCAACAAGCCATCCACTGTAGGAAAACCAATGGTCGCTTTTGGTAATCCATCTATGTCGTTATAATTTTATTAACCGATAACGGAGACCAGGGGTCACCTAATGTCATTTAATAAAATGGTCATAACAAGTCCGTTTACTTTAAAGCGGGTTATGTTTTTTTCTGCAGTGTCGCTACCTTCAGATCACGCAGAAATAACCAAGTTAAAATCAATAGTAGTTTATTCTTAAATGAAAAAAACCACAAACCAAACCAAAAACAGTGATATATATTTACAGCGGAGATATTGAGATAGGTTAATATATTATTCTAGTATCGCTGCAATTATTGTTTATGTAAAACATGTTTTGTTAACATACAGTAGAATTTTTTTTTATGATAAATGAATCCAAAAGATTCTAAACTTAGAGGGTTCTTCAATCTATTCATACTAAAAGGATCTGAGCCCTCCTTCTAGTAGTTATTGCCCTTTAAAGTATTGAAATTTCCATAAAATCACTTCTCAGTTTTTTTTTATTAATATTTATCAGAGACTTCGGACTACTTAGGATGGAAGCGTCTACCATGGTCGAACAAAATGACATAAAGATCAACGGTCAAGGTCATTTGGAGATCCGTTAATTAATTAGTTCTTAGATTTCTTTTGTAAGGGTGGTACACAAAATCTTTTTCATGGATTTAGTAGGACTTTTTGAGACATTTCAAAATATAACCCTTCAGCCCTTATCTTGAAACATTTATAGAGTTATTGCCCCTATTGTACAAAATTGTTGTTATCGCTACTCCTCATAAACCGTTATAGAGACTTGGAACTTTTACCAATGTCTTCATTACACTTAGAGGGTTCTTCAAGCTATTCACACCGAAAGGGCACGAGGCCCCCTTCGAGCAGTTAATACCCTTTAAAATGTCTTAATTTTCTTTAAAACACTTACAACTTTTGAACCTTACATTGTAGGGTCATCAGACCACTTTATATGTTGATCTTTACCAGTCAATGGGACATAAAGGTCAAGGTCAAACAAAATAAATTGCCCCTGAAAGTGTTAAAATTTCCGTAAAATCACTTCCAACTTTTTTTACTACTTGTCGTAGAGACTTCGGACCACTTTGGATGGAAGCGTCTACCTTGGCCGATCAAAAGGACATAAAGGTCAAGGTCATTATAGAAAATGTGTATTCATGAGTTTTCGTTTTTCTTTTGTTTAGGGTGATATAGAGAAATTTTATCAAGGAATTAGTAGGACGTCTTAAGATATTTCAAAATTAAGCCCTTCAGCTCCACCTTGAAATATCGCTGTTATCGCTACTCCTCTGAAACCATAAGAGGCAGAGACTTGAAATCTTTCCCAATGACTTCAGTAAACTTAGAAGTTTCTTCAATCTACTGATCCCAAAACCGTCCAACGTCCCCTTCTAGCAGTAATTTTCCTTTGAATTTCATTGATTTCAAAATCAAATACAAAATAAAAATAAACTTTCTCCTTTTTTTATGCATGACCTTGACCTTTGCCTCTTAGAACTGGTGTGTTATAAGTATCTGCAACATCTATAATATCAGATTCATTTGTATGTACAATTAGCTCTTTCAAACACAAACTAAACCCCCCCCTTCATTTTTAGGTTTGACCTTGACCTTTGTCCTTGATCTTTGACCTTGACCTGTAAGTAATGCTGGGTTACAAGTATACTTAACATATACATACCAGATTCATTTATATGTACAATAAGCTCTTTCAAACACACCCCCCCCCCTGCTCCGTTTTTAGGTTTGACCTTGACCTTTAACATGACATTGACCTTTGACCTCGACCTCTTAGAACTGATATATTATTAGTATATGCAACAAATATAACAGATTTAGTTATAATTACAATTAGCCCCCCCCCCCCTTTCCCTTCTTTTGTACAAGGATTGAATTCTTATATGAAAATGACCTTCGATATTTGAACTTGAAATTTAATATTTCTTTTTAAAATAAAACCTAGAAAAGTGTTACAACCGTTTGTCAGAATTTTTTGAAAGTTTGAAACACTGCCTGCCATTTGACTCCAGACCGCGTTTTAGACTACGCCTACAAATAAAAATTCCAGCTCTGGTAAAACTCTGTAGAACTTGGCGAAAATTCATGGAATTGTTCCTCACACCTGAATTTAATTGCCTGTCAAATTTCAAACCATTTTGAAGAAAGTTATCCACTCCAGCGGCATCGAACCACCATCCCGAGAAACGAAATTTCAACGCTTCGATATTTGTATCTAATAAATTCATGCTCAAATTTCACTGAAAATGTGTGTTTTCATTTCAATCAGCAACCTGTGACGATATGTTTGTACGAAAGATAACTCTTCTTTCCCAGACCCCGATTTTATATGAATTTAGTTTACATTTTCTTTCAGTTTGCATATTCCCGACTTGGCTGAAATACTTGACTGGCCTTAATTCAGTTCCGATTTTCCGTACTTGTAATCCACAAATGCATGACAGTAAATAGATTTCTGAGCACGTGCATTTCAAATCAGCAGGAGAATGCGTATCAGTCAATATCACGTGGCCTTCCAACATCTTAAAATAGCCGCTCGCGACAAGAGTTTGACCTGGCCTGTGGATATCTTTGGTAACGCTATCCGGCCGTATTGTTTACAAGCAGCACTGATTTTTTATTAACAAATCGATAAGCAATTGAACCAATCGCTAAGCGCTTATCTATTCATTACGCATCTCAATGTTGTATAACTTTTTTTTCAAAATGTAAAAACGGCGGATCTAAACCATACGGGTGTGTATGGTTTACATCGCACTGCATCACTTCCATTCAATTGACAGCCTAAAGAATTTTAAACACGCATTTGTTAAGAGTCGCTGTGGCCTCGTGGTTAGTGTACAGGAATGCAAAGCTAATGGGCATGGGTTCAAAACCAGTCGTCGCCGTTTTTTATTTCCATTTTAAATTGAGTCAGAAATTGATTTTTCTCTTATTACTCTTTAATTATCAACATTTTGAAGATGTTTTTAAATACCATTTTGAAAGATGGAAAGGCCTCTAATTGTTCCGTGAACAATTAGTCTACTAGTTAGGTCTTTCCACCTTTCAGGTGAAAGACCTTTTGTTTTTCTTATGTTTTTTATTATTATTAAGGGACAGCTTTTTTTATTTCTAGAGATATCGAAACAATTTTTTCTTTATGTTATTATCCATTAAAAGTTATGGTACCAGATGACCCTTTGCTTGATAACCCCCAGAACTTACAAAGGTATTGCCCTTGTGTACTAAAAGCATGTTATCGCTACTCCTCTGACACCAAAAGAGATAGAAACTTGAAACTTTCACCAGTGTCTTCAGTACACTAAGAGGGTTCTTCAATCTATTCATACCTAAAGGATCCGAGGCCCCCTTCTAGTAGTTATTGCCCCTGAATGTATCTGAATTTCTATTAAATCACTTTCAACTTTTTTATATTTTGTCACACAGACTTCGGACCACTTAGGATGGAAGCGTCTACCTTGGCCGAACAAAATCACATAAAGGTCAAAGGTCAATGTCATTTAAAAATGTGTTAATTAACGAGTTTTTAGATCTCTTTTGTTTAGGGTGGTAGTGAAAATCTTTTTCATGGATGTAGTAGGACATTTTAAGGCATATTAAAATATACAGTGGAGCCTCAGTTATCCGGACGCTTTGGTTCCCAAGTCCGATCGTCCGGATAGGTGAAGCGTCCGGATATCTGAAATGTGTCTATTGTTGTCATGAATGATAATGTATTTGTATACAATGGCTCCCAGTGTTGATACTAGGTTTTATTTGCCTTGCATTCCATATAGCAACACAAGCTAGAGTTGTCTGACGATATGAACGTTTTTAGATATAAAGAACTCTGCTTTATTTTATTATTTTGTCATGAAATATTAACCGGACAATAATGATAACCGAATCTAGCTAAATTCTTTGTGTCCAATTGTGATATGTGTGTGATACACTGTTGTTTGCAATTTTCCATGAAAGTGATTTGGGAAGTCAGTGTGTTTATACAAGCTACTCATGAAGATCTAGCACGTACCTTGAAACAATTATAGAGTTAGTGTCCCTATTGTTCGAAATGGTTGTTATCGCTACTCCTTTGAAAGCATAAGAGATAGAGACTTGGAACTTTTACTAAAGTATTGAGTACACTAAGAGGGTTCTTCAATCTGAGGCCCCCTTCTAGTAGTTATTGCCCCTGAAAGTATTTAATTGTTTAAAAAATCACTTCCAGCTGTTTAATTATTTGTCATAGAGACTTCGGACTACTTGGGATTGAAGCGTCTACCTTATCCAAACAAAATGACATAAAGGTCAAAGGTCAAGGTCATTTGAAAAGGTCACAGCTGATTGTCGAGAACATTTCAGCCTGAAATCAAATATCACACGGAAAATAACGGGCTCAAAATACAACTCGGGTTTTAATTAAATATAAATTATATCATAAATAGTTTTGTATCTGTAAAATATGATGCAACAAAATTATATTGCATAAAAATTAATGTTTACTCTGCGTACGATTTAATATATTCGATATACAGGTAAATATGTTACCTTGTTCCTAAGAACTTCGATTTTCATTTTCAATGTTAACAGATATGATTTACATAAAATATTGGTTAATTTTGATCTAAAAAATTTAAAAATTAGTATCCTGACGGAATATTTGATAGGATTTAACAATTCTTGTTCGATAAATATTCGTATACGGCGCACCGAACGAGTTGCAACTTAGTAATAAATTAACTTGCTTATGAAAAGGCACGAAACGATTAAAACGATAGGATACACGGAATAATTGTTGAAATTAAACGATAAACCTGATAGGATTAACGCACGATAAAATAGGATTAACGCACGATAGAACAGTATACACGCACGATAGGATAGCATTAACGCACGATAGAACAGTATATACGCACGATACGATAGGATTGATACACGATACGATAGGATAGAATTGTAAAAAATAACGTTGCGGGTACTGTATGTCCAAGGCAGCAACAGATTCTTTTAAACTTGAGAAGGAGTAAGAAATACTTTTTATTTTCGAAAAATCATATGTGTGATTTGCAATGTTTTTAAAAATTCATAGTTGGAATCATATTTTAAACCTATTTACTTTGTACATTTTTAATTAGAGATGTGGGTAATGAGGAGTCAAAGAAAGCACAAGAAGAAATTGGGGAGGAAATAGATGGCGTAGGTGTCAGTCTTTTTCATGATGCATCTCCAAGTGTAAAGTAATAATTTGACATTAATAGGTGACAATGTAACAAGTGCTCGTACAGTTATTGAGTTTTTGTCATTGTTTAGAAAATATTTTATATTAAAAAATGAAGCATGTACATAATTGTTAATATGTCTAAAGAGGGTTGTAAATTCAATGCTTGAAATCTTGGAAACAGGATTTAAAAAAAAAATCATGAAAAATTAAAACAATGGTTTTATTTCAGGAAGCTAGTGTGTCGAGAATCTAATGCCTTGCAGTCACCTGAACATATAAAGGATGGAACTGAGGTACACAGTTCATCAAGGTAGAATTCATTTTGAAACAGTATGGTCCTATAAAATTTGGTGTCATTTATTTTTCTTAAAAGCCTAGCTATTAGTATTAAAAAAACCTGAATTACACCATTTATTAGCACAGTGAAGGACATATTTAAGGTAGAGGTAAGATGAAGAAATGAGCTCCCTGTCGGCCATCACAACAGCAGTCTCTGAAGTGCAAGAAAAAACTAGTATCTAAATTTCCAACCAAGACCAGATCTGGAATGTCATGTGCAGTAGATACAGCATGGCAAAAACATGGTTTTGATAGCCCCACCTGTAAGTTTAGTATTTAAAAATGTCCTGTCATGAACAACTAAAATCTTGAAAGATATAAATGATCATATCAAACCCAAAATATTTCACATGTTTTATTTTACAATAATCATGAATAATCTCTTTTCATAAATGTCCACATTTGTAATGCTATACTCTGTCCCGAGTTTTTGCTTCCACCACTTTTTTGCTTGATATTTCAATAATAGTAAATACCTTTAAGCTCAAACTAGGTTCATCCACTAATATGAAAAATGTCCTGATTATCTGTTTTGAAATGCCCCCTCTACCGCTTCAGGTTTCAAAACACATCCCAAAATTGAAAGTCTACGGATATTTTGCATTGCATCAGCCTTTAATAAGCCCGGATGATAACGTTAAAAAATTGGGCGGTGTATTCCGAGTGTATTCCGAATGGAGAAAAGATGTAAACATTTCCCATTATAAATCTCCGTAAGAAAATTGTTTTCGTTGCTGTAAAACTTTATGAGTGAAAAGGGATAATTGTTCAATGAAGATATCTTGGCTATATTCCCTTTCAGCGATTTCATTTGTATTTCTTTCACAGGTATGTGTATTTTTATTAAAAATCATCAAAAAGTAATGGAAGCAATAACTTGGGACAGACTATAGTTTTATGGTATTTAAAAATACATGATTTATTGATCAATAATTATTATGGTATTTTTCTTTTTTTTTGCACCACATACTTTTTTATGAGTAAAGCCAAGTATGGGGAAAAAAGTTTATCTCACAGAACTTGTGGCACCTATAAGTGGTGGCAGAGAAACCGCCCAAACCAAGAAATCAGAAAACACAGATGTGTTCACAATCACACTGGAAGTGCCAGCCTCATGGAAAGTAAGTGGTGTACAGGGTATAAACGAACTTATAGATTTATGCACACCTGTGGACATTCTTGATTGAGATGGAGACAATACAATGGTTTCTTATAAATGTTACGGGTAGTGAACGTAAATCGCACTGCAATTTCTATTATATATCTTGTCATAGTTATACAATAAACAAGTGCAAGTACGCAAAATGCCTTAATCAACTTGTGCATCGCCTTGATATTTAAATCAGAATCACACAGTATATCTTTTGCCTTCACACAACTTTTTAATAGAAAGTATGGCATAACCTACCAGAACAAACATATCTCATATTATACAGTGATTCGAAAAAATTTCCATGAAATAAATTTTTTACATGGACAATGTTGTTATAAGAAAGTTGAAATGAAATCTCAGTTTTAATCGTTGAACTTTAAAAGTTTATCAATTACTTATGTTTACCAATTTGTTCACCCAGTTAACCTGTGATTGTTAATTTAATATTCATTTTTAAATTGCATAATAACTATATATTTGTTAGTTTTTTCATTGAATCTGCTGTTAAGCATGTTCTTTAATTCATAATTATAAATATATCACCTTGTAAATCCATAGTCACACTTTAAATTCTTGTTTATGCAAATTTAAAATTAATGGAAAACAGACGTACAAGGGTCAATAAAAAAAATACGAACACTTTTGCCATAGCTATGTTACTTAACGTCATATTGATATCAAATTTAGTAGAATTAATTTAGCACTTTTTTTCAAACAATTTTAAATCCCAAAAATTTATTATATTTTTTTTCTAAGAATTATTTAGAATCTAATCCTACAAAATAAAGGTCACGGTGCGATGTCTTCAAAAGTTGTATTTTGTCAACAATAAACCATATTATGTTGAAAGTAATATCTCTATAAATTGGGCATTTTTATCAACTGTACGTGCGTCATCCTGACGTCATTTTTGAACGTTACCGTGCACCGTGGTGACAAAACATGTTGTTTTTGAAATTGGATAACAAAACTACCTTTTAAATTTCGTATATCAATAAAATGCGTGTTGGTGCATAAATTAATTTGTTTTATGATTTATGAAACCCTAAGTTGCTAAATGTATACATGACTTAACATGACAAATAATTTACACAAAATGCTTTTAAAATTAAAAAAAAAGTAATGAACTTGATATTAATAGATATGAGCAATAAATTCCTTACATGCCTTTTTTTTAACAATTTGCATCTGATTTTAACGTGTTTTGCCATAAACGGTTGTAATAATAAGAACAGTTATAGGATAAACAAGAAAGTTATGAAAGAAAAATGCTTCATTTTTGATTGATGTTGTACCACGGCACCTTACCATACCACGTTAATAGATAAATCAAAATATCCGGACCTCATTCGTATTGTACATGTATCAGTTAATTGTTGTACTAGAAGTTATTTCAATATTTTGTTATATATTGAATATGAAGTATTTTATAGACGCATGTATTATGTATACCTAGAACATCTGTACAGAGTAATGTCAAAGGTATTTTGATTTCACAAAGAATTAGATTGATGATTATAGACGACTCTAAATAAAAGTGTTTTCATAAGAATTATAATCAAGAACTTAGTTAAGATATAGCTGTCTTCCAAAAGCTCATACTCATCGCCACTACATATCAATATATGATCAAGAAAAAAGAATAAAATGTTATTATTAAAAAAGCGAGCGAAAAAGGTACATGTGTAACCATTGTTTGTAATTATACGTCGAGAACGAACACATTTTGCTTTGGCAATATCCTCGAGAGGAATATTTATTCTTTATTGCATTTATTATTGAGTTGAGATAAATGCTTTATATTCCAGGAGCGACAACTTGTGCATGCTTGTTCAAAGTCACGTGTTTTGAGTCCATGGATTTAAGAGGCGAATATATCAGAAAACGTCGCACATCGATTTTCACGAATTTTTTGTTTTCCCTCTGAAATAGTTTCTTTGTATTCTCTTTTAGCCCACAATAATGATAATTTGCTTGAAAACATAATTTAAGTGGTTATTCGGACGGGAAGATATATATTTCATTCTCTTATATAAATCATTGAAACCATGTACCAAACTGTGAGCTTTAAAATCCAAAACATTTTTTGGTAGAGGGTTTGTATTTTTTATAAATGAGAAAAATATTTTGACTTTTTATTGATAAAAAAAAATGAGTGGGAAAAGCTGCGTTGAAAAATTGTAGACAAGTATATTTTGGTAATGTTTGATAATATTTCAGTTACCTCCCTTGCCAAATGAATATTTGGAGGCTTAAAAACTTAAGAAAAAAACAAAAGCAATAAATTTTCAACTATAAATAATTCATATAAAATCAGCTTAATTGTTTATAATAGACATAATTTGTTTAACGCTGAAATATATTTTAAAAAAAATATTCAGTGCGGGTATATTTTCAAAACCAGTGTAAACAAAGATGGCCGCTGCTAACGTCTGTGCACAGCATGCTGCCAGAGTTGATTGTTTTTCGGTGTTTTGGTGATGTTGTCTCGATCTCAAATACCATTGGAAGTTTAATCAGGTCGCCAATAGTAGTAAGCATCCCGAACCTTTTATTGAAACTGAGAATTACTGTTACCAGACGAAATTCAACAAGTCAGCCAACACATTATGCAGCTATGGGTACATTGATGTACACATCCACTCCTCAAAGAAAAAAGCAAGAGGTGTTCACCTGATGACGACAGAGGAATGTTATTTCTTGACAAATGGGTAGTTCAAGAGGGGTCAGGTAAATCATATGCATTGAGAGAGAGAGACAGAGAAAGAGAGAGAGAGAGAGCATTCTTACATTTATATTATTTAATATCAGATGTTTACTTGCACATTTATTTTGTATTAATTGCATTCACATACCATGAATAAATCTTTGTAAAAAAAAAAGTACAACAATAATCATAGAGTGTTTCATGTGGTTGATATTGGGAAAATATCCTACAAAATTTTTAGATAGGATTTTGTTGAGATTTGGAGTACTCTTTTTTTTCCTTTGATAGGTCAATTTAGTCTTCAATCATCATCTCTTTAATTTTCGTAATTGAAAAATATTGCTTTGTTTAAAATTGAAGAAAAAAAATGTTATGAAATGACGAGTTTTTATAACATACACAGCAGAAAATATGGGGTGGGTTGTTTTTTTTTGTTAGCACAGCAATATTGACTTGACAATCGGTCAGTGTACATATCTGACATGTGACAAGAAACGTTAATAAACAATTTCACACAACAGTATGATATTAGTTTTGCTAATGATAATCAGAATATGAAATGGAATCTCTGTATGTGTTCCACAATATTTATTATCAATTTTAAGATCTTAACATTTGAAGGTACATGAATTTGTTTTCTTATGTGTTTCTCTATTTTTTTTTTTTTTAGAGAAGTGCAAATGAAATATTCTTCTGGAAAATACTGTCCTTCTATATTTAAACTTGGATAAAACATAGAAAAAAGCCTACAAGATTGCTGAAAGAAAAAACCCATCAAGTTGCTTGGCATGATGGAACTGGATGACTTTTGCAGCATCAAATATCATGGGTAAAAATAATATTCCTGCATATGAAACAGTGAAAGTGTGCCAAATAAGAAAAAAGATCAAGAAGGGGGTTCAGGGATTATGTGAAGCAGTAATTTGAAAGGATATATTTAGATGGCAGTGAAATTAACTATATTTGCAAGTCATTTTATAAATGGTCACATTCATTTAAATTAACCAATGTTTTCCTAAGGAGTGGTTGAATTGCCAGAAGATATCACTTGGAATCTGTTTTTCTCAATTTAATCATCTGCACATTTTTCTTCAATGAATAAAGGATGCAAACAATATTAAAATAAGATGCTTTGAAGTTTGTCGGATTGACCACATATGAGAGAGAGAGAGAGAGAGAGAGAGAGAGAGAGAGAGAGAGAGAGAAAGTTGAATTAACTTGTCTTCATACATCATGCACTGTATGTACATTTTTATCATTTAGCATTTTAATGCTCAATAAATTGTTAAATTGTTATCTTGCATGAGTTTATTCTCTGTTTATTTATTCCAAATTGCTACTGCACACTTTCTTAGATAACTAATTTAATTTTAATGTTATTATTAGTTTGATATCTTCATATATTATGGTTGTTTGTCATACTATGAAAGTAACTTATACTAGCTTATTTAATTTGTATGTTAAGAGATTTCAATATCTTGAGTAAGTAACTAAATATAATTTAAAATATTAATTAGTACAACAGTATCCACTATTAACATGCAAATACATGTACTGACATCACTTAGCATTAGCAATATTATAAAATAACACTGTCCAAGTAAATTGTCCAAACATTGCATTGATACATGTAAATGAAATGTATTCTTTGACTCTTATGCACTGCTTATTTATTAAAATATGTACAACATGCTTGAAAGTTAGTCAGCTGAGTAATTTAGAAATACATTTTTAAAAAGAGGAAAATACAGTTTAAAAGAGGCACACTGATTCTTATATGACCATGGATTTGATTTGGGAATAGGGTTTAAAGGGGGGGGGGTTTCAAAGCATACTGTCCCATGTATATTTTAGCTGCTCATCATACATGGATTATAAAATGGATTAGTATGGGGGATCCAAAAGTGTGTGTGTGGGGGGGGGGGGTTGGGTTGTGATGTCTGACGTTTCTGCTAGATTCATTGTGGACTTAGTCTGACTAAATAATTGTTGTATACCAGTCTGTTCATGTTAATTTTTACCCAAAAGTTAAACACTTGCCTAGAATTTCCAAAAGCTACCCGACTGAAAATAGAGGTCACATTTCTTAGTTCTCATTCCAAAACAGTTGTATGCATTCATTTTGAAACTTTGGATTGAACAAGTTGCTAATGGCACTAATATAGAGTTAAAAACGAATTCAAATGTTACTACTAAGGAGAATTTTATTTATGTGTATTTGTACATTATGGAATTGTTATAATTGTTTTGTTTAAAAAAACAACAACAACAGAAACCCCTCAAATTCAGCAGTACCAATGATAAATTGGATTTGACCATTTCGCACAATTTGATAAAAAAAAAATTCTTTATTTAAGCTAATACCGCTTCCATATTATTATCCCACCAAGTTTATTACCAGTTTAAGAAGAAAATTTTTGTTAATAATTATTGAAAACACACAAATACATTGAATTTGAAAAATACATTCAGTTTTACACTGCATTGATTATTATTCCTGAATCAGTGATTAACATATTTTAAATCCTTATTCTTAAATTTATGTACTTCATGAAATACTGAAAAACTTTTAAAAAATGTAATGTATATTAGACCATCCAAATAATGAAATGTTCAGCTAATTTTCTTCAGTTGTGAATAGTTTTAGCAGACTTAAACTCAGTTTTCAACATTTTTGTCAAAATGACCTTTTTGCACTTAAAATTATGAAAAATGTTGGTTTTTGATGAGTGATCATTATTTCTTTCGTCATGAATTATTTCGAATTATAAAGATATAAGCATGTATTAAATTATAGTCAATATTTGTGACATGAACTCTGTCATTCATTGTCTTTTGACAATAATAATAACATGTTATGCATAAAAAAACTTCATTTTCAATGTTAAAAATGGGTAATTTTGTGCAACTGCTTCTATGAGACCGATGCTGTTCCCACTGAATTTATTTTTGTGTTTCAAAATTTCATTTCTCAGGTTTATATATATGCCTCATTTTTTTCCTTTCATGAAAATGTATTGGATTTTATTGAAATTTCAAATTAACATTCAAATACCAGAATTTTTGTTTACAAAATATGCATCAACTTTGATAAGGCATATATTTTTGTTTGAAATATATTTATACTTTAAAAGCAGTCTAAGTTAAAGAGTTAAGTGTGTTTAAACTGAATAATATAATTTTTAAAAGGTTTAATATAATTAAGTAGTTTTACAACTTATCAAACTTCACAATATTTTTACAACTTCTGTGACCTTTTTGCACTAAACATGTTTCAAATTCAAAAATAGACATTTTTCTGCTTAGTTATGTATACAATGAACTTTTTCTTTCACGTGTATTACAATCATGTTCAAATGAGGTGATACACAAAACTTTATTGAAATCCAAGACATAGCAAGTGCAAAGCCCTGCCTGAATTTTGCTTGGACAGCCTCTTAATATGCATTTAATATGCATTGCGCATAAAATCAAGCCTCTAGTGAAACTGATACTTACTGGTCCACCTGGAAAAAATAAACTTGCCGTAAGTCATCTTTCTCCAAGAGCCATTACTCTGAACCGTTTTAACTGTAAGTTAACCGTTTTGATAATTAGCTTAATTAAATAATGACGGCACAAGTTGCAAGTTTCTTGTAGACTATTAGTAATGTCTTTGTGCTTAATCGTTTATACCCGATAACCGACATTTCTATTTTATTTCATTTGGGTGGTATAATGCCCGATGAAGCAAATGAATCTTGGACTTAAAAGAAAGATGACTTCCGGCAAGTTTATGGATCACCAGTGTCCGCAATGCTGGCGAACATTATCCCTATAGGAACCATGCGATACTGGGGCCTTATATAAGATGTCCTTCAATGTTATGGAGATCTGCATTTTTCTGTTTCATTTAACGTTATGAATAGTAATTATGCTTTATGTTAATTTAACGAAGGGAGGACATTTGGAAAATGCAA
Organism: Magallana gigas; assembly: GCF_902806645.1. Taxonomy (NCBI): domain Eukaryota; kingdom Metazoa; phylum Mollusca; class Bivalvia; order Ostreida; family Ostreidae; genus Magallana; species Magallana gigas. The sequence goes on along the minus strand of NW_022994865.1, from coordinate 2,347,167 downwards.
AAATATACAATTAACGATTACACATAATATTCGATTTCAATCATAAGTGTTTTTCGCTTTCACAATTAAATTAACACCCAATTACCGGAAGTTTTTACATTCGAATGCAGACAACGCTTTATTACAAGGAAGATCACATTTTGATTATTTTAAAACATTTTGTATTATAATCCACGGGTTTGATGAAAATGATTACAATTTGCAACTGCAACTTATTTAAATATACAATCTTAGTGTTGAACGCTATCTTGTTTTACACCGGAATTGCAGTAAAAGGACCTTGTGAACTGTAAGTGTTTTATAATAGTGTGTACATCTACATGTATCAGTAAACGTTGAAGCAAATTAAAGGTTAAATGATCCTTAAGATTCATCATACTAAAGATATACTTTAACAGAGTATTTTCTTAATTTCATGTCAGTTTACCAATTTTGTAGACATTAATTTTACAATTCATCTAGTGTATTTTGTTTATTTGTATGCATTTGTAGCATATAAGTAAATGTTCCTAATACACAATATTCGGATCAAAATAAGTCCGTGGTCTGTTGTTGGTGTCGTTGTCATCATACACTGTTCGTATTTTCATCCTATTCTCCATAACCAACTTGAAACAAAGCAATTTAGGTTAACGGTATTGAAGTTCAAATAAAGAGTAACGTTCTTTTAAAGAAGATATAACTATTTTTCAAACACCCTATTCTCACAAATAACACCCCCTAAAATAACAAAAACAAAAAAACCCTGATACCTTTATGGCAGTATTCCTAGGTAGTGCAGATTTAAGTTTCTATCGAGGAAAGAGTGGGTTCATAATCTTTTTTTTTTTAGATTTGTAATAGAAATTTTTATAAAAAATATCTTCCCAAAAACCTTAGGCTAGAAAAGCTGCATCGTGTGGAAAAAAACCTGAGGTTGTGTTAATTCAAGTTTGTTAAAATCATAATCCCCGGAGTAAGGATAGGGCCGCAATGATCGATAAAATTTATGTTTTTTGAATGAGAGTCGTCGTCTCATAAACCATTCAGGCAGAAAAGGTTTTTTTTTTGTTTTAAAAAAATCCTCATGTAGTGCAGATTCGGTTTATTTTAAATCATGAAATCCGGGGTTAGGATAAAGCCCTAATGGTTGATCTAATTTACAGAGATTTTTTTGTAAAAATCGCCATCTCAGAAACCTTTCAGCCAGAAAAGCCGTTACTTGTGTAAAAGCTTCCTCAGGTAGTGTAGATTCGTTTTTTTTTCTTTTCATATCATGATCTCTGATGATAGGATAAGAACACAATATTGGGAGTGTTGTTAAATTGTTATATTTAAATAATGGAAAAAAGCCTTTAAAAATCCTCCAATAAACTAATTTTGCTAGTAAACAACTGAATCTGGTAGGAAAGCACATGTTGTGCTTTTAAGCGTTTTTCAAATGTTTCCCGGAAAATAGGAATATGAAAAGTATGTGTATGATAGATGGATTTTTTTACATGCCAATCAAGACCCAGTATTCTAAATTGTCAAGATATTTTGATGCTTTGCAGACATATCAGAGTTTTGACTTGTTGCGCAGGTGCTATGGGACTCCTGGGTTTCTTGGTTATATCATTTTGCTTTTTACAGTTACTTAAACGGCTGTTGTCCAACCACGCAATGGGACTCTGTGATGGAGATGTGTGTAGGTTAGTCATACGAGTAATACTAAGAATTTGTGACATATTTATACCTAGAAAATCGAAATGTGTTGCAATTTACGTAATTGCATTTAATAATACAAAAAATAATGTAATAAAAAACATAACAGCTTATTAAAACTCAAAGGTTTAACACAATATATTTTTGTTTACAACTAACAAAAGTCAATAACAGATACTTCTTTCTTCGTAAAAGTAACCGTTAACATTTGATTGACTGTTTTTAATTATTTAACAGCTTCAACATTTTTTCAACTGATCATCTGCAAAACTTGCTAAAAATTATGCACAAAATACTGACATTAAAATTCAAAACTAGTAAAAGAAACCATTTGCGTCTTTTGATGTTCTTATGATGCGCACTAGCATTTAGTTGTGATTTGTAAAAAAAAAAAAATACCATTTATTTACAGTTATTTGTACATAGTACTATAAAGTTAAGATATGCGTGTCATTGATTTCTTTCGAATAATGACTTCTGGGTTTATTATATATGTTCATCCTGATACCGAACACAAAAGTAATTGCAAATAAAACCTATCTATTTTTTTTAATGAAGATTGTCCAAGTGGATACGTTTGGATAAATTGCAGCAAGCCCTGTGAGTATCCTTACTATGGACCAAAATGTAATCAAACTTGTTTTTGCGATAAAGACAACTGTGATCACACGATTGGATGCAAAAGTGACAGGGGCAAGTATATTGGTGTCATTAGTTAACCTAGAAATGCCAAATTAAGATGTTTACGATTTTTGTTTCTTCTTTTTTTATTGAAGACAATACATTGATGTTGTCAACTTAAATCTTAAATCAAAAAATATTTCCATGTAAGACCCTTTAAATCATAATCAAAGAGCACTTGGAATGTTGGAAGAGCATTAAGAAATCCACAAGGCAATTTTTAATACATACAAATTGTCTTGAGTGAAAAATGCAGTATATGGTTTGTTTCTTTATCAGCGCAAGTTGTCAAAATCAAAATTGTAAATCTAAAGCTAAACATATAGGTGCATTAAGTTGTCAAACTGCATCAAAGTCATTGTTCAAACGAGTTGCTATGAACGTTGAGTGACAACATTAAGTTTACATTAATCAGTTGCAAACCCGTAGACATTTCTTGGTTTTTTTGACAACAGGTGTAGTATAGGCTGAAGTACTTTGAATTCTTAAATTATATCGTATTTTTACATTTGTTGTTTTTTTAATTCCCAACTTGGCTTAATATTTGATGTTATTTTTTTTTCGATTCCCAGCTTGGCTTAAAGTGGTGTTAAGTACAGTTGTGAAAAAACATCGGTTTTTCATTCTCTGTAATAATGATTATAGTTCTGTTCACAAATTCGATTACAGAATACAAAAATCCAGCACAGTTAGACCGACATTATACATTCCACTACTGAGCGGATATTTTTTACAATTAACCAAATATTATCTGATTTTAAACAATTTCCCAATCATTTTTTGAACAGGCACTGTTTTTTCCTTAAAAAAAAAATAACAGTTTATGTTTTTCTCGATTATACCAAAGAGCACACGGTGGTTGCGATCGTTTAGCAGAGGATGGTTTCTCCTCCACGGCACCTGATCCTACCTTCAATTTTTTGTAAAGTCCGTGATTATTCTGCTCCCGTTTTGTTTTGTTTTTTGTTTTTTCTGTGGACTTTTGATTTTGAACACTGCTCGTTATCAACACATCTCATCATTGAAGCGTCAACTCATTATAGGCTTTATATTTCTATTTACTTGCTTTTAACATACAAAACAGTTGTATCGAACCCTGCGTTTACTTACGTTTACTACATACTAGTTTATAAACAGAAACCGCCCATTGGAAACATATTTTTGTAACGTATACTTTTCAAAGCACTTATTATTGTTTCTCATAAATATTATGTTTTGTAAAATATGAAGTTAAATACATTTAAACAAATTATTTAGCCAGAAAAGCTAACACTATTGTTCAAATCATGATATCATGGAGAATTATGGGGTCACAGAGGGGAAAGGGAGTTTTAAATATACAACATGCATTGTTGTAGATTTTATATAATAGTGATTTTGAAATTGATTTTCAAATAACAAAAGTATTTCTGTGCACTTTTTATTTATGATGCATGATTTTACATGATTTTAGTTGTACATGTATGTCTTATCCTGTATACTCACTTGGCCTTGGTATATATGGGAAGCAAAAATATGTATAATTACATTTCAAAAGCGATTTCTAAATTTTATCAATATCATGTTTACATTATTAACAAACCAAAAACCGCAAATTAAACTCATTTTTTCATTAAGATTGTCCGAGTGGATACCGCTGGATAAATTTCAGCATGGCCTGCGAGTATCCCTATTATGGACCAAATTGTGATCAAACGTGTTTTTGTGAAGAAGAAAATTGTGATCACATGAGTGGATGTAAAAGTGGCAAGTGTATCGTTGGAATTTAAAGTACATGCTGGCCTATGAATCAATGTCTTTGTCTTCTACCTAGAAGTTATAACAAAGTGTCAGTTTAGTTAGATGACAAGAACACTAAACATGCCTCCAGATTTTTAAAACAATTTTGATCAAAATGAAGAAAATTATGGGGTTTTGTTTTTTGAATCTGTAAAATGGTAAATATTTAAAAACAATTTGATACCTAATATCATCACACTAGCTTTGATATAATTAAAGGTATGTTTTTTCGTTTAACAAACACAGATTAATACCTGCAACTTCACAAAATAAGGAAAATTATTATCAAATGCCGATCCATTCATTTCATGCGCACTTTTGTACAAATTTATAAAACATGAATTTTTTTGTATTTGATTTGACTTTTTACAAGGTCATTTTCAATATTGACAGGTCCATCCAGCGTAAAGAATGTCCGCTTCCTGGCCACGAGGTTTGGAATTGATGGAATCAGCTTATCGTCAAATGGTTGCTTAAATAGAGTTGCTTATTCAAGGTTTTTGTCAATCTATGACTGTAACCTGTTTTTGAATTTAAAAAAAATATTAGTATGTTATTAATCAATACACCCACATATACATGTAGATAGAATATGAACATATGTGTTCTAGTAGCACGTGCTTGCTTTATCTAAAAAAAATATTTATTTTGTTTAACAACATAAACACATGAAGATAGCTTATTATGGCAATGCTAAAAGGCAATGATCTAAGTGCTTTCGGTAGAGCGTAGACTGGCCGTGACTATGAGATATGCGATATACAGACGAATTATCAGATTTGTTGGGGTAAATTTTGTGGCCGCGTGCTTTTTCGGTGATATAAGGTATACGTATGGCTAACAACGAAATCACACGTCTTTCTTTTACGACTAAAGAGTATAGATCTGCAATCAGTATGAATAGTAGGTTAAGGTTTTCTATTACTGAAAAACAATAACATATCACCCATAATTCACGAATTTCAGAATATATCATAGTAAACAAAAGATGAATTAGCGTGATTTTTCGAGGGTTGTTCGGAAACAATTTAGGCATTTACTTTCAGGAAACAACAGATTTATCAATAGAACGTTATCAAAATGATATTGAACATTGATGAAATAAAGTAGTTAGTTATATCATTTTCTCATTTCTGGTTAGCTCATACATTTGCATATTCTTGTTAACTTGTAGCATCTGCAGACTCATTGCAACCTCATTTTCAAACGCATCATCGTTCATATATGTCCAAGTCTTATAAAGCGAACAGGACGCCCAACGTTTCATTATGTTTCCTATTGTCTATAATGTTTCAAAGCCTTATTATTGAATATCTACCTTTAAATTTATTTTGGAACAAAACTCGTATTATTAGAATACGACCGTCAAATGGTCGTGAAAAACCTCTCACATCCATGTTGATACGATTTCAAAAATTTTGACTATAGGTCGTGTACATTGGTCTTTGGTCATTTGCTTTTATTCTAGCAATTGTAAAAAATACCGAATACTCGAAAGGTTCTGAAATTTTTACTGTAGGTTAATTGTATAGTGTCTTAGACATTCTTCTCATTTCTAAGCTTGATCTGAAAAGTTCTTCTTCGACAGGCACGTAGCATCGTTTTTGAAAGTGGGGGGGGGGAGGGGGGGCAGACTCATCCAAAAGAATCTTGACGAGCAAATAAAAAAAAAATTTTACTACTCATTTTCTTATTTTCATATTAATTTTTTACATACTCCCAAAAAAGTGGGAGGGGGGGGGGCAACTCCAAAAAATATTTGTTTCTGCGATAAAAAGTGGGAGGGGGGCAGCCCCCCCCCCCCCGATGCTACGTGCCTGTTCGAAATCACTCTTTACCAATTTTTGTGAATGCTAACAGCGCCGCGTTAATGTCTAAATCTATTATGCTATCTTAGAAATATTTCTATGGTTATAATGTAAATACACTTTTTATCCTCTGTATTTCGGCATAAAAAAAATAAACGAGAGAGAGAGAGAGAGAGAGAGAGAGAGAGAGAGAGAGAGAGAGAGAGTGTGTGTGTAGTTGAACATGAACCTTTATTTTAATATTTATCGCAACGATGTGTTGTGTCAATATTTAAATAAATTTCCTTTTATTTCTTTTGATTTATTTGCATATTTAAAAGAGGAATATTTTTGTGTTTTAATCAATTATATTAAGTTAGATTCCTATTTCTGTGATAAATTTGAAAATCAACTTGTATATACTTCTATTATTTTTTAAATAATCGAAAGTCTGTTTTTTAAGCTGAATTTAAATCCACTTGGTATGTTTTCAGGTTCAGCTGAGACATTTGTATTTCTTAAATGATGAGTAGTTTCTTTTATGAAAAAAAATCTTTTAAAAAACAAAGAATTGTGCGCACTACTGCAGTCATAGTATTGAAATGCATTCAAAGACTAAATATTTGTTTAAATATCAAGGATTTGTTTTGTTTCAAATCTATTTTCTTTATACACTGTGATATTAAAAAAATCCATGTTTTTTTTTTTATTTTTGAGATTCTATAGGACTGGTGTATTTCAGTGATGGGTGTTGCTTACAGTGCAGAACTCATGGGTCTCATATCCATATCTAATAAATACAACAGATCAAACATTTCGAAAGCGACTATGAAACAAGATTTTGTTTTAACTTAAAATTCAGTAAATGGTTTCTTTGGTAATTTGAAACAGGTGAATATCGCATTATTGCTGTATTTTGAATAGAATATGATTTACGAATTATTTATTAAATATTATTAGCTTCTTCAAAAAAATCATATAGCTAAGTTAAATTTTTGAGATGGTTCACGGTTTGTTATTGTCATTTTTCCATAGTTAAGTACATGTAAGTAATACCATAAGAATATTTTCCTGCATCTTTAAATATCGTATAAATGTTACTGAGCGTAATTCCACTGCAATTAGTTTTACAACTGTATGTATCTGTTAACAGTAAAATAATAAGTGCAAGTATACAAAATACTTTAATCAAAATATGCACCGCCTTAACATTTCAATCAGAATCACAAAGTATATCTTTTGCCTACACTAAACTTTTTAATAGACAGTTTGGCATAACACACCCGAGCCAACATATCATCTCGTATTATACAGTGATTCGAAATGTTTTCCATGAACAAAAGTATAAACATAGACAATGTTGTTATTGAGAAAGTTGAAAAGAAATCTCAGTTTAAATTCTTGAGTTTTAAAGTTTATCCATTCCTTATCTTTAGTCAATTGTTCACCCAGAATTATCTTATGATTGTTATTTTAATATTCCTTTTTATATAATAACACCTGTATATATTTGATAGTTTTTTCACTGAATCTATTGTTAACCATGTTCATTAGTTTATGATTATATACTATTCTACTTTGTAAATTCTTAATCGCACTGTACAATTAAAGGAAAAAAAAAACGTAGATGACCTTCACCAGTTTGTTTTTTGTTTCTTTATGAAGCGATTCGTTCAAAGTTATATGCACATGTACAAAGCTTTGATTTATGGAATTAACATTTGCGAAATGTATAGTACCAATCAGACCCAACCTAATACCAGAGTAAACCCCAACTAAACCCCGGGTTTACTATCTGGGTTTACTTTTTGAAAGATTAGGTGCTCTCGGGGTTTACTTGGGAATTGCTTTTGGGGTTAACTGTATGAACTGAAGTGTGAAGCAGACCTGTATTTTATTTTAACATTAACTGCCTGCAATTCCTGTCCCTTGTATATTCCGAATACACAGTTATAATAAGCGTCTGCTTTTAGGGGTATACTTCTGATCGGGTATACTCTATGTGTCCACTCTGGGTTTACTTTGGGTTAACTATTGGTTTACTCTAGTAAACCTGGAGTAAACTCAGAGCAAACCCTTAAAATAGACCGTCCCATGATTTAGCTGGGATTTACTTTCCGTTAGGTTGGGTCTGATTGGTACTGTATAAATGGCTAAACATGACTATTATTTTACACAAAATGCTTTAAAGAATATAAACAATAAACTTGATTATAATACATATGAGAAATAAATTTCTAATATTTTTTTTTTACCAACGAGCATCAAATTTAAACATTTTGCGCCATAATTTGTTGTTAATGGTAGAACACTAATAATATGAACAAGGAAGCCATGAAAAACAAATACTTCATAATAAATAATATTGTACCGCACCCTTACTTAACCACTTAAATAGATAAATTGAAATATCCGGATCTCATTGACATTAATTGTACATGTATCAGTTAATTGTTGTACTTGAAGTTCGTTTAATGTTTTGATATATATTGGATATCATTTTTTTATAGATACATGTATTTTGTATACTTAGAACATCTTTAAGAGATATATCAAATGCGTTTGGATACAAAAAGAATATCATTTGTGATTAACGACGACTTTGAATGAAAATGTTTTCATAAGAATAAAAATCAAGAATTTACTTAAGATATCAATTCCCTTAAAAGCTCATACTCATCGCCGCTACATATCAATATATAATCAAGTAGATAAAAAATATAATCTCATTAGGAAAAAAAAACGAGTAAGAAAGAAAACCATTTTTTCTAACTTGACGTCGAGAACGGACACAAATTGATTTGGCAATATTCTCGAGAGGAATATTTTTCAGTTTTCAATAAATCATTAGCAGTGAAAATAAAGTTTCAACGTTTGGCATTTTGAAATCAAATAACGCGACACTTTTCTTCAGAAAAAAAAAACAAACAAAAAAAACCCCAAAACCACATACGTTGTATAAATTGAATGATATGATATTTTAGCATGTGGAAGATTTATAAATCATATTTATGAATAAACGACATCAAAATATAAAGAAATGACAGTACATCTGTTAAAACGTGAGTCTTTGTGAATGTTGAGTAACATATATAACTAAACATCAATTTAAATATAATTGTTTATTAGAAAAAGTATTCAAAGTTTTGGTAATGCTAGCTCACGTAAACAAGATTTCGTTAACAAAAAAAATCACCGTTTAAAAAAATGTTCTATATTACCTGTAATGTCTGAATCATTAAATATTTATTCGCTTGATGAGATATTGGCACTTCTGATTGCTCGACAAATTTCTTTGATACCTGCATGAATAAAATTTTTGCCGGATCTTCTTTTCTCCACTGCTCTGATCTAACACTATTTATAGAACGGGAATTTCCAATATAAACACTGGAAACAAAAGGTTAAGCTGTGTCTGTACAATTGTCAGCAAACAATATACAACTTTATAAACATAAAAAATTGAACGTTTAACCTTAAAAAATAAACAAAACACATTTTTTAATTCATGAAATAGAAAATTAAGCGTCTTTTCACGATTCCGTCTGCTTGAGATCAAAGATCAATATTTACGGCGAGGCTGGCTGTTCCAATACCAGGTATAATTATAACCTACACTTTCACGGTAACACTGCAGTTCAAATTTGGTAACGATAAGTTTTAAATTTACACACATATATGATCGGTCTTTAGAATAGGCATCGTAAAGCAAAGCTATGCGTAATGCATGAACACCTTCGGCGTATTCCAAGTGGCCATTTTAGTACCCCACTGGCTATCTAGTTCCCACAACGTTTACAAAAGTCGCTATTACATACTTTTCTTTATTGACATATCAACTATTTTCGTCCACGATCGCCTCTCCTTGCATGGTTGCAGTTGCATATATCCCAGCGATCTCGCATGAAAACCAGTTTTAAGGAATCTTTCTTTACAGTGAATAATATCATCAGCTATCGCATGTATTTTCCATTCGTTTTCAATTCAGCCGGCTCAGATTTTTAACTTACCATTTGTGTTTAACCCATTAATTTCAGCTCAATAGCTCTGCATCAGCTCTGCATCAGCTGAAGCCTCATCCATTTTGAATATTGTTGCTGTTGTTGTTTTGTATTCATACGCGCCTCTTTATTTACGTTATTTACATTTTTGATTAACAGCGCTAAGCCTATAGCTACATGTATGTAGGACCCTATCTATGTTTTTTTCTCGAATGCTTGGGGCACGTATCTGCCTATGGAGTCACAAATCTCTCTCTCTCTCTCTCTCTCTCTCTCTCTCTCTCTCTCTCTCTCTCTCTCTTTACTTATAATTCAAATATTTTTTCTAGCGATAAATATATATTTCGTATCGAGGCAAAACTACATGCCCGGTCATCTAGAGACAGAAGCCCAGCAGAGTTACATGTAACCAAATTGAACAGTGCCATTCTTTAATCTTTAAAAAAAAGTTTATGCTCTATCTGTTACAAAAATATCGGTTGTTTGGAGCTTATTTAAAATTTTGAATCATTCAATTTACTCTGAAACACAAACATTAAAAAAGTAGTAAATTTTAGACGCAGCGATGTCACGTATATTCGAAAGCCGTATACTTTGTAATAAACATTATCTCAAAAATTTTCAGCGCGCGAACGTAATATCTATACTGTACGATACCTGGCATTGTCTATATTAACAAAATGAGAGAGTCTTTAAGGTTATGAAGATTTGCACTATTGTGTTTCAGTTAATGTTCTGTATAATAAATGTGTTTTATGTTTATTCAACAAAGGGAGGATATTTTGAAAACGATAAGTACAAAAATGGGAAGTTACACAGGATGAATCTCTGCCATACAGTCAACTGTATGGTAGCTGAATAGTCTGGAAAGGTGACTGAATGTCACCTTTCAGTTACCATTCAGTGATATTTCAATTGACTGAATGGCAGAGATTCATCCTGTGTTAACGATTAGACATGACGTTCGATTTTCTTATAAGTGTTTTTCAGAAAAATTGAATAATCATTCAATTACCGGAAGTTTTTTTAAATTCAAATTCACACAGACCAAGAGTACAAGGAAGACTACACCATTTTTGTTTAGAAATATCTTATTTTTCTTATCAACGGGTTGGTCGAGTATGATTAAGTTAATCCTACTCATCAACATAATCTTAGTATTGAACTCTACATTGCTTTACATTGGATTTGCTGCTAAGGGACGTTGCGATCGTGAACTGTAAGATTTTAAAGATATTGGGTAAATGCCTCATGCATCAGTAAACGTGGATGTAAATTACACGTTAATTGATGTTAGATGATAATCATGTAACTGTAATATGTTTAAAACAAGCAGGTAATTTAACAAAAAGCTTATCAACTTCATTTTATTTTATCACAATTCTATGTCATCAATTCACAATTTACCCAACGTGTTTTGGTTTAAGAAAACAAGAGGCCCATGGGCCACATCACTCACCTGAACAGCAGTTCCTTGTAACATTACATTTCGTAGCATATGCTTTTTCTATTTTAAACATTGAACCCCTTTCTGGGGACCCAGTAATGGTCCGAGGTTTATGGTTGGCTTGAACAACATAAATAGTAACATAGGAATGAAAATGTGTAGCACTGCGGTGGGACCGCACGTACACAACCTGAAAAACTGAACGTAGAAGAGTTCCACTTCAAGAGGAATAACTCTCAGACTGTACAGAACATTAAGAAAGATAACTCTTGGTTCCACTACATTAGAGTTTTCACAATTTGAGGATCCTTGCATAGTAATCTCACAAACTGTAGCATTATAGTTCTCGAGAAGAACTTTTTAAAAACATTTTCAACATATCTTTCTATGTTAAACTTTGAACCCCTTTTGGGGCCACAGTATTAGTCCAGTGCTAAAGTTTTAATTATTTGGAATCTACATTATTTAAGGATGCTTGCATAGTTATCTCACAAGCTGAAGCATTATAGTTCCCTATAAAAAGATTTTTCAACATTTTCCCTCTATATTTCTATGCTAAACTTTGAACACCTCTTGGGGCCCCAGTATTAGATTGAGGTCACGGCTTTTATAATTTCGAATCTACACTATTTGAGGGTGCTTACGTAGTTATCTGACAAATTGATGCATTGTAGTTCTCGAAAAGAAGATTTTTAAACATTTTCCATATATACCGGTACTTCTCCATTTAACTTTAAACCCATCTTGGGTCCCTAGTATTAGTCCAGGGGTCACTATTTTAAAACTGTCGAACCTTCATTATCCAAGGTTGTATGCATGATAGTAATCTCACAAATTGAAGCATTGTAGTTCTCGAGAAGAAGATTTTTTAACCTGTTACCTTTATATTTCTATAATAAACTTTGACCCCATCTTGGGGCCCCATTATTGGTCCGGGGGTCACGATTTTACGAATTAGGAATCTACATAAGCGAAGGATGCATGCATAGATATTCCACTAACTAAAACATTGTAGTTCTTGAGAAATTTTTTTTTAAACTTTTCCTTTGTTTTTTAAAATGTTTAAATTTTGAACCCCTCTTGGTGCCCATCAATTGTCCGGGAGTTACAATTTTTTGAATCTACATTATTTAAGGATGTACATGTATGCATAGTAATATCCCAAACAGTTGCACGATGGTTCTTGAGAAGATTTTAAAACATTTTCCTATATATGTTAAAATCTAAACCCCTCCTGGGGCCCCACTTTTGTTCGGGGGTCACGATTTTTACAATCTTCACTATATATACAACCTTTTGTGTATGTATTGTTATTTTTGGTGAAGTGGTTCTTGAGAAGAAAATTTTTAAACATTTTTCATATGTAGCTCTATGTTAAATTTTGATCCCCGCCTGGGGCCCCAGTTTTGGTCCAAGGGTCACGATTTTTACAATTTAGAATCTTCATTATACATACAAGCTTTTGTGTAAATATTGGCATTTCTGGTCAGTGGTTCTTGAGAAGAAGATTTTTTAAACATTTTCCTATGTGTTTCTATGTTAAACTTTGAACCCCGCCTGGGGCCCCAGTTTTGGTCCGAGGGTCACGATTTTTACAATTTACAATCTTCACTATATATACAAGCTTTTGTGTAAATATTGGCATTTCTGGTGCAGTGGTTCTTGAGAAGAAGATTTTTTAAACATTTTCCTATGTATTTCTATGTTAAACTTTGAACCCCGCCTGGGGCCCCAGTTTTGGTCCGAGGGTCACGATTTTTACAATTTAGAATCTTCACTATGTATACAAGCTTTTGTGTAAATATTGGCATTTCTGGTGCAGTGGTTCTTGAGAAGAAGATTTTTTAAACATTTTCCTATGTATTTCTATGTTAAACTTTGAACCCCGCCTTGGGCCCCAGTTTTGGTCCGAGGGTCACGATTTTTACAATTTAGAATCTTCACTATGTATACAAGCTTTTGTGTAAATATTGGCATTTCTGGTGCAGTAGTTCTTGAGAAGAAGATTTTTTAAACATTTTCCTATGTATGTCTATATATGTTAAACTTTGAACCCCGCCTGGGGCCCCAGTTTTGGTCCGAGGGTCACGATTTTTACAATTTACAATCTTCACTATATATACAAGCTTTTGTGTAAATATTGGCATTTCTGGTGCAGTGGTTCTTGAGAAGAAGATTTTTTAAACATTTTCCTATGTATTTCTATGTTAAACTTTGAACCCCGCCTGGAGCCCCAGTTTTGGTCCGAGGGTCACGATTTTTACAATTTAGAATCTTCACTTTGTATACAAGCTTTTGTGTAAATATTGGCATTCCTGGTGCAGTGGTTCTTGAGAAGAAGATTTTTTAAACATTTTCCTATGTATTTCTATGTTAAACTTTGAACCCCGCCTGGGGCCCCAGTTTTGGTCCGAGGGTCACGATTTTTACAATTTAGAATCTTCACTATATATACAAGCTTTTGTGTAAATATTGGCATTTCTGGTGCAGTGGTTCTTGAGAAGAAGATTTTTTAAACATTTTCCTATGTATTTCTATGTTAAACTTTGAACCCCGCCTGGAGCCCCAGTTTTGGTCCGAGGGTCACGATTTTTACAATTTAGAATCTTCACTTTGTATACAAGCTTTTGTGTAAATATTGGCATTCCTGGTGCAGTTGTTCTTGAGAAGAAGATTTTTTAAACATTTTCCTATGTATTTTTATGTTAAACTTTGAACCCCGCCTGGGGCCCCAGTTTTGGTCCGAGGATCACGATTTTTACAATTTAGAATCTTCATTATACATACAAGCTTTTGTGTAAATATTGGCATTTCTGGTGCAGTGGTTCTTGAGAAGAAGATTTTTTAAACATTTTCCTATGTATTTCTATATATGTTAAACTTTGAACCCCGCCTGGAGCCCCAGTTTTGGTCCGAGGGTCACGATTTTTATAATTTAGAATCTTCACTATATATACAAGCTTTTGTGTAAATATTGGCATTTCTGGTGCAGTGGTTCTTGAGAAGAAGATTTTTTAAACATTTTCCTATGTATTTCTATGTTAAACTTTGAACCCCGCCTGGGGCCCCAGTTTTGGTCCGAGGGTCACGATTTTTACAATTTAGAATCTTCACTATATATACAAGCTTTTGTGTAAATATTGGCATTTCTGGTGCAGTGGTTCTTGAGAAGAAGATTTTTAAAGACATGCACCCTATACTCACTGTTTCGCAATTATCTCCCTTTTGAAAAGGGCTGTGCCCTTTATTTTAACAATTTATAATCCCCTTTCCATAAGGATGCTTTGTACCAAATTTGGTTAAATTTGGCCCAGTGGTTTTTGAGAAATAGTTGAAAATGTGAAAAGTTTACAGACGGACGGACAGACAGACGGACGGACGGACGGACGACGGACAACGGGTGATCAGAAAAGCTCACTTGAACCTTCGGTTCAGGTGAGCTAAAAACGAAAATATATTGTTCTTAACAGAATTATCAGTAAATAATATAATCATTTTAATGCTACTGAAAGAGCTAAACAAACTGAAAAAAGAATATCGGCATTGTCTTTGATACACTGTCAAAATTGTGGTAATGATATTTATATATTAAGCATTAAAATGATAAATTAAACATACCTAATTCGAAATTTATATGATGTTAAACATGTTATTGCATGCAATTTTATTTAGTACTTTAAAGCGCAGAACGTATGTTTATGTAGTATAAAACAAATATCAACTTTTGGAATTTTAAATTATTTGTGTATATTCTAGTTATTTCAACGGTTGTTGTCCAAACACGCAATGGGACTCAGAGAGGGATATGTGCGTAGGTAAGTAATAACTACAATGTATAACAAGTTGATGTCCTTTGAAAAAAGACTGCAATGGGTAAACCATATGCATGTGGTTTTAACTGAAACATACAGTCATGAAATAGTAAATATCCGAGATGTGTTCATCTTTAACTTTGACGCATTTATATTATGATATGTTTAGAGGATACCTCCAATTGCAAAAATGTAACAATGGACAATATAAGCAAGTCTGAATATTGCATTTTATCTATACATTTGTACTTTGTATCTTGTATCATGTCTAGAGATGTGCATATTGCTAGAAATTTGATTTCTGACGATATATGATAAAGATACCAGCTTTTGAACTTAGTCATTTTTTGCCAAATATTGCATACAAGGTTCCTATATTGTGCAAAAAAACCCTCTTACAATTTTCAAGATAGGAAGTTGTTCTTTTGCAAGTCAATTGTACATATATCAGAAAGTGTGCATATTGCTAGGATTTTGATTTCTGATAATGTTTTTAAAAAATACCAGCTTTTGAACTTAGTCATTTTTGGCAAAATATTGCACATAGGGTACCCATATTGTACGGATAACTCCTCCTTCAGTTGTCAAGATAGGATGTTTTTCTTTCGCAGATCAAATGTACATATATCAGAGGTGTGCTTTTTTGCTAGGATTTTGATTTTAGCAAAATATTGCATAGGGTACTCCATTTCATTGGGTTCGGTACTAGGTAGTGTTTATCAATTCAGGGTTGACATGGATTATTGATCCAGGTCACATAAAAAAAAACCAGTTTGCTGTCACATTGACAGTTTTTCACTTGTCATGGAGTTTGCGATAACTTTTTTTCCGGAGCATGTAAAAAAAAGAAAGCGAAAATTATGATATTAACAGTGAAAATATGAAGTTCTAGATAAACGCCTACTCCTGTCTAAGTCAAGATTTTTTTTTAGGATGTGTTAACCCCCCCCCCTCCCCCTCCCCCTCCCCCTTACACATACTTTAAAATACGATGCTACGTGCCAGTGTTGTGTAATTATTTATTGCACGTGATTATGTTAACAATGATACATGTACAAGCAAAAATAATGTAATTGTTTATCGAATATCAAGTTATTTTTTTGCATTTAAACAGTTTTTATAAGTATTTCTATTGTTATTACAATTCCCCCAAGGCATGTTTTCTCTTGGAGAAAATTCACTTTAATTTGATGTACACTTTTTTCGGGTTACGTTTTCTCCAGGGTATGATTTTTCTTGATGTCTCTTGATGTCTCTTTGCATGCCATATTGAGTTTATTCAGTACATTATTGTTGGTTTTGCATCGGTGATTATTTTGCATTGATGTCTGTTGATTTTGCAAAAGAGTCTCTTGTTTTGTTATTAGCTGGTCTGTTTCGTATTAAAGGATAGTTGTTCGTGTTGCATAAACGTCTTTTTAACCCTTTGCACTGCCCAAACAAAAAGGGTTATAAATTGAAACCAAATGAAAATGCATGGAGATTGAATAATCATACATATTAAGTAACATTTTTCTGACATAAGGTTTGCAACAAAAAGTCAATAATAATGATTTTGCCATTGGTATTCAAGGGAACAAGGTAACATTTTTACCTGTATATGGAATATATTAAATCGTACCCGGAATGTATACCTGCGAAAACATTAACTTTTATGCAATATAGTTTGTTTTTTATGCATCATATTTTACAGAAACAAAAATATTTATGATATAATTTATATTTGAAATGTTCTCGGCAATCGGGTAGGGTGTGTGGTAATGAACACAATGTTAACAATCGTGGAATGTATATCTGTGTAAATATTTATTTAACTTGTATGTAATATAATTAGTTTTTAATGCATCATTTTCTTATACAGAAACACATGCTTCATGATAGATTTTATATCAAATTTTACTTTAAAGAAGAGTGATTTTATAGTTGAACCACTTTTTATGTGTGATTTGATCTCGGGCTGAAATACTGCCGCGATCGGCTAGGATGTTCGGTAATTAAAACAAAATTTTAACTTAACAATACAGAAAATGTATTTATCATTTAAACTCATAACTTAAGTTAAAAAAATAACTAGTCATTTTTATACATAAATGATGCAAAGATGATTAATTGTTACTAAAAATAAATCCCACGTTAATCTTTATTCGTACATGTTCTTTCTCAAATTCTGCCATTATCAGTTTATTTGCGAAGATCGTTTAAAGCGATCATACGTTTATCATGAACGTCGTTTATCCTCTCCTATCGTTTATCAGTCTTATCGTACCGTGCGTGTATACTGTTCTATCGTGCGTTAATCCTATCCTATCATGCGTGTCTACTGTTCTATCGTGTGTGGATCTTATCCTATTGTGTGTGAATCCTATCCTATCGTTTATCTTGTGAAAAATAACGTTACGATTACATTTTAAAAGCAAGCTTCTAAATTTTATTGATATCATGTTCCCAATACTACTTAACAAAAAAGTAAAATCAAAATATTTTTTCATTAAGATTGTCCAAGTGGATATTATTGGATAAATTGCAGCAAGCCCTGTCACTACCCTTATTATGGATCAAAGTGTGGTCAAAATTGTTCTTGTGAGGAAAAAAATTGTGATCACATGAGTGGATGTAAAAGTGGCAAGTATATCAATATAATTTACATTAGATGCTGACCCATTCATGAATGTCTTTGTTTTCTAGCTACGAATTGTAACAAATTGTCAGTCTAGTTGGAGTACAAATGCACTAAATACACTATCAGATATTTTATACAATGTTGTTCATTATAAAGGAAATTGTGTACTTAGTATTTACAATCACATGGCCCTTTATGCACAATAGCTGATATACATGAGATTTAAAAACGTTTACTAATTAGGTTCGTAACATATATAAAACGAAACAAGAAAATCCAAAATCGACTGTATTGTATTAAATAATAAAAATTCGCATGAAAAAGTTCTGAAAAATGTTATAATATAGCTTTATTCAAAAGTATGAGTCTTCCGAGATAGTCAGCACCGTTGTTCAGGTCATGTATACTTTTCCTAAATATTTCCAAAAAACTTGAGGCATATAGTGGCTATGTGTATAGTGTACATGTACTGTATTAAGTACGGAGTGTAATTTCTAATATGAGGAGAAAAATAAAGTAAGAAGCTTGAAGAATGTGTTAATTGTTTAAAAATTTTACAGGAGCAATGTGATACTTATCATAATGCGTACATTGATATGATTAGGGGTATGTATTTCCGTTTAACAAGCACAAACTATTACCTGCTACTATACAAAATAAGAAAAATGATCACCGATTTATTCATTTCATGTGCACATTTGTACAAATTTATAAAACATCGGTTTTTTTATATTTTTGTGATATTTTTTACAAGGTCATTTTCAATATTTGGCAGCTCCATCCAGCGTAAAGATTGCTGGCCTCCTGACCTCGAGTTTTGGAATTGGCAGAATCTGCTCATCGCCAAATGGTTGCTTGAATAGAGTATTCCAATCAAGTTCTCCATCAATCTATGACAGTAACATCTTTTAAAAAAAAATATTTTATTGATCAATACACTCATATAAATATAATATAACATATTTGTTCTAATAACTCACAATAACTTGCATTTTTAAAGTGTATGATTATAAGACGAGCTTTTTTTGGTGATACAAGGTATACGTATTGCCTATGAACAAATCATACGCCTTCCTTTCAAGACTACAAAGTGTAGATCTGCAATCATTATGATAAGTAAGTTAAGGGTTTGTTTATTACTAAAAACAAATACATATCACACATAATTCACAAACTTCAGAATACGTATAGTAAACAAAAAATGAATTAGTGTGATTGTTCGAGGGTTGTTCGGAAACCATTAAGGCATTTGCTTTTACTGTCAACAATAAACATATTTATCAACAGAACGTTATTAAAATTAAACATTTACGAAATAAAGTAGTAAGTTATAGCATTAAAGGACATATCGCATGATTTTCAATTTTCTAAAAAAATTTAAATAAAATCATTCTATACTCATTAAAAATGAAGTTTATAAACGTTTTTATAAAATATTCTGCCTAATTCGTGAGTTTGAGAGCGATGAAATTCAAATGCCGCGATATGCATATTTTCTCTCTCGATCTACCTGCCATGATGTGTGACGTCATATGCGACCTCGAGCGAGAAGGTGCTGTCAGCCATCTTTGTAATTCGATTAGATTTAAACGACAATTAAACTAATTATCACCTATTAAATTGCCGATAACGGGACATGATGGTGTTTTGTGCCTCCTGTGGGTGTTCTAGCCGTCGGAAATTGGGATTTGGACTGTTGTTTATTTAAGTTTCCCTTACGAAAGTATGCGGAAATCTTGCGACAAGTAGTGGTCTATCTGTCGACGAGAGGATTTATAAATAAACATTCAATACACATATATCATTAATTATATGGTATATTTTTGTAATCATAGTTTCATAAATAAATCGCATTCATTTTTCAAAAAGAAAAAATTGAAGTTTATGAACAGGGGCCTGTGTACAAAACGCAAGTTCATCATGTTCATCGGAGAAAAATAACGAGAGGGGACGCCATTTTGGATACCGCCTCGCTTCATTAGCTGTTTTCTCATTGTTATTGTTAAACTATACGTCCATGTATGCGTCGGTTTTGTAAAAATGATTTCTTCATTCATACATGTAGCTCACCTCTGCAGAAATCATATTAATATCATCGGAAGGTGAGATTTCTGTGAGTTTTATTTTTTGTGGGAGAAGTCAAGGATCGAGTTGTCGATATTGAATGTTTATGCGAGAAATAGAAAAAGTTTGTTGATATACATTTATACGTAAATGGATAAAACATACGGAGATGGGATCTTACAGAAATAAAGAATAATTAAGTGTAATATAGAGTAAACAGCCTTATAGAAAGTTGTGACCAGTTACTGCCGAAGAAACAAACTTCTTGTGCACCACAGTTTTACAATAATGAACATTTTGCGTCGTTAGGAACGCCAAAAAACAAGACTGTTGTAGATTTTAATAAATAAACACCTTTAACCGATTTATTTCAGCTACAATCATTAGTAAGTTGTGTTTACAATGTTTTCACGTCGATCAATCTGATCGCCATTGCCGACTTCATCGTCTCTTCTTCGGCAATATCATCGTTTTTTATCCGTACTGGTGGCTTAAACATGTACGACTGTATAATAAGATTCTTTTAATTTAGTCAGCATGTAAAAAAAAAAACAACGTAAATGGTGAATAAATGTCAAAATTTAAAGAAGATAATGATAATCCTACAATTTGTTTACAATCAGCTGTTCGAAGAAGGTCGCATGTGACGTCACTATACCACGTGACACGCTATCTAATTAACGAGTTTTTTAAACGATCGGGGCTATAATTTGAGTTGATATTATGGCTAATTACCGCTTTTATACCGTTAACAAACTGTTAGGAGTAATTATTAGATACACAAGGAAGCCAAAAAATGTAAAATGTCCCATACTTTAGAAACATGCGATATGTCCTTTAAGCTAATAAATCTGAATATTTTTTTTCACTTGTAGCATCTGCAGACTCGTAGCAACCCCATTTTCAAGCGCGTCATCTTTCATACATATTTCTAAGTCTTGAAAAACCATCAGGAAATCATAAGTTTTATTTTGTCTCCTATTATCTATAATGTCGCCAAAGACTAACTATTGCATAGTCTCTTCTTTTTGAATGATATTGAGGACAAAACTTGTGTTTTAAGAATATGAAAGTCAAATGGCCGTGGAAAACATTTCACATCCATGTTGGTACGAATTCAAAACTGTTGACCATAGGTTGTGTAGATTGATCTTTAGGTAATTTGCTTCTATTATAGTTAAACAATTTGTAAACATGCCAAATATTCGAAAGATCATGCACTTTTTACAGTTGTATATCTATGTAAATGTCTTGGATCCTTTTCACATTTTTATGCTTGATCTGAAAAGGCATTCTTTAAAATCATTACCAGTTTGTTGAATGCTCGCAGTGCCGCGTGTATGTATTATGCTATCGGAGAAAGATTTCTACGACTTAATGTAATACACTTTTTATTCTTATTATGAAGAAAATAAACAATATTTGTACGAAAACTTTTCGCAATAAAAAAAATACAAGGTTAATTATACCTGTACCTGTATATACTTTTAATTCCTTTATCTTTTACTCTTCCTCTAGATTGCAAAACGTATAATAAGTCTTATATTTCCTTTTAAATGTTTGCCACAGGAACCAATACTTCGGCATGTTTAAGTACTGTTTGTACAAATATTCAATAATTTATAAGAAGCATTCAGTTATATGACATGAACGCAAAAAGTAGATGTTTCGTGTTTATGAATCCATTTGATTGTCCAGCAAGCAAACACATTGTTTACGCAACACATCTTTTCTCAGAGAGAGAGAGAGAGAGAGAGAGAGAGAGAGAGAGAGAGAGAGAGAGAGAGAGAGTGTGTGTGTAATTGTGTGTGTGTGAGAGAGAGAGAGAGAGAGAGAGAGAGAGAGAGAGAGAGAGAGAGAGGAGTTTGTGTGTGTTTGTGTGTAGTTGAACGAAACCTATCAGTTTATCGCAATGTTGTGTCAACATTTGATTAGGTTTCCTTTTACACTACTGGCTGTAAAAACCCCTGTTCGTATGAAAATCCCTTGTCTTCCCCTGTGCACACCATGTCAGCCACTGAACACAGCCCCTGTACACCCTGTGATCTCCTGCTAGCCGCTGTCCACATCCACTGTGTACCACTGTAAGCCCCTGTCACCCCCTGTAAGTCTCTGTACTTCCCTGTGTATGCCCCTGTACGGCGTTTGACTGGTTTTTTTTTCAATATCATTTTCTGATTTCAACTATATAAATCATGTGTTATATTTTGAGCTTTAAGTAAAGTTTTGCACTCAACAGCACCAAATCACAAGACAAACTGTTATCGTAATTTTCATATGTTTTAGTCAATAATTTATTGACACTTAAATAGTCATGCTAACAACTAAAGACTCGAGAGGTGGTTAATCTAAGGTGAGGGAAGGGGTTATTTTTGATAGGTGTGAAAGCCCTCAAGGCATGTACTGTAGTCCTTTGAGTTCGGGAACATCGCTTCTCCGTTATGTTTGAAAAACAGATATAAAAATTACAATATAGAGAAAATTATCCATTATTTAAAAGTGTCTTCATATATATGTATGTTTTGCTTATGTATATATTTTAAACTTATCAATCGTATGATTCTTGGTAATTAACAATATAATTCAAACTAAGATCAAGCGCGGCACATGGTGTTTATCCTTTACTTTTGTATATTACAAGTGCCCATTAAACCCAATAAATCAGTCAGAATGTAGAATATATAAGCAGCCATGTTACGATGGGGAACGTCTTTCTTCTTTTTACCAATTTCTTGGATATACCTTTATTAATTTCCAGTGAATAGCAAAATAAAGCTTCAATAGCTAATGTGTTTGCCTAAAAAATAATTTTAATATATTTGTTTAATATGTTTCTGACCAGCTTATTGGACTCTTGAGTTAAATTTAAACTGATGATTTATTCTCATAATCAATAAAATTAATTTCTAAAATCTAATTATCATAAAAGGTAACCCTTCAGGCAATGTTACATGATTGCTGGGACGCTAGACAACCGGAGCACATACGCATCGTGGCTGGCTCCGGGAAAACACGTGTTGATGTGGATATATCTTTGAATAAAATTATAAAATGTTTTTGAATTCACGAAAATAAGTTTTAATTTAAACTCATTTGTTAACACCATCTCTAGACAATATTTCGATCACATGTTCTACATTAGATTATTTAATTCTTTATTTCAATAGATATATTTTAATTATCGCATATATGGGTCAGCCACAGCCTGTTCAAGGACCAGAAATTCTCATGCAAGAAATGCAGGTTCTACCAACCCACTCACCCATTTAATTGGAATAACAAAGCAAGAGCAAAGTCGCCATGTGTTTGTTAATGTTTGTAACTTATGCCTACCCATGAGTAGACGTAAAATTTTGGCTTAACTTTAGTCCGGCGCAAAATAGCCCGCTAGTCCCGAACTAGGCGGGCGTAGAGCTAAGCCTGGGCGTACGACCTCTGATGAAACCTGCCCCTGTCGATTAAATTAACAGCACAATGCTTAACACTTTTTAACAAAATTTATTTATATAAAATGAATGGACAAGTAACGTACGATATCAATACTGACCACATACTGGCCTCGTATATTTAAGACACACCGAACCCGATTACGAACCCGAACATATAAAAATTGGAATATAAAATTACTCTTCTTAAAAGTGTAAACTAGATCTGCAATTTGACAGTTGTTCAGCATGAAAAAGCTCAAGTTGGACAGACGAACGGACAGACAGACTGACGGACGCAGAGGAAGGCTTTAGTCTTAACAGTACCGTTAAGAGACTGCATCCGTTTGATTCCATATAGACGAATATTGGATGTCGTTTACATGTTTTTGGTAGAAATAAAATAAAATTAAATTGTCGAACGTCAGCATAATCACCCCTACATGTAGGGCCTCTAATTTTGTGATTGTCAATGTGCATTTACACTGAACGTGTAAATCAAATCGTTCCATTTTTCATATTCGTGTAATTTTGAAAATGCCCTAGTCCAAAAGGTTTGTTGAATAATTAAGATTTGAATTACATTGTCTTGTATAAGGTAATCTATCGTCAACAATTCTTTAAACCGTTTGTTTTAACTGCATTATGTATTAAAGCCCAATCAGGTTATAAGCGGTTATAGTCTGATATACCATTTTTGAATAAGTTTTATCATTATGTCACAAATGAAATAATTTTATTACTATGCCCTGAAAATTGCTGAATCACACCGGAAACAGTTATATTGCCCTCCCGGAAACAGTTATGTTTCACAGGAAATAGTTATTTTGCCCTCCCGAAACTGTACTATCACCATCGCGTGCAAGAATTCTGCATATTAATTACGTCGGGTTCGAAATTCAACGAGCCAGTTGCTAAGCAAACGTAAACAGATCCGCGAATTTTAAACATGCCAACGTCTGCGGTTTGTTCATCTAAATTCAGATGAGCTCGATAGTTTAATTGATGAAAAAAAAATCGGCAAATACGACAAAAGTGATAAACTCAAGCGTTAGTGTTTTAAAAATTTTTCCTCTGTCTTGTGAATTAAATAATATGTTGATAACCCGAGTTTGATTTGATTAAAAATGTTATATAACATATATTACATGTCTTCTCGGGCGACAATACCAGAATATTTGTCCCTCGGTGACAGGAAAGCCCTGGAGTGTTATGTCGCCCTCTGCCTTCGGCATCGGGTGACATAACACTCCAGGGCTTTCCTGTCACCTCGGGGCAAATATTCTGGTATGTCGCCCTCGAAGCCATGTAATATATGTATAATATTATATGCTATACTGATATCATTACGTATTGAAGTGGCGTTATACAAAAAAGAATATAAGCCCCTTTTCCCATATATTCATTTTCCCCTCCCTCGAATATGCGTGGTCTTCCTTACTACAATAAATGACATAGATTTTCCAGGAAAGCACATCAGACAACGTGTAATTGTTGGTACTATTGATGTGACTGATCTGAGAACTTATCAAGAATGACCAAAATGAACATGATGACGATGATGATATTACATGTATTAATGAATAAGAGACACTGTTTGAGAATGTTTAAATGTGCATCTGTAAAGCAAAAAGTAGAAAGAAGTTGTGGGTTCCATTTAAAATGTTCTGAGACATTTCAGCTCCAAGAAATTATCTAATTACATTTTATCCCGAGTCAAATAAACATAAAAAGAAATGTATATTTTGTATTAGTACGTGTAAGTTAAACAGCAAAAGCCATGCGATGTCTTGAACGATACGAATAGGCCACTAATACTATGAGATACTTGTGTAATAATAATGATCGAGAAATTTGCAAGCAAGCACTTTTGTTAATTTTTGACAAATGCAGAAGAGAAAAATATGGAAAAAAAATATATCACATCACCTTAAGTAAAATGGCCCAATTCCAAGGTCAAAGAGAAACAAGGGAAAAACTGGGATCATGCCTTGTAATTTGATGATATGGAAAAAAAATGGTGAATTTCATATTAAGATATAGCTAAGGCAAAGGTCTACCATTCCCTGCCTAGCTGTGTTGCATGCCGGTGACGCTCCGAAAACACCAATTTTACTATATTCGTCGACTGAAACGAACATCAATACGACATACTAAAAAGACTTAGCAAAAATTGTCCAGAATTCGGCAAGAGTAACAATGTCCGTATTTGATGAATATTTTTTTAGTATAAGAGGAAGACATTTTTATCTTCTAATTGTCCACCTCTTTTCGGATTCGTAAATACCATTACTTCAGACTATCTGCAATGCATCTACGGGTTGTGTTTGTAAAAGAAAAATCTACAGAACCAGAAAAAAACCATTAATATTCTTCGGTAAATGGATGCTATTTTTTCTGCCATCAATTTTGGAAAAAAAGGTACATATCATTAGTTTTTTATTCTTAGTGCTTGGTATGCTTTTGGGTAAAAAAAGTAATACATGTATATGTATCTTGAATACTAACGTAAAAAAATATAAATCATCTTTATTTTTCTTTTGCAGATGGTCTTTCTATTGATACTATAAATTCATACGGTCAATAATAATCGTATCATATCTTATTGCACAAATTGTTTTGAGTGTAGTGTATTTTGTTCAGTGCATACACTGTATATGCATCTGAGGAAATGACACACGATTACATGCATCGTAAAATGATTAGGTGTGCTTTTATTTGTGAAGTTTGCAATGCGCACTGAGTCATTTTAACGTATATACATGTTCTGATAAATATATTGTAATAATTTAAAGAAAGTTTATACTATTCTCGAAATACATCCATGCTTTCAGACTACTATAGTACATGTATTCGATTAATTTATTGAAAGAAGATGGGTGGATAAGGCGTGTAAAATGCCCATACACGGTTGGACAAGCTACTGAAAAATTAAAATATCAATAAATCTGATATTTAAAAAAAAATCTTTTAAAACAATATACATTTTACATATCATTGATTTTTAACTTATAAACATTTTCAATACTTGGAATATGTTGACTCAAACAGGCGTATACGTATCAAAACCTGCAAATACTGTCAATTTTTAGAACTTCAGGGCATTTTCTTTTACAAAGTGGGTCTGTGCTCCATATTTGTTTCATAGTCTAAATATTGGAAAACAAACCGATTTCAATCAACAAAAACGTGGAGAGATGACCCACTATACATTAAAAATACCATTTTGTATCCTAACAACTGAACGTTTTGAAAAAATAATACAAGTCCGTAAATTCGTGGTCAAAGTCACACATAATATTTAAACAGCCTACTTTGTTGTGTCTGAAATGGCTCAGTGGTTAGAGTACCTGACATATGATAACCTTATATATTTAGTGTTTTTATGTAATGGGTTCGATACCACAACAATTTCTTGAAATATGTTTTTTTCTTATCTTTTGTTAAATATATTAAAAACGGAATATAGTTAGAAATTGTGCTTTTGTAAACTCGTCTAATAATCTATTTGAGTAGATTTAATTGGAAAAAAATAAATTCAAAATTGTATTTCACTTCTAAACCGAATGGGCATTTGCGCCATCTTATCCCCCCATCCTCTTATTAAACTTTATTCAATACATAATTTATTTCATTTATAAACTCTTCGACCGTTTTAGGGAGTGTTTCTGTCTCTTTAGTTAATTGAAAGGGGACTGAATGGTTTAATATTTACTATAATATCGTTTGATATTGAAATGATAGCTTCAATCCGTTTTTAATTCATTTTCGCATCACTTAACCCTGATAGTTTTCATTTAAGAAAAATAATAGTTCTTTTGATGGCGTTTAAAATTATTTATCAACTCTTTTATTTATTTTGCGAAAAAATATTGCATGTAAACTATAATGTAAAAGTAACGACTTTAAAGGAGTTAAAGATATTTTATTTTATTTTTCATGCATATTTGTACTAAAAAATGTCTGGTATTCAAGTATGCAAAACAGTACATTTGTGAAATTTTGACTATAATGACACTTTTTATTGACGGGAGTCAATCTATATGTAATTTATTTTGTTTTAGTTATAAATCAATCTCTGTTATGGTCAACACGAAACACATTCGGAATAGGTACATATAATTACCTGTTGGAGTTTAAACAGTAATTAATCTAAACACGAAAAGAGTAAAACTTCGTCGATGTTTATTCGTAAACAAAATCAATGAAAGTAGACATCTGAGATTTATAAACTAACACAACCAGAATTTTTTTTTTATTAATACCAAACATGTTGTCCCCATAAAATAACTGCCGGATATTGTACACATTAAAAATAATTCTATGTTATATTTCCAGGAAGGAAAGACACTTAAGCCGCGCCGTCATATAAGACTATCAGTTGGAATTAAAAGTGAACTAAAATATTTGGATCGGAAAGCCATCATGTGTTGCAATTGCTTTAAAATAGTTTTAATTAAACCGATCATTGGCTAATTGAAACCCAATTCCAAACTTTTTAATAATATTTACAAGAGGTGTTATCTATACTGCTTCCGTCTTTGTATTAATTATACTCAGTATATGATCAAATGTTTTGAGGGTTTTTTTTTTTCATTAAAAATGTTTTTAAAAGATTAATAGTATCAGTATGTTTTAAATTGTTTTTGTATGTACACACTGAACATATTTACATGATTTAAAGAAATAACTTATAACAGCATTACTATGTGTGTATGTATGTATGTATTGTGTATGACGTGTTAAAGAGTTATAATTTTTTTGTGTACTGCTAAAAAGTTCATTCTAGTATTAGGCATGCACGAGTAGATATAGTGTCTTCGTGAAATATATGTTTCCTCAATAAAGCATATTCAAGGATTAAATTCCTCGCTCTTGTTGAATTAATAACTTAATTTTATTGATTTATATCGATTGACTATTTATTAGTACTTCCTTGTTATTTCTTCCTGGTTTGGTTTTGTATTTAAAAATGATATAAATTCTGCATCTGTCTGATTTAAGTAAGACCAGTGTTGAATGTATTTTGCATGTTATTGGGAAGTTTTAAATAAAACTGAAATAATGAAACTAAATTGTATTGTATCGAATATTAGCACAATAAAACTACATATATATTGGGTGTCGAGTTCTGGAAATGAGTTTGGTGACTGTAATTGTATATGTACAGTGTACATGTATATAATGGTAAACAAATTCACAACATGATTCTCTTTGGAAGATTGTAAAAATAATATAAACTGTTAGAATTGCATATGACTTAAAGCCAAGTCAGTCTATACACAGTTTTATAAAGAACTGACATCCGTTCATATTTAAGTTATTTAAAAAAGATAAGAACAATTAAATCCTCTTCTATATATTTCGTTATTTTGTACCCTCGAGTTTGCGTTTTCATCAATACTGAAATAAATAACATAGATGTTCCTGACAGGATGTATGAAATGCTTTCACTTTAAACATCGAATTGCACAGCAGCCTACCTTTATTAGTTGGTGTTGTTGATGCAACTGTGATTGCAATGAAAGAAAATAATGGCCCATATTAATCTCCATTAAAAACAGGCAGTGGCTGAAGCAACAATGAAATAAATCTATGTTTAAGATGCATTATGACATGCGTTTTTTTTTTTTAGTTAACATGGGTCACTCAGTTTGACAATTAATAACGAATGGTTTTTGTTAAAAATAGAACATTTACGCGTTTTTAAACTACAGGGTCAATCCTTTCCAAATATTGTATTATTAATCTGTGGCACAAGTTAGAGGGGCATAAATAATAAATTTTACGACCATTGTTGAACATTGGTTCAAGGGGTCAAGACATTATTTCCAAAGGTTGTCCATCTTTTTTTTTTAAATCATCTTTAAAATATGTACACACCTAGAAGAAAAACTGAATTAGAAATGATATCCTCTAATAAAATTTTTAATCTCATGTACCCCGGAAAAAGGATTTGACACTCTGACGGGGCCAAACTTTCATATAGTGTTACAGTGTATAATATATAATGTTTAAAAATCGTCTCCTTTTTCTCTACAATGTGTATCTGAAATTGAACTAAAACTGTCTGCGTACTATATAGAAGGAAAATACATCTCTTTACCACAAACTCTAAATGAACTCGACTCAATGGGTTGGGGATCTCGCTCGAGGGTTGCTCGAAAATGATCATATAGCGTAATTCTACTCTATGTTCAGTTAAAAATTGTCCCCTTCACATGCATGCATATGTATACTTACATTAAATAGAAAATGACTGCATATTTTGCATATCTAGAAATACCAAAACGCTTTCTTTTTTAATTCCATGACACCCAAGGAAGGAGTCTAGTTCCAAAGAGGGGGTTATGCACTTAGATAAATGATGAACACACATTTGAAACAATATGAGCTGCAGTTTTCATGTTGATTGTTTTTACGAAAATAAAAGACAAAACATGTCATGGCTTTTAAATTTCTGTTATCCATCTTTTTTGTGGGAAAAGGCGTTAAGAAGCCTTAATTGGAGCAAAATTGAATTATTGTCGTCCTGTACAAAAATTGATTTGCTATATATTCCTAAGAAAAGAAATATTTCTTTTACAAAAAATTAATGATTGTTCTAATCTTATTTATTATAAAAATTCAAGTTACATGCAAACTTATAATACTATCAGGTTTTTGCACTAAAATAAGATTGTAAAAAATAAAGCTCACATTGCTTTAATGTAATAGGAAAGAATGACGATGTGTGTAATAGCTAGTTCAGTAACATGGGAGAGGGTGTTTTTTTAAACCTTTAAATATGCTATCGGGCCCAGTTCTTAAGATTTGCTGACAAATGATTTGATGCAAATTTAATGAGGGGAAAAGGCAGCGTACATAGATTTTTTTTATCTTTCATTAAAATACCCTAGCTAAAGAAAATC
This sequence comes from Magallana gigas, assembly GCF_902806645.1. Taxonomy (NCBI): domain Eukaryota; kingdom Metazoa; phylum Mollusca; class Bivalvia; order Ostreida; family Ostreidae; genus Magallana; species Magallana gigas. Next base: position 2,316,957 of record NW_022994865.1, on the reverse strand, counting down.
TGTCTAGCCCCTTGGAAAGTTAGGTTAAGGAAGGCTAGTAATCTTTTAGTGTTTCTGTTAACAAAGTGCACTTTTAGAAATAGCGAAAAAATCATATTATGATACTTCATTTATAAAACTAAATGAAAGCAATCTTGAAATTGGGAAATTATTCCTATTAACGAGTCATTTCAAGTAAGGGGGTAAGGGTCATGCCATGTACAATATTTTTTTTTAGCCCAGAATGAAAATTATTTAAATGAACATGTGTAAGATTTCCTATGGTACTCAGGTGACAGATAAGATGATGTCACTCCTACTAAACGAAACAAATTGATTTTGCCAGTATATATAGGGTCTGTGGGCCTCTTGTTTGTTATTGACTTAGAATAACTGGGAATGTTCTTTGAAAAAAGTATTAAATATGTATACTCAAAAGTAATATCAATAAACACGCCGTGTCCACCCCACTTATGACAAGTCTATCCACTTCTTTAATGTCTTATTTCTCCAAAACTTATTTAAATATGATGGGAGATCTTTAAAAATATGTGGTATTTTTTACTCTTTCGCATTTCTTAAAATAAAAATAAGTATGGGCGCGTTTAATGAGAGTTATATCATTTTTATTCACATAAACAAAAACAGGAAAGAAATTACAGGGAATTACTTAGGAAATCCGTGATAAAATTAACATGTTATAGTGAGATGTCTCCTATCCTTGATATTGAATACATATAAACAATTAACAAGTTTGTCAATAATGGCTATTTAAAACAGCTATAATTTTACGTTCTAATTTATGGGTAAAATAATTGAAATTAAAAAAAATCACTTGGACCTTGTTGATACAATGCAAGATCTTGAGGTTTTGCTAGAAAATAATTCATTTAGGGAAATGAGTCATTATATTCTGTAAGGAACATTGTTTAATTAATAGAACTCATAAATGAAATACATGTATTTATTTTATATTAAAATACTTATTTTACAATTTCAGCTGTTATATAAAAATAACAATTATAAAAAAAAAAAACATGTATATAAGATTTTAAACAGAGCAATATAATTATGGTCATTTTTATTTTTCATCAAATGCTCACAAGCTGAGGCGCGTATAACATTAAAAATGCAAATGCAAACGGGATTTTCACTAGAGCTCGAAATATCTACTCGAATTTATCATCAGTGGCAATATTTACATAAACATTAAATTAGTTAATATCTCTTTCCTGTATAAATGCAGTGTTTTGTATTGATACAAAGCTTTTTAAATATACTGATAATGGTTTTTTTAATACAAATTCATGGTAATTTTCGCTAGTCGGAATGAATATGAACTGGTCTTCTCTCAAAAAAAAGAAATCTTTAAACTTCTTTTGGGCATATGATATATGGTCAACATTTGGCTAGATAAGTCTTTAAAAGTGTTGGTCGTCCTCCTGTTTTTTTGTATCTGAATTAAGGTCTGTGTTTGAAATATTTGTGTGTAAATATAACATGAAAGATTTTAGGTGTCACATAAGTAAAACAAAATATTTCAGACATGAAACAAATATCCCTCTAGTACTCTCTGAGACGAATTTAATGCCATATGTAGCTGAATTTGTTATTCACTATGATCATTTTATACTCGTAACTAGTTTGTCAAATTTAAATAATTCACTGATATCACAATATCAGACGTATATTTTGATACGTTAATCCAGACCTAGTGTATCGATTGTGCTTTTTCTGTTGAACGTCAAACTGAAATTAACCTCTGCTGATCATTTTTATTTGATAAGGTAAAAAGGCTATTCTGTTATTTAATAATTGATCTGTTACCGGAATTTTACAGACATGAAAGTATTTAATGGTGAGTCTGCCACACAGGGAAGTAAACATCGGTGAATGACATCGCATGTACATTACAAAAATACTTCAAATTAGCCGTTTGGTAGATGATGTCTGTGTGCATATATTTGTCGATTATCAGTAAAGTAATATACTTAATTATTGTTCCCTTACTTTACATTGGAGATGCTAATGAAGGACCATGTAGCGGGTAAGGTTTTAGTTTGAGGATGGCCAGGTAGAAGAAAATGTAAGATGGAAATACACATGAACAGGAATTATTCTATATAATTTCATTTTGAGAAGCCAACTCGTTATCAAATTACTAATGATTCAATTAAAGTAGATATACATATAATGGTTTTAAGGAATTTAAGTTAAAGCTAATTGATGACAAGATGCAATGCATCCTTACAAAATGTTACTTTGCTAATTTATAATTCAAATCCGCGACTTAGAAGTAAGTAAAGTAATTTGTACTTAGCATGCATTTCAAAAGGTAAACAAGTTGTGTTTTTCAAAATTTAAAGGTATCCGTATGGATGTTGTCCAAACACAGAATGGGATAAAGAGAATAATTTGTGCAAAGGTAGGTGATACTGTATGCATTTCAATAGATATAAAACAAATGTAGCTTCGTGAGTGTATTCTTTTGCTAAAACAAACTGACAAATAACAATTTAATTCAAATAAAAAGTCAACTACGAATAAATATGTTATTAAGGTGTTTGACTCAGCGTGGTTTATGTTTCCAGCGCACATGGGCATGCATGTTCTTAAAATTAGAAATAAATTTATTAATCAATTCAACACATATTTAAAAGGCCGTGTCAGTTACCATTGACCTTTACATGGAAAGTCAAAATTTTTAAATTGGGCAAAAATCACCCTGAAACATTTGAACAACAACAAAAAAACACATTTTAGACAAATTTAACAAATTTATTCATTGCTATTGGTTTCCATGGCAACAAATGTGATTTACATAGTAAATTCTTAATGAAACATTGTAAAATAATGCAATCTTAGACACATTCAAGTGCAGAGGAGGATCAATGGGAAGGTCAAAATTGTTTTTGATACTGAAAAAATAAAAGATGCATGGAGAGATATTATTTGAATGTCTCTTCGTATTTTTTGAAAGTTTGGTATGGTTGCTATGGTAACCGAAAAATGACAAGGTTTTCATGATGGAAATTTTTTGTGGAAAATTAAGTTTTTTAAAAGTTGAATACTCACAAAACGCAACTACCTGATATAATATATACCATATCAAGTTAAAGATATATCCCAATACTATGAAATAATAAAAGAGAAACTGGTAGTCAGAGGTCCTTTTTTCAGGAATCAAAATTCGCATGTTTTTTTCAATCAATGGATTTTCGCACGTGTTGGCATTTTTGCCTATATTACAACAAATATTTGACAGTTAGATACCAAATTTACAAAAAAAGTACTTCATAATCTCCACAAAGTGTATGACCTTTTTACAAAACAGTAGGAACAGAAATATCAATAACAACGAAATTTATACCCTAGCAAACGACTTGACTGGGATTAGTAAAACATGAAACGTATACTCAGGAAAATAAAGCTTCTCCAGTGGAATATTTGGTTCATGGCTCCCTAATCAATTGTCAACTCTGTTGTATTTACCCTATCTTATAAGTAATAATAAGTATCATTGTTGTACAATGTCTTATACAATATAATCAATTTGTAGACCAAATACGCGAAATCTTTACCATATAAGGAAAGCCGAAATGATGTCACAATGACGCAACAACCCATAGGGACTCCAAAGCTCTATCTACTGGCTAATTTTCATTGCTATATCATGTTTGTTATTCAAGTTATGAACCTAAAAAACAAGAAGTAGTGTCGGTGAAAATCAAGACGACCTTATACTTACAAGGGAGCCCCTTGTGAAATGGTAGCTTAAAACAACTTTCTAGTAAAATTGATCTTGTTTTACTATCAAAGATCAATCAACTGGTCAAATATTAATGCTTACTAAAAGTATGATAGATATGAACGTTAAACAAGAGTGTCTCCTGTGGATGACTTATTTCAAAGTGTGACAGACAGATGGAGTGATGGACAGACTGACAGACGATAGAGAAGTGATCCCTTAGTGTCTCCATGCTATGCAAGCGACACAACTAGGCACCACTATAGCATATCTGGTACCTGATTCTGAGAGACTCTGAGACTAGATGTTTTCTGAAGTGTACAGTCAAAAATTTCACAGAAATAGTTTGCTAGAAATAATTATGAATTCTCTTCAATGTACATTAAAGCATAAGTTAAGCAGGTTTAAACAGATTCTTTCATGAGCATTTTTCCTTCACTATCACCAGTTTTTATATGATGAATTTAATCAGTTAATCAAGCATAAAATAAAGGTCAAATGCAGCATCCATCGCATTCATTTTACACATCAGTCATAGACAAACCATGCAAGCAAGTTTGGTTTATATACCAATTGTAATAAAGTGGGAACAGACATAAAAGCTGTACCTAACCAAATGTCACTGAAGCATAAAAAATAGGTCACATGCAGCATCCGAAGCATCCAATGGACATACCATCCACAGACAAACCATACAAACAAGGTTGGTTTGTATACCACTTGTCATTAGCAGGAACAGACCTACACGCTGATTCGCTGAACATATCCGAGTGTTCTCTCAACTGAAAAAGTGTGGTTTCCTGTATCTAAGTGGTTACACAAACGGCCGTATCTTAAAGATTTAGATATGCATCCATCCTCTGGACAAGTGAATACATTGCTGCAGTCATCTGCACACGATGATTCCACCATTTCTTTGTTGCTGACATCTATACTTCAAGACTTCAATACTTTTTCTTGACATGATGGTGTAAAGAATCTACGTTTGTCTGTGTTTCCATGTGTGGAGATGTTAATGTGACCTTAGATACAGACTTAGGAGTAATTTTAGGGATTACCCACTTTAAATTAATTCCTGCAGTATCATAATTCACTGTTTTGCCTTGTCTGATCTCATATTGCTTCCAAGCAGTCACACTTTTTTTGTAATAACTGAAATCAAAAAGCTGAACGATGTTTTGTAATATCAGCAACACTTTTGGTGGTTAGGTTGCAAAGACACTATAACTTGAACTTTGTTGATCTTGTTTTCAAGAGCAGCCTTGAAGTCACTGGCATTCAAGACATTATCTCCTTCATTCATAAATCCTTTTATGTACCATTTTATATGAGCAGCTTTTCGATCACAAATTGATATACCGTCTTGTCAGTCACAGAAATCAAGTGCAATTCGGTTTATATTCATATCATTTCTGTTCATTTGGTTAATGCTTGGACAACTCCAATGCCATAAACACTGTCGTGTATCCTCGCCGGTAGTGACATGGACAACGTGAAAATGGCGTATCCATTGCAAAAACAATGAGTGTTGTGTTCTTTTATCTATCGACAATGAGGTAAATATTAATTAAAACAATCGTAACAGTCGTTCATGTTTTTCTTACGGTTTTGCAGTTGAATAGAGCGAGTGTTATTTTTGTTCATCGTAAATACAAACGACTTATTTGTAGGAATATCAATCGTTAACGTGCCATTTTAACGCTAAAACCAAGATCTGTTTCGAGATAACGTAGATAATATAACACATACTAAAAATCTGAAGCAGACAAAATTAATTTGAAAGATTACTAACCAAATGAAATCACCTTAATATATTTTTAATACACTAATATGTATATATAAAATAGCAATAACTTCATGCACCTGCTAAAAAGTACGGTTTGGATTAACGAATTATTCCGGTTTGGATGCTAACATATAAATTGTGCAAATGGTACGGTTTAAATACTTTTTAGCTCACCGAGACGAAGTCAGGGGGAGCTTATGCTATACCCTCGGCGTTGGCGTCGGCGTGACCATGCCCCTTTAAGGCTGAATCGTTCTAAATTAATATCGATTGAATGATTATGCAACAGACTTAACATACCGGTATCTGTAAAACACTCTGTGTGCAATTTTCATAACTAAGCCAAGTTATTTTGAGCTTGCATTGTGTAAAATTGAAAAATTCAAATTACGGTATATAAAGTTTTGTTGACTTAAATATGCAAGTCTTTCAACGTGTATGTTTATTTCTTTAAACAATGTGAATTCAAAGGTCAAATGTCACACGACGATCTCCATAATATTGAAAGCATGCTATGCAGTGAGGGCATGTACATGTTTATCGCACAGTAGCGATGCAATATCCCCTTCGCAAAATATAATTAAAAGAACAGTTTAAACTCTTATATATTAACCACATCCAAACCGTATCAGATGCGCATCCAAACCGATCCTATTTGGAAAAACAAGGTCATCCAAACCTGTTCCGTTGTTCACAATTAATCGACATAAACTGCTTATTTACATAATTTTCACATAAACTTAGTAGAAATTTAAAGATTGAATGTGCTTTTAAATAGATTTGACGATCTCATTAATGTAAAAGTAAACAATGTAAGCGTTAAATAACATGAAAACTTTTCAAGAAACGAACGGTGCCGCCATTTTCACGTTATCCAAACATGTCACTACCGGCGCGGATACACGACAGTGATAAACGGAATGGTAACAGCCAGCATTGGCAGACCGTTCATAAAAATTCTGTATTGCTGCATTAAGATTCTTTATTCGATTCAAAGCATCTTGCAGAATGGCAGCTGATGGTATTGAATCCTGATTTACAATACCAAAAACATGAACAAAAGTAGCTGATCTTAATGCTTCCTCTTTCCATGACAGAACACTGATATGCCATGACAGCCCTTTTTAAGCATACCATTTTGCTTGGGACTCTCTAATATAAATAAGTAATACTAAGGTATAACGTATTTGCATTACAGTCACTTATATTAGATATGTTAAGAAATTTAGAAAAATTTGAATGAGCTCCGTCCCTTATTCATGAGATTTAACGAGATTTTGGTATTTCGGTATTGACAAACATCTACCAAAATGAATATGATTAAGTATTGGGTTACATTACTTCAAGAAAGGTGTACTGAAACAAAAACATCAACTGTTCTTCATATCTCGCAAAATCATGAAATTCCTAAGTCGTCTGATGACGTGTCGAGGTTGACTTCGTCACAACGGCGCTTGCAGTTGTGCAGCAAATCAGATTAAAAATGTGGACTTCAGAGATATATCTGGGAATTTAACTCATTTACAACCAAGTCGATGGAAATCGGCATGGGATTTAACTGAAAAAGGTAGGATTTATATGTTCTTTCCCTACATGTTGTTTTATATTATCTAAAATTGTGGAATGAAACAGAAACGAAGCGAAATTCCTCGGCTTCGATTTTGTTTACTTGTTTACGTTAACTTTGTTTTTCATGCAATATTGTGTTTAAACATCAGTTTGGTGACTCGATCAGGCAAAGTAAATGTTCTGCACTTCGCTAACTTTGATCATAAAGAGTATTGAGGCTCATTGTAGATTTTCACTTGTTTCATATCGCGATAATATTATAGCTCGCATTTTCTCCATGTTCAAAGAAAATGTAAAGAATGGAAAGTCCAAACACTGTATATGCTAGCACTATAAAGATTACTGTGAGGAACTGGATTAAATATAGACAAGACTGTATTGTTGTTTATGTAAATTTCATTTAGCTTTATTTTATGAAGATTACATGTATGGATAGACAAAACTAAAATGTTGTCCCAACAGAATTTCCACACATTTTAAATAATGAATATTTGAAGATGCCTGTTGTGATTTAATGAAATTAAAACTGCTATTAGTATGCACAATGATTGACTATTTTTTTTATATTTTCATGGTACGTTCAGCACGATAGTTTGCTAATTATGACATATAATTCATTTTCAGGGTTATTTAAGCTGTAAATGATCCACTGGAGATACTTTGGGGGGGGGGGTGATAAAAAGTTGGTACTTTAAAATATTTCTTTTACTCACTAACCCATGTATATTTGGTTGTTTTTTTTAAAATCATATTATTATATAATGTAATCTATCATAATACTTTTCATTAATACCTATTGAAATCAAATTTGAAATTGATAACTATTCATCACTTCAGGCATTGGTTTTCTTAACAACTGCACTGCCTCTTAATATCAAAAAGACCGAAGAAAAGAACATGTAGAGTTAGTGTGCAAGAAGAATGGTCAATTTCCATAAATTACACATCATGACTGAATAATATTGAAAATCTGAAAACACTAGACTATGTCTTGTTGAACAGTTTGTCACAGAAATGCAGTATCTATTGTATTTGTCAAGTTGATTATTATAATAAATTCTTGATAAATATTGATTTTTTTTCCTTTCTTATTTATTGCAACAATATCAATTATAATAACAAGTAAACCTGATAATATATTAAAAGTATTTCCTATTTCCTATTTATTTACCAGCATAATTAATTATAACATAAGCCATAATGAAACATAAATAAGTAAAATACAAACTCAACTCTTAACCATGTTAATCCACCTCATCCCCCCGCCCTTTTAAAGGCAAAAGATAATTAAAAGATTAATTCATTTTTTTCAATTCAAACAATTTAGTAATAATGACTGGTGTGAACAGAAACAACATTCTAACATTAAACTCGTGAAATTTGCATCTTTTAATTATTTTATGAATGAAAATCAAAATCATGATCTTAGTCAGTGTTGCGTTTGAATTTAACGCAAATGACGTCAAAAGCGAAATGGACCAGATAAGATGTAGTAGTGTAAGGGCATACACTTGATCAAATATATTGAACATTTACATGTCTTAAAGCTGCTTGGTCCGATTTTATATCAAATTTTATCATGCTTTTAAACGATGGCTATGCTTAGTGTATGTATAATAATAGACATTGCAGTAGTTTTACCCGTCAATTATGCCAAATTTCAATGATGAAAAATACGTACAAAATTTGCTAACAAAACAAACGACATTAAAAGGTACCTCGTTATTTTGCCACATGTTAAATTTCATCCCTCACAACGAGACGGGTATGGTTGTATTACGAATTTGACATCGCTTTAAATAAAGGTCGAAATTATCAGTCAAATTACAAATAAACATGTGTACGTTTTGTTCGCTAATATTTCTGAAGTATGCTTTCTTTACAATCGATGCATAGCATGCGGGTTGAATAACCCCAATCATTTGGGGGACTGTGCTGTCCTGAATATGGACTTTTTAAATATAACCCTTGCCTCGCCAGGTCCAAAAAACTCACAATAAACAGTTTACTTGTTTATTTAATGACGAGACATTAAAGGGTAAAAAACTGAAAAAACAAATAAAAACAACAATCACAATATGCTCATAACAAAATAGATGAATAAATTTCACAATAAATTTCGCAATTACAGATTTAGATTTGACAACATTTTGCATTCGAATTTCCTCTTCACCATGATCACAACGAAAAAATAGTAAACATTAGAAAATTTCATTGAAACATTTCTGAATTTAAGCAGAGCATACATTCACACAATATTATGATAAACTTACTCCATGGGGCCACAAAATCAAGTTGCAATTGAGCAATACATAGGACGACCGAGTCGTGAGCCACCAGGCTGACGTTGGCTAAACGTAAACAAAACATAAAACATGAAACCGTCCCGAAACGGCACAAAATGTTCCGGAAAGTGTCAGCACACTCCCCGCCTGACGCCAGTCACTACATAATCACTTCATAATAACAAAAGTCTAACGGTGTGGCACTAAAAGAACTACTTCTGTAACTGGTCGTACGTAATGGACACGCTGTCCGCCTCTGCTTGTGCGAACTTCTATCTTGCGGACCTTGCTGTCGTCATCAGGAAATGTTCGATTGATAACACCCATACTCCAATCGTTGCGATGAGCTTCTTTCTCTCGAAGAAGAACAACATCATCAATCCGTAGATTGTCCTTAGAATCTGTCCACTTTCGTCGTTGCTGGAGAAGTTGGAGATACTCATTGTGCCAGCGCTTCCAAAACTGCTGAGCAAGGACTTGTACCTGTTTCCAGCTAGACACATACATGTCTCTTACATCAAGTTCATGAAACGGTGGAAGATCAGCTTCTGTCTTCTGAGTTAGCAGCATATTCGGGGTAAGTATTAATGGATTGCTAGGGTCAGTGGAAACAGGAACCAATGGTCGGTTGTTGAGTATTGCTGTAACCTCTGCCATCAACGTTACAAGGACATCATGGGTAAGTTGGCGCTTAGGTTGCTTCAGGATAATGGCATCTAAAATTCGTCTAGCAAATCCAATAACTCTTTCCCATACACCACCCATATGGGAAGAGTATGGAATGTTAAATATCCAACAGCAACCATTTTTGCTCAAGAACTTCCTGAGGGGCTGGTCCTCTACATTCACAGCATCAATACCCAATGCATCCGTGCTTCCGACAAAGGTTGTGCCCCTATCAGACCTAAACTCTGCAACTTTTCCCCGAATAGATATGAATCGGCGAAGGGCATTGATAAAGGCAGAGGACGACATATCTTCCACCACTTCAATATGGGAAGCTCTGGAAGAGAGGCATGTGAACATTATAGCCCACCGCTTGCTATTTGCACTTCCTCCACGCGTCTTCCGGGTCACTATCTCCCAGTGACCAAACATGTCAACACCCACATAGGTAAATGGTGGAGACTGTCTAACTCGGACAGATGGCAGGTCTGCCATTTTCTGTTCTAATCGTCCACGCAACTTGCGGCATGTAACGCAGTTAAAGATGACAGAGGACACTAGCTTCTTGCAACCGACAATCCAGTAACCCGCACTTCGTACTGCTCCTTCTGTATAGTGCCTTCCCTGATGATGTACCAAGTCATGATGATGGCTAATGAGGAGTCTACCTATGTGCGAACGAGGGATGATGCAGGGGTTCTTAAGGTTATGTTCTATGTCAGCAGCTTGCAGTCGTCCACCCACTCGCAGAATAGAATCATCATCTAGGTAAGGGTCGAGGTTGATAATAGAACTGTCCTTTGAAATGGTCCTTCCAGATTGAAGACATGATATTTCCTGATGAAAGGTCTCCTGCTGAATTGTCCGAACAATGAACACTTCTGCAAACCGACGGAAACTTGAGGAAAATCTATCACTCTCAACTCCAAGCTTCTTCAATATTCTATATCTCAGTGCGCTCAAGGCATTGACCAATGAGTTCCATGTTGAAAATCTATCAAATCGTTCTACTCCAAATGGCTTCTTTGTAACAGTCTTTAAGCTTGATAGTTGTGGTCTTACATTACTATCATTCTCAGCATCCACTAAAGGAAACACTTCATTGCAGTCTTGAGTCTTAAGGAGACTGTCAGGTCCCTTAATCCACTTACTTCCTTGGAGATCTCTTGCAGCAAATGATCTTGATCCAATATCTGCTGGATTCTTTTCTGACTGCACATAAGACCAATGATTGGCTGGAGCAACCTTAAGTATCTTCTGTACTCTGTTAGACACATAGGTATAAAACCTTCTTGAAGTATTGTAAAGGTAACCTAACACTATGCGACTGTCGGAGTAGAACTGAGTATGGTCCACTTTGTGGTCTAAGTTGTCTGTCAAAATGGTAGCAATTTCACTTGCAAGTACAGCTGCACAAAGTTCCAGTCGGGGAACTGTGTGTCCATGTGTAGGTGCCAACTTCGATTTTCCAAGCAAGAATCCAGTTTCAGCATGTTCCGTGTACAGTACTTTTAGATAGGCAACCGCAGAGATGGCCAACTCGGAGGCATCACAAAATACATGAACTTCTACTCTAGAAGAGTTTTGCAAACCTGAAGACGTGTAAGACCGAGGAACACTAATATGAGATAAATCTTGAAGTGAATCACACCAATTTCTCCATTCATTCTCAAACTCAGTAAGAGGATCATCCCAATCAGATGACAAATCCAAGGCCTTACGAAACAGCATTTTTCCTCTGAGTGTCACAGGACCGATGAATCCAAAGGGATCATAGAGACTGTTTAACGTGGACAGCATCCCACGTTTCGTGAAGGGTTTGGACTCCATAGTCACATCTACCTTAAAGGAATCCGCCTGTAAGTCCCAAGTAAGTCCTAGACTTTTCTGTAAGGGTGCCTCATCTAGTCTCAAGTCAATGCACTTCAAGTCCTTGGCTCTTACTTCTTCTTCAAATGCACTCATTACTTCTTGAGAATTGGAGGCTACTTTGTGTAATCTCAACTTCCCGCCTTCCATCAATGCCTTCTGAGTCTTCTTGATGAGCTCAACAGTTTGCTTCTCATGCGGCATTGACACCAACAAATCATCAACATAGAAGTTTCGCTGTACTATTTCTCTGATTTCAGGATCCGGATGGTCAGCAACAGATTGTCTCAAGCCATATGTCGCAACAGAAGGCGAGGGCGTGTTACCGAAAACATGCACCGTCATTCTATATTCGATAAGTCTATCCGATGGGTCATTGTTCCTGTACCATAGGAAGCGCAAGTAATTTTGATGTTCTCTGGACACACGGAAACAATAAAACATTTGTTCAATGTCCGCCATTAGTGCAGTTCTCTCCTTGCGAAAACGAAGAAGCACACCGAGTAGGTTATTGGTTAAGTCTGGTCCAGAGAGCAGCACCGAGTTCAACGAAATTCCCTCATACGAGGCAGAAGAGTCAAAGACCATTCTAATTTTGTTTGGCTTCTTTGGGTGGTAAATGGCAAATATTGGCAAATACCAACACTCATCGTCTGATTCTAAAGATGGGGTTACTTCGGCATGCCCTTTAGACAATATCCCTTCCATAAAGGTTAGGGCATGGTCCATTTTGGTAGGATTCTTCCTAAGATTGGTGTCGAGAGATCTGGCTCTCTTGATAGCTTGAGAATAATTGTTTGGAAGTCTGGGTCGTCCAGGCTTAAACGGCAGGGGAGCCGTCCATTCCCCTAAAGAGTTGGGATGGAACTTACTTTCCATGATTCCTAGGAATATATTATCTTCCTGTGAAGGCCCTGGCTTATCATCATTTGGTGTTCTTTCAAATATGGAAGACATATCATCTTCGTCAACAGGAGGAGCCTTACCTGTGAGTGAGCTGTTACAAGGCAACAAGATAGAAGGTCTCCCATCATTATGAAGGTATACCTTGTTAACTGATATTGTCGCAGGTAAATGAGCCTTGTTCAATCATGTCTCACCTATGATTGTCCAACCTAGACTCAACTTCTGAGCATATGGAGCATCATGGCTGATTCTCTGATCGAGAACATGATGTGCTATGATCAAATCCCGTCCAATAAGAAGCAGTATCTTTGCTTGAGGGTCTAGCTCCGGAATGTGACTAGCAATGTTTGCAAGATGTGGGAATCGTTTAGCTATATCAGGTGTTGCTATCTCATTACGATTATCCGGAACGGCGTCACACTCTATGACAGGCGGTAATTGATGAGTTGTACTGTCATCCAATGATGTAACTAAAAGGTTTTAGGCAACCCTGCTGGTCATGTTCCTGACACCAGAACATGTTTCTAATTTAAAGTTCTTTGTCTCAGTTTTGATTCCGAGCAAGTCAAACAATTCACTCTTTGCTAGGGAGCAATTACTTTGGTCGTCAATCAAGGCATATGTTCGCACAAAATTGTCTGGATTTTCTCTATCATACACCTTGACAAGAATTGTCTTGGAACATGATTTACCTCCAGGAATAACACCGCAAATCTGGGCGCACTTGTTGTTGACAGTTTTCTTGGTCTCTGAATTCTCCTTTTGCTCCCCGCCTTGAGGTCTGCCATAATCAATGTGTAATGCTGAAGGATGCGAGTTACTAGCACATACAGAACATGCCACTTTCTCATAACAGTTCTTAGAAAAATGTTCTGCTGAATTGCAACACTTGAAGCAAATTCCGTGTTTCAATAACACGTCTGTGCGTTCCTTCATGGGTTTTGTGCGAAAGGTTCTACACTTGTTTAAGGCATGAAAGTCATTTGGATGAATAGGGCATCTTTTAGATGGGTCTAAGCTTTCCTTTCTTCTCTCTCTACTGTCAACCTCTACATCTGTCTTTCGATTTATTACCGGTACCCTGCGTTGAATGTTTTCCTTATTTCTTTCCCGTACACAAAGTCCAGGGTCATTTCTTATCTGACTTTCAACGATGAATTCCACAAAAAACTTGAATGGAGGATGTGGTAGTCCACTGTGTCTCTTATAGGCTGCAGCTCTTGTAATCCACTTCTCTTGAAGGTTCATCGGTAACTTTTTCACAACAGGTAGGATTCCACTGGATGAGTCGAAGTACGACAAAAGAGTTGCATAGGTAGGATCCTCTTTAATTGCAGCAATTTCTGTTAGCAGATCCGCTAAGTCATAAAGCTTTTTGCAATCATTAATAGAAACCAATGGAAATCTGTCTAGTTTTGATTTCAAGGCTGCTTCTACAAGTTCCACTGCCATAACGTTCTTGTAGACATTGCCATATCAAATCAACTGCCTTCTCAGGATCCTTTGGATTAGCTGTTCTCATTGTCATGGCAAATTTTTTGACTCTGTCCCCAGCCACTTAATGAGAAGATCCAACTCTTCGCCAGGTGAAGCTCGTAGTTCTCGAAGAATTCCTTGGAAGCTGGTTTTCCAAGCTGTAAATGCTTCTGGTTGATCAGTGAAGGACATAAACCTTGAGGTAAGTAGATCCTTTTTAAGCAAAAATGAGGTAAAGTCAGCTACGTTAGGATTTGGTTGAGCTGTTTTCCTTGGCATCTGAGGTTCAGGGGATTTTACCTTAGGCCCATGCTCATAGGGAGTTGAAATGAACTTAGGTGGTGGTAACTGCGCAAAGGTTGCTGATGACTGACCCTCTAATGATCACAGGAAATGGGACATAATATCCTCCTTTGGCATTTGGGAATGATGCTCTTCCTTCAGTACTGCATGAAAATCTAATAGCTCTATATGGTCTCTTGCAGCTTTCATTTCTGCCTCTGCCACAGCGGTTTCCTTTTCCTGTTTAAGTAGACGCAAGTCCATTTCGAGCTGAGATTTTCTTTTTTCTAAGGTCAGTTCATGTTTTAAAAATTTTAGGCGAGTCCTTTGTTTCTCAACGTTTATTTTCTTTTTAAGAAGAATAGCTGATCGGCTCTGTGATGATGTTGACTTCTTGCTGCTGCGACTAGTATACGTGGATTCCGAAGCCATCCGTTGGGAAATATCATCTGCGGTCTGAAGAATGCGATCAGCAATAGCTGCCAGGAACCGATCCACAACACCCTTCCTCTTAGAAAATACTTCAAAGTGTCTTGATCTTTCGGCTGAACTTTCTGCAGTGTTTGTTCCGATCAGGAATTCCACCAAATTATCAGACGACGCCACAAATTCCTGACGGAGACATGAAACATCATCTTGATATCGCTGCATCACATGTGGTTCAATATCTGTGGCCTTTGAGTTAAATTCAAAAATTTCTGTTTCAATATCTTTCCATATGCGATCAAATGCAGTTGTCAATTTTTGTACACAAGATTCGTATAAAGAATTTCCCTTCTCTGTTAAGGTTTTTTGACGACTAGGGTAGCGAGGAACATTTTCTTCCTGTTTGATAATTTCTTCCATTGGGTCACACATGGTTGATATTAAAAATGTGCACAATGTGTAATTCTAATCACAGAACTGTTTTTACAACATAAACATGCATAGAACTGTTAATATCAGCAAAGTTCATGAGTCAAATTTGTTGAAAATGTACTTGAAATATCACTGAATTGTTACCACAATTGTGATATGCCCATGTACTCACAAAAAAAAACGTTTTATATATCTCAACAATGCACTATGCAAAAATTACACTGCATGAAAAACCCGTTTCGTTTTATCAAATTGACTTACTGTAACATGATAAATGCCCAATAAAATCACATGCAAATGATGGGCAATAATAATGATGGTGCAATGATATCTGATTTAGATGTATGTTAAATGTACATACAATGTTCCTAAAAGTTTGCTAACAAAATGTTGACAATAAAAGTATGTCAAATATACACAGACATCACACATCTACTGTTAAATGTTGTACTTCAAGTCAATACAAAAAATCATAATGTTGGAAGCCTACAATGTTAATGTCTATAAGCAAAGAGGAAATAGCTGACTAATGGAGGGGTGCTGTTTTGATGATCACACTGCCCTGTAATTCTGCTCGGTGGACACAATGTGTCAAACATCAGGAATGGAACCGCAACTAGTTGTGGTGATGATGGATTTTTTACTGTGCTGTCCTGAATATGGCCTTTTTAAATATAACCCTTGCCTCGCCATGTCCAAAAAACTCACAATAAACAGTTTACTTGTTTATTTAATGACGAGACATTAAAGGGTAAAAAACTGAAAAAAACAAATAAAAACAACAATCACAATATGCTCATAACAAAATAGATGAATAAATTTCACAATAAATTTCGCAATTACAGATTTAGATTTGACAACATTTTGCATTCGAATTTCCTCACCATGATCACAACGAAAAAATAGTAAACATTAGAAAATTTCATTGAAACATTTCTGAATTTAAGCAGAGCATACATTCACACAATATTATGATAAACTTACTCCATGGGGCCACAAAATCAAGTTGCAATTGAGCAATACATAGGACGACCGAGTCGTGAGCCACCAGGCTGACGTTGGCTAAACGTAAACAAAACATAAAACATGAAACCGTCCCGAAACGGCACACAATGTTCCGGAAAGTGTCAGCACAGGGACGAAACCAAGCGGTTTCATTTTCTAAACATTCCCGTGATGCATTTTGGTTTGTTTTTTCGTTTGCCCCAAAAGAAAGTATTTTTATTTACTTTGGATATTTCAAACTTCGAAAATAGACTGATTCTGCTGGTGTAAATAGGAGAAAGTCCATAACTTTCTAAGATAAATGATTTGTATTGAAAACATGTTGATACTGTTATAACAGAAAAATCGCACCAAGCAGCTTAAACATTATATCCCCATTTTATTAACAAGTGCTGGGAGCTGAATGAAATCGCTACGCATTTCATAGAAATAAGCGTTAATTGTAGGAATTCCTTGCAAATTGCTGGTCATACACTGTTTAAGTTGAATTTAATAATTGTTCTCAATTGAATATTTCAAACTCCCAGCACTTTTCGAATTTTTTGACGTTCATTTTATAAGTTAAAAACAGAAACAATTTTATTTGTTCATGTTCAGCCCTTGCATTTTGCATGTTTTGGTATTATTCCTGATTCATCTATTTTTAGCAGTATCACATGGCAGGGTATCCCCAAGCGACTCAAAATTAGACCATGCGATAACGGATTATCTAATTTGTATATCGATAAAATATCACTTTGTGTAACAATTTTTTGGAACTGAATATCAAGATTATCCAAAAGCTAATATTCTATGTGATAAATATCGCTATTTTTTATGGACGTCCTTAACATACCTGAGCAAAGACAATGTACGTTTGTCACTTGATATGTTTCTCAAAATGTCATAAATTTCTCAAAATATTGTAACGAGGCCCTTAAGTTGTCGATTGGAACCCCCACCCTTAGGTCCCGGGCAATAATCCTGCAAACAATGATGCAGATTTATTTTACAACTGCAGAGATACAGTCTGGCATTGAGATAGACAGACAGGCAGGACAAATAAAAAAATGTCCATGGTCTTTGGGCAAAATAATTCAGTACATGTAAAAATGTCAACACAAACCTTTATTTGCTCCATATCCATTGGATCTGCTTGTACTTCATGGTCATTTGGAAGTTTACATTGCAACTCGTTATCATCATGATTCTCCTGAAAATATTTTACACCTGTTTACAGACTTACCTGATCCTATAGTATATAGTGGCTGAGATTTGTTATAAGACATTAAACTGAACAAAGGGGATACTCCAAATTAGTTTTTTTTCTCAACTTTAAATTTATTGACGTTAAATAAATACAGTGTTCAAGGTACATGTGTCACCTGCATTGCTATTGACTCAATTTACCTTGACCAGGGAAAGATATTATCACAGGAAATCAACATGTGAAATATCAACTCCTTATATCACTTCTCATTTAAAAGTTATGGTTAATGTTAATCTTTTTCTCCAAAAATTAATGAAGCAGGCTTCCCTTTCTTCTGCATTAGCACAGTCCAGGAAATACATTTATTAACTTTTAAACAAAAAACAAGATAGAAAATAATATTTTACCAGAAAAAACATACAAACTGATAATTTGCTTCAAGATACACAATGCAATATCTTTGCATGTACTTGAATGTCAGACAAAGGAACAGGGAGACAAGGTGATTGCAAGTCCCTTTTTTACCTACATACATGCTACTGCTGGCTAACAGCAGGCATAATAAATATGCATTATAGTGTAGTTATACAGATGAGAAAAACATTTAACACACCTGTTTGTATAAGGAGATTATGCTGTTTGTTGAGAAAGAATAATTATTTTATTGTTCTTTTGTAATGGTTCCTTTTGAATTGCTCCGGCAATTTTTGGCACATTTCTATCCTAAAGAATACATCTTGCTTGATCTCCACCCAATCCCAAGAATGTATCTTTAATTCAAGAACAGTTTAAAAATAAATAACACAAACAATCTGGAATGCACTTCTGTATATGACATTTTATTAAGGCTAAAATCCTTATAATGTTGATGAAGGGCACATATCAAAATAAAATAAACAAGTGTTTTAGAATACAATATATACTGCACGCTCAAGAAGCTTGTATATTTACCAGAAATGACATACATCATACATGTTATGTTTATAAATGTATAGTGCAATACCTGTGTTTTGGGCAGCAGGTAAGTTTTTCATCGTCCTCATTAAAAAAGTTTTCCCTTATCTTTATTAAGGCACATTCGTTTGCTATACTTCTGCGATTGATGGAAAGCTTCTGTAGATTGAATCTACAGAATTTTGGCAGCAGGTCAAGGGTAATAATTTTCTTCCCAAGTCTTTGTTAATCAATCAGTCCACACCAAAAGGTTGATGATGATCTGAAACTGCACACAAACTGGGGCACACCTAAAAACAATATACAACTATGATGAAGATCAACTATTTTTATAAAATTTGAATTTAAAAATCCCTTGAAAAATATTTAAATAAAATTTGATAAACTAAAACACTGATATTAAAAGTCATGAAGGGCCCCGTTGCAAAATTTCGGATAGAACAAAGTATAGTTTTTTGGAATTTGATTTTTCCCCAAAGTATCATTGTGATTTTGAGGCGTATTTGAAAAACAGACAAGTATGGCTGAAATTCATCTCGCAAAAAAGACACAGTCTCACATTTGCAAAATAGTCTCGTATTCAGCAATTGTGCTCAACCTGATCAAGGGCGTAGGCACCGGCCACCCCCCCCCCCCATGTTTTTGGGAAGCCAAAATATCCTATAGTAAATAATTATAAATCCTGGTTCTCCTCCACTCACGCTTCTAGGAACAGGAGCAAATTTTGAAACCAGTGTTGAGTCCATTATCCTAGTTGCTATCCCCCTTTTCGAATCAATATTAGTTTCCTGAAGTTTTGTCAACTTTTTGTGTTGTTGTGATGCTGATACATACGAAAGCCGAGAAGGATCATTCGAGATTCGAGATTCAAAATACGAGATTCGAAATACGAGATTCGAGATTCGAAATTCGAGATTCAATATCTAAATTAACCAATCAAATCATGGATCTGAAACCTGTATCCTAGCAACATCAAACTGTTCTAAATAAAGATCATTCGTACATGCTCTTTCCTACAAATAAATGTCTTAATAGCTCTTATATAGTGGTTATAACATGGTTAAATTAACATTGATGAATTAACCCCACACAGTATAAACAATTAGAAATAACACTGTTGGCTTTGCGAATCTAAGTGGTTTTGTTTGCCCTGTATGTATTTCCCCCCGAACAATTTTAACCCGAAGTGTATTCGCCCCAACTGTGTAAAAATCGGCTCGCGAAGAAAGATCTGTTTAATCTAAATGTTTTACCTATGAAACGAAACTCAATGAAATAATCGACATGTCAAAAGGTTATGATGAAGTTTTAAACCATAGAAGATATAATGATTTACAACCTCAAAGACAAAAATCCAGATAAGAATATGTCGATATGAGAGAGAGAGAGAGAGAGAGAGAGAGAGAGAGAGAGAGAGAGACAGACAGACAGACAGACAGACAGACAGACAGACAGACAGACAGTTTTGTAGTGTCAAATTCAGTTTTGATTTAGAATTTGAAATTGATTTGATTTGTTACAAGCATATATGGACAATAATTACGCCTCTAAAAGGAGAAAAGAGAGGAGGTAGCTAGGGTAGGGCAGACCAACAAGCAAGCTTTAATTTTAACGGTGTTAGCGCACCTGTGATTTACATCGACTCTCTCTCTCTCTCTCTCTCTCCACCTAGCATGTCCTTTTCCGTGAGGGGGTTTGGGGTATTTGTGATGTCTTACATTAGCTAGCGAAAATGGTAAAAAAAAACCATGAAATTTTCTTTAAATTGTGTGCGGATGTTGTACTCCAATAATCTGGGGGGGGGGGGGCTATAAAGTCCTTATTAGTTTGCCAGTTATTCTGTCCCCACTTTGTTTTCTCTTCGTTTTCCAGGGTTTTTTTTATTTGGCTCGGCAAATTAATATAAAACTTTTTGTGTAGCTCCATAACGATGCACTGTAGATAAATTATGAGTAGTTTTACTTTTGATAAACAGGTACATATCCGTACTTGATTTTTAATTTGACTCTTATAATCGGATTTAATATTCCAATAAATATAGGGTAGGAAATAGTAGACGGGACTTTTTTGCGCATATCCTACTGTACCATTCATTCAACACAGGTATTAGCACTCATCGAGTTCGACTTGCTTTCCTTTTTTTCATCCACTGGATTTAAAGCTATTAATTTTTGAAAATATTTTGAATTTATGGCCTGATTATATATAAATAAGAGCTGCGCTGGTGCATCTATTTACCCAAATGGACCAAAATATAACCAATGAATCTAAAAAATTTGACAAAATTAGTTTTAAACGTACGACTCTTTTTCAATTCTAATCGGGTATGTCCTTTAGAAAAATCTTGAACCACACACATTTTAGCAAATAAAACGACAATTGTTTCATTTTTTTATGGGGAGGGAGGTGGTGCCGGTAAAGGACATGTATTGCTTGTGGCAGTTGTGCTATACTCTCATTTGTTATAATAGGTAATACTACATATTGATATAAAATGAAAGTTTCAAATTACACTGTACATAACTTCTATCATGCATTTTGACCCGTGCGATAGTTTAAAACAATTTTCAAAGCATTTAATGTAATTCAACCGATCATTTTTGAAATTTAATTTTCTGGATCCCCGCCTGATACGTCCGCCTTCTTGTATATTAGAATTACATGTACGTTGACCATATAACCGGCTATGTTATGGGACGATAGCATTTTTTATCAATGTTTTTGCAGGATATGTAACAAATAACAGTCTATTTGTTGGTTTTTGCACTGATTATTTGAGATAATTTTATAATAATTTTATGCATTCCACACACCACTCACAGTTTCTTTATTTGATGTTATGTGTGTATGGCGACAAATTGGTAAATTTGCACCACTCACCCCTTGTAGCTTCATCCTGATTACATTTGATCTGGCTAAGTGTAATGTAGTAGTATATTAAATACACACATCTTTGTTTGCAGTGCTTATTTACATCTTTAGAGATTTACTTACAAAAAAAGTAAACATTTGTATGACTTATATGTTATTATTGTCAATTTTGGTGCGGGGGGGGGGGGGGGGGGGGGGGGTAGGAAACTACAGAGAAACTTGGCTGTGAAACATATGCTTTTAATCTTTCTTATTGATATATCAATGAATGAATTATAACAAAATACATGTACAACAATTACAACAAATATTCATGCACAATCAAATTTTTAAAAAGTTTTACTGTTCTCTGCACAAGAAATCGGCAATGTGAACAAATTGGCACCCTATCATCCCTACCTTTAATTGTAGAGAGTAGGTATCCTTCTATATTGAAAACAATTCCAAAAGTAAGACTCATAATAAGTTGTTTACTGAGGAAAAGGAAAATAAATTGTATTTATTAATAATTCCGTATAATGTGATAATATCTGAATGATTTGTTTATAATCATAGTACTAGTGTATCACTGTATGCATACATAAAAACGATAAGTAATGCTTATATTTATTAGTGAAACAGGACAGGTTATTTATATTTAGATTATTTAGATACATGTACTAATCTTCATGCGGGGATCTAGAAAGGAAAGGAATCTGGAACCCCTCCTCGGGAAAATTGGAGCTTATTAAATTTACATAGTAAAATTTTTTAAAATTGGCCTAGGACCTCCTACAGAAAAAATTAGCTACGCTTATGAAGTTCTCTACCATAACCGCATTTTTACACAAAAGGGGTGAATAAACCCGGGTTGGTGGTGAAATACCCCAGGGTTCAAACGCATCAGGTGGAAATGCACCAGGGCAAACAAAATCACTTAGATCCGTGAAGCACACTGCATTATTACTAGTCTACTTAGATATTCTGTGTAAAAGTAAATAATTATTTAGTTAGGTAGGGAGAAGTGAACATAGCATTTATTAAGAGCTATAAAG
The DNA here is from genome assembly GCF_902806645.1 of Magallana gigas. Lineage (NCBI taxonomy): Eukaryota > Metazoa > Mollusca > Bivalvia > Ostreida > Ostreidae > Magallana > Magallana gigas. The sequence continues at coordinate 2,294,480 of NW_022994865.1, read as the reverse complement.
ACATTTATTTGTAGGAAAGAGCATGTACGAATGATCTTTATTTAGAACAGTTTGATGTTGCTAGGATACAGGTTTCAGATCCATGATTTGATTGGTTAATTTAGATATTGAATCTCGAATTTCGAATCTCGAATCTCGTATTTTGAATATCGTATTTCGAATCTCGAATCTCGAATGATCCTTCTCGGCTTTCGTAGATACATGTATCTCAATTAACATCATGTTTTGGTGTACTGGATCTGGAATAACAGAATACTGTTGTTGAATGCAAATGAATGCTATACTGTAAAGCTAATGAGGTATACCGGGTATGACTATAAATATGATGAAATATTGCTTGAAATAGTACTTGTCAAAAGAACAGTAACATACAGACATACAGGAGTGGAAATCTGCCAATTTGACCTTATCAGTGGTTGATAAATATGCTCTTAATAATAAAGTCCGAAATATCTGACGTTTTCAATGCTTTTTTCAAGATTTTGATATTTTAATGCCAGGAAAACGTCAGAACCGGCGCCGTTACGAAAACTAGAAATTTCTCTGTCTGCAATCGAAGTTGATTTTCCATACCTGGGAACCAAATTAAATGCCGTTGTCACGATTCATCAATGGCACAATGCTTGTAGTACTCGACAATATCGATGAAAAGAAAACATCACTCTTCACTTCGATACAGGACTTGAAATTTGTTTTTAAAAAATGTGTAAATCCCAAAATGAAAACAAATATCGACAGTCAGATAAATGTTTCTATCGGATAATATATTCTATAAACAAACCATGAAATCGATGTTAGTGAGTACCAGAATATCAAACTATTGATAAATTGTGAGTTTGGCATTTCATTCACTTTGCAAGTATCAAAAATCAACCCGAGAATGCCGCCTCTAGTTGGAGGCGGCATTCTCAGTTTTCGAAAAGGCGCCGGTTCTGACGTCTTTGGATGAGGTCTATTCGCCGGACAGTAACATGTAAAAAAGGTCAATAACTTGTGTTAGGTATAAGCCTGAGGGTTTCAGTTTTTTTATATATGGATACAGGGCTATCGAAGTATGCAAAGACTTGTTTGATAATGACATATCTATTCTACTATATTAAAATAATAGACTCGAAATTTTGAGCTTTAATACCGAGAAATCGGAAGAGTACTGTCTTTTGTTTTATATATTATTGACATCATTGGTACTTGAAGATTACCAATTTATTCTTATTTTTTTCTCAATAAGGCTTCGCTAATTAATACTCAACGAAAGTTCCTATAAAATATCCAACAATCGTCTGAATTTTTCAGATTTTACAATCTTGCGCATGCGCATTACATTCACGCTAAACCATGGGATGCTCTTTAGTTAATGTTCCCACAATATCACATTTGCATGGATAAACTCAAAAACTATAATACAAATACGTGTAAATTTTTATTAAGAATTTTCTATATGTTCTCTTCATGAAAGAAAATACGGGAGATAACTCTAACTCAGTGTGTTTAATATGAAAAACCCCGAGAGTTCTGAAAATCAACATGGTGCACAAATTTGATGTATCTATTTCGTAAATGTCAGACATATTACGCAATGTCAACCTGTGCATGCAGGGGCCAAAGTCTAGTTTAATATATAAAAAAACTTGACCAGAATGAGCAATGATCGCCAAAATGAACTGCCGCAATGACGAAGTCGACTTTATAAAACACCTAATATCTCAAAAAGTGTTTAATATCTTTTTCATTCGGACACACTTTTTATGATCACAACATCACAACAACCAGACCAATAAAATGTGTACTCATATACATAGATTATCTAACATCTGCTTTTTTATACACAATTATATATATATATATATATATATATATATATATATATATATATATATATATATATATATATATATATATATATATATATATATGTCACATTTTGATGATTTTTAATAAAAATACACATACCTGTGAAAGAAGTACACTTGAAATTGATGAAATGGAAAGCATCCAAGATATCATCATTGATGAATTATCCCTTTTCACTCATAAAAGTTTACAGGGAGGAAAACAAATTTCTTATGGAGATTTATAATTTGAAATGTTTACATCTTTTTTCCATTCGGAAGTACTCGGGACACCTCGCGCACTTTTTCAACGTTATCATCTGGGCTTATTAATGGCTGATTCAATGCAAAATCTCCGTAGACTTTCTATTTTGGGATGTGTACTGAAACCTGAAGCGGTAGAGGGGACGTTTCAAAACAGATAATCTGGAAATTTTTCATATTAGTTAATGAACGTTGTTTGGGCACAAAGGTATTTATTATTATCGAAATATCAAGGTAAAAGTGGTGGAAGCAAAAACTCGGGACAGAGTATAGTATTTTTTTTTTATCTCAAAGGTTATTATATTATTTACACAGTAAATAGAACAGTACCAAAGCTAAAATTGAATTAAAAGCTGCTAGTCTATGTAAGCCGTGATGGTGATTTAATCATCCGTCGCAATTCCGGAACAATGGGAATTGACATGTTATCATTTTGATAAAGATAGGTTGAAAAATATTTTCTTTATCCACAGAAAAATGGCGTTTAGATCATATGGTTTGGGTACTCGATTCTTCACATTATACTTGTACATTTTCCAGAATTCATTTTATTAAAACTTTTGTTATTTTGTTACATCCATGTGAGAAAGGTTAATACACCTTACATAACAAAACAATAGTGAAATATATTATTCTTGGAAAATATTAGAGGTTTATAATATCTTAAACAAAATCATTTTAAAAACTAAGACATACTTCGACATGTACAATAGGAGACGCCATAATCAACATAACACATCTATAAGAGCAAACTTAAGAGAAGTTTTGTAAAATAAAGAATAACGGAAATGTTTGGAGATGTGTTTTTCGCAATGAATATTGCATTTGTATTATTTTATCACTTTTATATAATAACTAACTATTCTGATAAATAATATGCATGTAGATTAATAATGCTGAAAAAAAATATTGTATATTTTAAAAAAAACACTATTTCATTTCCATAATGCTCACAGATATTTTTTACTTGTAAACTGAACAGTATTTACTTAAATGAAATGCTTAGACAAGGGCATTTATAGTTTTTAAAACGTTCATCTTATTTAATAAAGATTGTCCACCTGGGTACTTTTGGATAAATTGCAGTAAGACATGCCCATATCCTTTCTATGGGAACAATTGTAATCAGTCATGTCCTTGCAATGAAACGGTCTGTGATTTTCAAGATGGATGCAGAAAAGGCAAGTACACTTATACATATTTCTTTTTATTGAATAACGCACTTATTTATAAAAATAACTCTCTTTTATTTCCAGGGTAAATCACAAAAGGTGAAAAAAAATGTTTGCAAAGATATATAATTTCTAAATATTCAGTCCAGGTTATTTTTTATAAAAAATGGTGGGGTTTTTTTTACATGTAAAGGGAGTTTCTGATTCAACTCGAAATGTTTAAGTACGCTGAAATAATGTGGTATTATCAAACCTTCATCAGCTTTGGATAATTTTGTTAAAACCCACGTTTCAAAACGTTGTCAATTAAAATATAATGAAATATAATTAGTTTCTTGTTTCAAGTCAACACTTTACCCCATGAAGATTAAGATATTTAAAAAAATCAATTAAACAATAAAACTATTATTCATTCTCTCTCTCTCTCTCTCTCTCTCTCTCTCTCTCTCTCTCTCTCTCTCTCTCTACGCATAGGAAGGGTTGTCATACTCCTCTTACATGTTTTATCATGTTCTATTTAATTTTTTGATTACCCGACTTTATACACGTATCATATGAATATTCTCTCTCTCTCTATCTCCTTCTCTCTCTCTCCTATAAAAAAGAAGTTGTTAGCGTGTTTCATGTGCTCTTTGCAATGACTGCAATTTGTACATTTACATGTACATCCGATTGAAACACAAAAAGTTATCCATATCTACAGATTTAAATATTTTTTATTCAATTATTCGTAGATAATTTGTACATTTACAAACACATAGAATACTTTTATTTTCCTGCAGCACGTTACACAGAAGAAAAAGCCCATATGTCCGGACAAGTAAAAGTTACCATGATGGCTAGAACTACATCTGCGTGTAAGACTTGTGTCAATTATTCACGCACTGACAACGTCAAGAATAATTCAAAAATCCGATGAGCAATGGAAACAGGTTTTTTTTCTACAAAAAAGTAATTTAAAATATCAAAGTGATATATTAGTTGTGTCTAACAGCATTTTCCTATTTTCTTTGATTTAACAATTTTTACATATACATTTGTTAGAGATAAAATTTATTTGCAATAGATTGCGGTGATTTTGAAAAGTACGATCTTATATAAAGTTATCACTTCTTAACCAAAAGGAACCTAAGACCGTGGAACACAACAATAGCAATACAAAACATAACCAGATGAATAACACTGAGTGTTCCAATTTGATAAAATATTTGTTTCGTTGTAATATTTATTACTTTTACGTTTTATTGCTACCTGCACTAAATATGACTACTTTCTAAGTCAAATTGGTCTATATACATTTCCACGTTTGTTGGTTGTCTATACATATGTTACATTAAAGTTTTAAAATTCAGAGAATTTAAAACTATCTATAAAGACTGTTATAGATAAGTTTAGAAATCTTCGATTTTAAACTTTTAATGTAACACATATGTATTTTGGTTCCAAAGTACAGCCAAACTTCATTTGTTCACGGATTTAGAAAAAAAAAACAAAAATAACGAGCCCAACTTTTGTCATGCCTAAACAAACAGTACATGTATGTTAAAATTTCAAGCATTTACTAAATATTGTTACTGAGAAATCCTTGACGAAAATTTGTTTGAAAATTTAGGCTAAAATTTTAAAAACTCGTCATTTAACAGGAAGTTGACGTCCGATTGTTACAAATGAATAGAATGCCTAGTATATAAAAAAAAATGTGTTCAATTTCAAGCATCTGTAATAATCTGTAAATGCATAGCTCATTGATGAAAAAGTTTTCCGGCCAATTTTTTCTTTGATATATATATATATATATATATATATATATATATATATATATATCGTCCCGATCCTCTCAAATTGTCGTTTAACTGCATTCCACCTGTATCTCAAACGACCGTGTAGTGAGCGACCAGCGCGCTAGTTTCCCTTCGTCATCGAAAGCAAGATTTTTGTCTTGCCTAGATGGCCCAGTGGTTAGCGCGGTGGCCGCTAACTGCTAGGAGAATGGGTTCCAGAGGTCGTGAGTTCAAGCCCCGGCCGGGGCGGAGGTGGAGCTCCAAAAAGGTGAAAATCTCTGTGCTTTATATATATATATATATATATATATATATATATATATATTTAAATAATCAATAGACAAATTATTACCTTCATTTCTTATCATTTAATAACACATTATTTAAATCATAAAATGTGAAGTGATATTGATCAATCAAAGTACTGAAGTACTGAAAGCCGGGCTCTCTTGGTGTGTCTTTATGCATATTGTGTAGTAAAGACTGAAATCTCTCTCTCTCTCTCTCTCTCTCTCTCTCTCATGCTTTTAATGCCGGCAAAGCGCCAGAGAGCTACCAAATTTTGTAAGCGGCTATAAACAAAAATATGTCTGTCTAGTAGAAAAAAGTTCAACAGTTGCTGCCTTGAATTTTTCAACAAGCGTTATATATTCAATTCCCATTTCTGCAACGCGCAGCAAAGTAGTTCATGGAAATTCATGCGCATTGTGTCCAAAATGCATAGTCTTGTTTATGAAACACATTATTATTAAGAAAACTAAAAAAGATAGACAATTATTTCGAAATTAAAAAAGAAGAAACAAAATGCCAACACTTTTGACAAAACGTGGCTCTTTGTGTAACTATTTGGTATAGCGGAAGCTTTTACTTTGACACTGTTTGGTTTTTTGTTTACTTTTGCTATTTATAGTAACATTGGCGATTGGCCTGCCTACAGCCAGGACTCTGCTTTCAGCAGAGCCCGGCTAAAAATGTAAAAAAAAAATTAAACAAAGCGGCGCGTATGAATACAAAACAACAGCAGCAACAATATTCAAAATAAATGCGCATTCAGCTGATGCAGAGCTATTGAGCTGAATTTATGGATTAAAAGCGAATAGTGAGTTAAAATCTGAACCAGCTGAATTGAAAACGAAAGGAATATGCATGCGATAGCTTGTGATATTATTCATTGTTCAGCAAGATTCGTTAAAACTGATTTACATATGAGATCGCTGGAATATGCACCCGGGCATAACCATGCAAGGAGACGCGATCGTAGACGAAAAAGTTGGATATATCGACAAATAATAGTATGTTTGTTCGACATTTGTAAATGTTCTTGTAACTAGATAGTCAGTAAGATACTGATTATCTGCCGCTTGGAATACGCCGAAGGAGTTGATGCACTACTCATAGCTTTGCTTTACGATGCTTATTCTAATGACCGATCATGTACGTGTGTCAATTTAAAATTCATCATTACCAAATTTGAACAGCAGTGTTACACTGAAAGTGTATTTGCCTATGATTATTACTGGATTTGGAGCAACCAGCCTCTCCGTAAATGTTGATCGTTGATCTCAAGCAGACGCAATCGTGAAAAGACGCTTAAATTTCTATCTAGTGAATTAAATAATGTGTATTGTTTATTTTTTAAGGTAAAACTTTCAATTTTTTATATTCATAAGGTTGTATTTTGTTTGCTGACAATTAAACAGACACAACTTTACAATTTGTTGTCAGTGTTTATCTTGGAAATTCCCGTTCTATAAGTAGTGGTAAATCAGAACAGATGAGAAAAGTAGATCTCGCAAAAAAAATTATTGATGCAGGTATCAAAGAAATTTTTCGACCAATCAGGAGCGTTAATATCTTATCAAATGATAAATATCAAATGATAAATATAGTACACATCAATTTAGTCTGTATTTAATTTTGAATTGTATTTCTTGTTTTTTTGTTTACCAGTTAAAGCAGTTGTTTTAAGCAATTACAAAAAAAGCGTTCCACTCCGATAGAGTTCGAAAAAAAGGAGTTTGAATGTAATTACATTAGCAGATATTTAGATAATACGTAAAATATTAATGATTTGCATACACTAATTAAGAATTGTTTTAATTAGAATCATGTAATTCATAACGCACATCAAAATATATTTTTTAGAGTTTAACGCTTAGCAATCTGTCTATATGGTTTCTTCCTATGGTAAAGGTCTCTGTACATCTACACTAAACATAAGATTGCCTTTCACACAAAATACATCAATTGTATTACATTTAATATTAGAACACGTTTATCTGAATCGGAATCGTGTTACATGTACAATACCACTGACACATGTAAAAGTTTAATGGCGCTGATATTGTGAAAATGTCAGTACACAGTACAGGAACAAACTTTTATTTTTGAGAAAAATCAAGATCTGTAAATTAATGCTCACTTGTGATATCCAATGATACAATATAGTTCTTGTGTAAATAGTGAGCATTTAATAAACTATATTACATGTATCTGGGGGTTTTGAAAAATAATAAATTGTATACTTGTAGTTCATAAGACTTTGTCTTCACTTTTATTGCATTTGTTTACGTATAACGTTAAAATCCCTCTTAAAGTAGGTAGCTTTTCGTGTTAAACCGAAAGGCGTCGTTTTTTTTATTTTATTACATCGCAAAAACATTTAGTAGAATATCGTAGAAATGTCGGCTGGCAATACAAACCAAAAAAATGCTCGCCATAAAAAGAACTTTGTTTCCAAGTCTCTTTCTATTAAGCTTAAAACATTTAAAAGTGATCGAGCTGTGACAACAAAAGCATAAGCTACCGAATGCTGTCGACACTTTGCTTATTTTCCATGTGTCGAGCTCATCTTGTGATTAGGAGAAGACTCCAGTGAAACCGGTCGCACTAAAAAGCGCCCGGGAGCGCCCGAGATTATATTATAGCGCCCGGGAGCGCCCGAGAAGCAAATATAGGCGCCCAGGATCCTAGATTCTTCTAAGGTTGGTCTTAAAAACTTTTATTGTTAATATGTATGCATACACTAGAATAAAAATCCGGGGAATAGTAATAATGCAGCAAACAAGAAAGACAACTCTAAATTGTAAAATCGCGTGTCATAATCCAATTATTTACCTGACAGGTAGCGGTATCACAGCTGAGTGCGTTAGTTACCTGTGGCGCGGACTAGCAGGGTATAGGATAAAGAAATACACAAAGCTGTCATATAACATCCCCTCTCCATCGTCTCATATAGCATGTCACAATATTTCAAACATTACCACTCCCTGTCTTGTTGTGTTGCATGCTGATGATCCTCCGAAAAAAAACAAATTATACTATCTTCGTCGACTGAGACGGACAACATAAAAATATACTTTTTCAAATTTCTTTGTAAAATGAAAGATATTTTTTCTACAATCAATTTTGGAAAAAAGTAAAGATCATTAGTTTTTTTTATACTTACATGTAGTGCATGGTATGCGTTTGGGTAACAAAAAGTTATATCTTTTATATTAACGTATAAAAAAAATATAAATTATCTTTCTTTTTCTTTTGCAGATGGTCTTTCTTTATGTTACTGTAAATTTATACGGTCGAAAATCATATCATATCTTATTGCACAGATTCTTTTTGAGTATTGTGTATTTTGTTCAGTGCATATATGCATCTGAGGAAATGACTCACGATTACTTGCATCGTATAATGATTTGATCTGCTTTTCTTTGTAAAGATTGCAATGGGCATTGAGTCATTTTAACGTATATACATGTTCTAATAAATATATTGGAATAATTTAAAGAAAGTTCATACCCTTCTCGAAATACATCCATGCTTTCAGACTACTATAGTATATGTATTTGATGAATTTATTGACAACCATTTAAATTAATTGAATTCATAATTGATTTCATTTATAAACTCTTCGACCGTTTTATGGAGTCTTTCTGTCTCTTTATTTAAATGAAAGGGGACTGAGTGGTTTATTATTTACTATAATATCGTTTGATAGTTTGATGATCGCTTCAATGCGTTTTTTAATTCATTGACGCATCACTTAACCCTGATAGTTTCATTTAAGAATTATAGTATTCCTTAGATGCTGTTTAAAATTATTTATCAACCTTTTTATTTATTTTGCGAAAGAACATTGCATGTAAAACTACAATTTAAAAGTAACGACTTAAAAGGAGTTTAAGATATTTGATTTTATTTTTCATGCATATTTGTACTAAAAAATGTCTGGTTACTCAAGTATGCAAAACAGTAAGTTTGTGAAATTTTGACTTTAATGGCACTATTTAGTGACGGCAGTCAATCTATATTTAATTCATTTGTTTAGTTATATAGGGTTCTCTGTTATGGTCAATACGAAACACATTCAGAATAGGTACATGTAATTACCTGTTAGAGTTTAAACAGTAATTATTAAATGCGAAAAGAGTATAAATTCTCTGATGTTTATTCGTTAACAAAATCAATGAAAGTAGACATCTGAGATATCTAATCTAACACAACCACAACAAAATAGTTCAATAATACCACGCACGTTTTCCCCATAAAATAACTGTCGGATATTGTACATCAATTTGATATTAATTTTATGTTATATTTCCAGGAAGGAAAGACACTCTCAGTTTAAAGCCGCGCCGTCATATAACACTATCAGTTGGAATTAAAAGTGAACTACAATATTTGGATCGGAAAGCCATCATTTGTTGCTATTGCTTTAAACTAATTTTAATTAAACCAACCATTGGCTAATTGAAACCCAATTCCAAACTTTTTAATATCATTTACAAGAGGCGTTATCTGTACCGCTTCCGTCTTGGTACTAATTATATATAATCAGATGTTTTTGGTTTTTTTTTTCATTAAAAATGTTTTTAAAAGATTAATAGTATCAGTATGTTTTTAATTGTTTTTGTATGTTAATACTGAACACATTTAAATGATCTAAAGGAATTACTTATATCTATGTGTGTATTGTGTATGCATGTTATCTAGCATGACGTGTTAAAGATTTATGGTTCTGTTTGAATAATGTTAAATCTTAGTATTAGGCATGGGCAGATATAGTGTCTTCGTGATATATATGTTTCCTCAATAAAGCATATTCAAGGATTAAATATTAATATTCTTCGCTCTTATTGAATTAATCATTTAATTTTATTGATTTATATCGATTGACTATTCATTAGTACTTCCCTAATTTCTTCCTGGTTTGGTTTTGTGTTTTAAAATGATATAAATTCTGCATCTGTCTGATTTAAGTAAAACCAGTGTTAAATGTCGTTTACATGTTATTCGTAAATAAAAAAAAACCCTGGAATAATGAAAATAAATTGCATTCTATCGAACATGAACACAATAAAACAATAAGATGTCAAGTCCTAGAAATTAGTTTTGAGACCGTAATTGTATATGTACAGTGTTCATGTAAATAATGGCAAAAGAATTCACCACATGATTCCCATTGGTTAGATTGTAAATATTATATAAACTGTTAGTATTGCATATGACTTAAAGCCAAGTCAGGCTATACACAGTTATAGTCTGATATTATATAATGTACTGGCATCCGTTCGTATTTAAGTTATATAAAGTATATGAACAATTCATCCCTTTCTTAATATTTCGTTATTTTTTACCCCCGAGTTTGCGTTGTAATCAATGCTGAAATAAATAACATAAATGTCCCTGACAGGATGTATGAAATTCACTTTCGTTCACTTTAAACATCGAATTACACAGCAGCCTACCTGTATAAATTGGTGTTGTTGATGCAACTCTGATTGCAATCAAAGAAAATAATGGTCGATATTAATCTCCATTAAAAAACAGGCAGTGGCTGAAGCAAAAATGAAATAAATCTATGCATGAAGTTTTAATATTAAAGATGCATTATGACATGCGGATTTTTTTTAAGTTAACACGGGTCACTCAATTTGACAATTAACAACGAATGGTTTTTGTTAAAAATAAAACATTTACGCAGTTACAAACTACAGGGTCAATCCTTTCCAAATGTGGTATGATTAATATGTGGTACATGTACATGTAAGAGAGGCATAAATAATGAATTTTACGACCATTGTCCAACATTTGTTCAAGGGGCCAAGACATAATTACCAAAGTTTGTCCATCTTTTTTTTTTAAAATCATCTTTAAAATTTGTACACATCAAGAAGAAAAACTGAATTAGAGAAGATATCCTCTAATAAAATGTTTAATCTTATGTACCCCGGAAAAAAGGAATTGACACTCTGACGAGGTAAAACTGTCATATAGTGTTATAATATATAATGTTTAAAATCGTCTCCTTTATCTTTACAATGTGTAACTGAAACTGAATTAAAACTGACTACGTACTATATAGAAGGAAAATAAATCTCTCTACTAAAAACTCTAACTGAACTCGACCCACTGGGTTAGGGATCTCGCAAAAAATTATTGGAATGATGTGTGAGATACATGTATTTAAAAACATGTGGTACTTTTGACTGTTTTGCATTTCTTAAAAAAGATCAGTATTGACGCGTTTAATAAGAGTTATATCATTTTTATTCACGTGCACAAAAACCAAATCAGGAAACAAATTACAGGGAATTACTAAGGAAATCCGCAATAAAATTAACATTTTATAATGCGATGTATTCTATCCTTAATGTTGATACAAATAAACAATTAACAATTTTATCAATTATGGCTATTCGAAACAGCTATATTCTACATTCTAATTTATGGGGAAAATAACTGAAATGAAAAAAATTAATACACATGGGCCTTGTTGATACAATGCAAGATCTTGTGACTTTGCTAGATATGCATTTTGGGAAATGAGTCATTATATTCTGTAAGGATTATTGTTTAGTCAATAATATATGTATAAATCGGGACTGAATATAAATGAAATCCTTATTTTTCAATTTCAGATATTATATAATAATAACAATAATAAAAGAAACTAGAGCAAAGCTCGTTGCAAAGCAACGAGTGGGTCTTCCGTTAATGTCGGAAGTAAAGCTGGAAGTTCCTGTAAGAAGCAGAGCTCTTACACTAATAACAAGAGTAACTAAATAAAAAGATTTTAAAAAATCGAATTATTCCTGGTACGACTTAACAAAATCCGAATGATTTTAAGTATGACTTAACAAAAACCTTTCTGATTTCAAGAACGACTTATCAAAAAAAATCCGAATGTGATACAGTACGACTTAACAATCATTTTATGTACGAGTTAATTTTACTTTGAATATTACGCTATTTTTTAAACCAAGGACGCGGAATCAAAATTTCCGGAAAAATCAATTTTTAAACCCCGTTTTCTCTGTAATGCATCGTCCGATCTTAAAACGGTTTTCAGTGTTAGATTCAGCTTGATAAGCTCTACAAAACACATATTCATTTTTGATTTGATCAGAAAATTCATTTTTTCGAAAAATTTGTTTCACTTCCGGTTCCGGTTTCGACCGGAAGTGACGGATTTTCATTTCCAGCCTTATTACAGAGGTAAATCGATTAAATTATTACCATTGAAAATTTCAAGCCTCTATCTTGAAGCGTTTTTGAGAAACGCTGCGGACAAAATGACTTTTTGAAAATTTTAAAAATGACGTAACGTAACGTAAAAACGCAAGTGATGTTTTCAAAGAAACTTCACAAACTTTGAGACATTATAAATGCACATAATCTCTGAAAGTTTCGTCAAAATCGGTTGTAAACTTTTTGAGTTATAAAGCCGAGAAAGAGTCAGAAAAAAAAAGAAAAAGTATAATAATAGAAAGAAACCGAAGAATAACAAGAGGGTCTTCCGTTGAAAACGGAAGACCCTAAAAAATGATAAGATTTTAAACATAACAATATAATTGTAGGCATTTTTATTTGACATTGAATGCCCACAAGCTGAGGAACTTATAACATTAAAAAAGCAAATCAATTTTACATTAAATAAAGTTCAGTCCAAAACTCAAAAAATGCAGTTTCCTGTATTGATTCAAAGCTTTCTAAATATATTGGTAGCGTATGTTGTACAAGCTGCGGTTTTTTTTTCTCTAGTTGGAATGAATAAGAACCAGTCTTCTCTCAAAGAAAGAAATCTTAAAACTCCTCATTGGGCATATAATGTATGGTCAAAATTTTGTTAAGCAAGCTATTAAAAGTGTTGGTCTTCCCCCTGATTTTTTTTTTAATCTGAATTTAGCTCTGTGTTTGAAATGTATGTAGTAACATACATGTAACATAAAAGAGTTCAGATGCCACATATGTTAAACAAGAGACCCATGGGCCAAATTACTCACCTGAGCAACAAATACATTATAGAATCAGCTATATGGAGTCATATTCATAATATATGGATGATGTAGTCTAACAGACCCTGTAATAAAAAAAATCCATTTGTTCCGGATATATGGTTTATCATTGATCCCTTTTTGTCACAGTCTAGTCATCTCACACATTTAACATCACAGTTCTCAAAAAGATCTAAATCTAATGTGATATAAACCTAAGTCTATACAATTATAGAGAATCAACAATATTTAAAAATGCTTTCATATAAGTAAAACCATACATTAAATATAACATTTAAGTTTTCAATTGGTGAATTTCAAATGTTTTTCTTTGTAAAATCCCCCCCACCCCCTCATGTGGCTCCACTCTTCTCCTGCAAAATATGATTTTGATGAATTTGAATCTACACTATCTAAGGTTGCTTTTACTAGTATTGCACCTCAGAAAATGTTTTTTAAAGAAAAAAGATTTTCTCTGTAAAGATTTACCCCTCCCCAATGTGCGCCTACCCTACCAATGGGGATAATAATATGACTAAACTTGAATCTATGCTGTCTGATGATACTTCACACAAGTTACAGCTTTTCGTGCCAGTCATGTTCTGGGTAGAAATTTAAAATAAAATTGCTCTTTACTACAGTTTTAGTTATTTTGGCCTACTGATTTTTGAGCAGTTATGGACACGATTACTTGAAAAAGTAATCGATTAGTAATCGAATAGATAGTGGAATTTTGTGTAATCGATTATTAATCGATTACATAAATTGTTGTCCTGTAATTGATTGTAATCGATTATTTCAAATCAAGTAATCGATTAATAATCAATAACTATTATTTTTGACTAAAATGTAAACGATACCTCTTCTGAACATAGTTTATAAACTCTTCAAGTTGATTTTGATTTAGAGTTATATCGCGATTTTCATTAAGAATGATGTAAAAATAAGAAAATAACATTTTATAATTTTTACTGATTATTCAAATTCAAATGTCAAAGAATAATCAATACGGAGAGATCAGTCCGTTAAATTAAGTATACAAGGGTTTTTGAGAGTTGATTTTAATCAACTCTCCTGTGCAGATACTCTGACAAACCGAAAGTGAAACAGTGTTTGGACTAAAGCACAAATCATCGCCGATGACAAGAATTTGTTCTTGAGAATAATTGATAAAACCGAAATAATGTATGCTAAAGCATTGTTTTTCAAGGAAACATATTTATAAATACCTTGAAAATAGTCAAATTTTAAATGGAACGAACAATTTAGATATTTTTTGTAGTAGTTTGTATTCTTACGCTAGAGTTCATTATAGTCGCGTTCAACTCGACGCTCGGCTGTCTCCGTAAATATCCGACAAGCAGAGAGTCTCTCTTGCTTGTCGGAGATTAACGGCGAGAGCTGAGCGTTTGGTTGAACGAAACGAGTGTTCAATATTGCTTGGATCCATAAATTTTTCAGAAATATTTATATCACTGATACATAGTTTGATTGAATTTTTTCTATCGTTTATTATTACTTAACATGATTCATATTGGGTTTTATCAACATTCTTGTGTCCAAACGTTCATGTTATAAAAATGTGCGTAATTCAAATACAGATTAGAAACTACCTGTACTTGTCATTCAAAATAAGATATCATTGATTTTAAAATAAATAACCATCGATAAAATCAACTCCCATCGATTCTTCGGTACTTTGATTTTTGTATGGTTTAGGTCGAATTTTGACCTTGCATCTTTAGCCATCATAATTTTTCTGTTATTGGTTTTTTGAAAATAAGGATTTGATTGAAATTTAATGATTTAAATATTATAGATGATATGCAAAACTAATTGAGTGAAGCTTGCTTCTTGATTTGGATCAATTGTTTTTAGAGCTTGTCATTGTTCTAATTTAAATTTAAGTCCTTATGGGAGCTACATGTATAGTTTAATTGTAATCTAAACATTAGGACGGTCACACCTCTTTAATTGCTTTGTAGATCCTTACATACAGGTATACCTCCCCCCATTTCTGTCTCTCTCTCAAAAATGGTCAATCATTAAACATTCTACTGAGAAATCTCTCTCTCTCTCTCTCTCTCTCTCTCTCTCTCAATAAAGGTTAATCGATAGGTAGCAATAGTGATTTTTTAAGACACATTAGGTTAACTAATGAAAAAAAATGCAATGCGGAGTGAACGCATACTGAACAGTTGATTATCTGATTATATATTCAAGTTAACCAATATTTATATTTTGAGTGAAAGAGGAAAATCATACTAACTATATGAATATAATCAATTTTATTCTAATTATAATATTATAAATAACACTTGTAAAGTTCTTTTTCTATTAATATGTGCATTACAAAATATTCTTGTGAAAAGTAATCGAAAGTAATCGAAAAATTAATTATAATTACACTAGAGTTTTTAGCTGTAATCGATTAGATAACGATTACAAGTAATCGAAAATCTCCTCGATTACAGATTACAGTAATCATTACAATCGATTACAATTACTCGATTACGGTTACCCCATGCCTGTTTTTGAATAGAAGATTTTTAAAAACTATCTCTATATACTCCTATGTTAAACTTCAACCCCCCATTGTGGTCCACCTTACCCCCGAGGACCATGATTTGAACAAAATTGAATTTGCACTATTTGAGGATGCTTCCACACAAGTTTCAGTTTTTCTGGCCAAAAGGTTTTTGAGAATTTGTTTTTTAAAGATTATCTTTATATACTCCTATGTAAAATGTTGCCCCCCCCCCCTGATTGTGGCATCACCTTACCTACAAGGACCATAATTTGAACAAACTTGAATCTGAATTATCTGAGGATGCTACCAGACAAGTTTCAGCTTTTCTAGCTAAATGGTTTTTAAGAAGATTTTGGAATAATATCACCAAATTTTCAAAAAATCCCAATTAATTCCCCGTAACAATGGGCGTGGCCTGTTTTTGTTTATTTAACTTGAATCCACTATACCAAATAATGCTTTGTGCCAAGTTAGGTTGAAATTGAATTGAACTAATTAATATGTTACCGGAATTTTACGGACATAAATATATATAGTGATATGCATGCCACACAGGGAAGTAAACATCCGTGAATGACATTGCATGTGCATTACAAATAATACGTAATTAGCCGTACTGTAGACGATGTCTCTGTGCATATATTCAGCGATTATCTGTACAGTAATTAACTTAATTATTGTTCCCTTACTCTACATGGGAGATGCTGAAGAAGGACCATGCAGCGGGTAGGTTTTTAGTTTGAGGATGGTCAGGTATAAGTAAATGTAAGATAGAAATACATATGGACAGGAAGTATTTGGTAAAATTTCATTTTTAGGGGACTCGTTATCAAATTATAATTTTTTAAATTAAAGTAGACATACTAAAAATATGTGAAACATGCAACAGTTGTTTCAGAGATTTATGTTAAAGCTAATTTATGACAAGATGCGATGCATCCCGACAAATTAATGTGACTTTGCTATTTTATGATTAAAATTAGCGACTTAGAGGTAAGTAAGTAATTTGTTCTTGGCTTGTATTTCATACATTTCAATACAAATTGTGTTTTTCTTAATTTAACCCTTTATCAACATTTAAAGATACCCGTATAGATGTTGTCCAAACACAGAATGGGACACAGAAAAAAATATGTGCAAAGGTTAGTGCTTTATGACAAATATTATTAACCAAATGTAGCTTCTTAAGCGTATTCTTTTGCTTAAACAATGACAAAACAATTGAATTTTAACACAAGGTCAACTACCAATAATATGTCATTAAGATGTATAACTCGTCGTGGTTTATGTTTACTGCACTCATGGTCATTAACTTTAATTTAAAAATAAATATATTTATAAATTTGACAGAGAAGTGATTATTTCACTTCTATAATAAAAATTTATTAAAATAATAATAATAAATTATAAAATAAATTATAATTGTGTAGTTAAAAAAACTGCAAATTACGTTAGCTAGTCTTTTAAAAAGTTCATCTTGACGACGCAATGAAAACAGAGTGCTTTTGTTGAATTGTTAGTGTTCGTTTTAAAAAACAGTATAGCATTTTTTCCCTTCGAGTCATTTAAACAAACGAGTATTTGCAACTGTGGTTATGTTAACAAACTTGTCATTTACAAAAATGTCTATGAAAGTTCCCGTTGACCCCCTCCCCAACACACACGCACGCACTAACTAGGTGCCCAATCCCAAAATCCCTAACCGGCGAAAGTATTTCAATCATAATGTACTTTAATTCACATTAATATCGACAAATGTTCATTCCACTTAAGAGGAATAAAAAAAAATGACGTTATTACAACTTGATTGCTTCTAGGACCTCGTGATGGGGCCTTATATACTTAGGGAAAAATGTTTAAAAAAAATTCGACTTCTTTATATGTGAAACAAATTTAAATGCAAAGCAAGATGTCAAGACTTCCACTTGAATTGTGAAATGCAAGCCCCTTTTTGTCAGGTATTCAGACCCTAGGACGTGACCAATATGGTCTTATTATGTAATCTAATAAATCAGAGGGCTAATTATATTCGGCACGTCGACGTGCTCGCGCAATAAACAGGTTGTTTGTAAATTAAATTATCGATTATATAGTTTTATTATCATATGGCACGATGTTTCACTTTGCCAGATTGAGTAGTGAACAACGATGGTCATTAATGCACAAAGTAATAAAAAATCATTGATCTCTTTTTCAATTGAAAACTATTAGAAACATTGAGTGTATTAGAATGTAGAGATGATAAATGAATAAGAGAAAAATCTAAAACTGTTTTGATACTGTGAAGTTTCATTGTTTGATGTGTATAATGCAATTTTACGTTTTTGTGTATAAACTTCACGTTATTTTGATATACAGTAAAACTCGGTAATAGCGAAGTCCGAGGGACTAAGGAATTTACTTCGTTATATCTGTATTTCGTTATATTCGTATAACGAATTCGTAAGAATAACTATAGCAAAGGACTATTTGCGGTATGGTCAAATATCTGCCCCCAATTTCAACCCAGTTTTAAATAGTGTCGTATAAAAATCAAATATTTATCAATCATTGTACAGTGGACGCCTATCACTTTAATCTTGATTCTAGTCACCATTGCGCATTCACTATTTATCTGTGACGTCAACTAAATGACCTACTTCCCGCAAATTTGTAAACAAATGAAAATTATTTCATTTTTGAATTATATTTTGCGTTCGGAAGTATAGAGGTCTGCTTTAATAAGATTTTAGCATATGTTTTTCTTCAGATAATTATACACTTTATACTAAAAAATGGTACTTGAGCAAACCTGCGCTCGATGTTTTCCAGTCGAAAAACCATCGGAAAACAGCCATATTTCGCTACAAAACATCAATTTATCAAAATTAGGCAATCTTCATGACGTGATTTCTACATTATGACGTCACTGAAGTGATAACCTTTTGCACCCTTATTTCTAATATGATTCTAACTATCTTCCACATTACTTTTAAAGTACTTTATAAACTTTAATTTTGGGGGCAAAAATGCATAAAACCGCACATAGTCCTTTACTATATACTTGTTTTCTTTTATCAGACTGTAATTTAATTTTTGTTAATTAAGGCTTAAAATGAAAATACATCACCTTGATATCATTAATAATCGGATTGTGAATTCAAAAAATATTTATGAAAATAAATTCATTCAAACTATTATGTTAAATGGTGGTGAAAATTTTTAACTGTAAAGAAATTCGTTATAGAAGTGTTAAGTTCGCTATTATTCACCCCTACGGGACATAAAATCAGTTCGCTATAAAATATAAATCCGTTATATTCGAGTTCGTTATAACCGTATAATTTGCAAAGATTTGTTAAGAATTGTACCAGGGTCTGAAAAAAACAAAAAATCGCTTTATCCGTGTTCGTACTAAACGAGTTTTACTGTAATGCTATTACCACAGAAAATCAGCTTATCTAGAGAGCATTAAAAGAGGGAAGCATAGTCGACTATGCATTATTGTATGAAGATGGTGCTTTATTACATGTATATATAACATCACTTCTTACCGTGAAAGCGGGAGAGAAAAACGTATTCTCGCACTTCTTCCTTTTAAAACTCATAAGGATGATAAAAATTCATAAATGCTTGATTGAACACAGTGTTTGAAATAACCGTCCGCCCGATCACCCGAGACGCATAACTTTTGACACGGGCGAACAAATTTGTTTGTACAAGCGCCCGACTGGACGTGGATATTTTTTGAGCCAAGTATATATGATATCGTGATCGGAGTTGAAGACTGTACATGTGCTTGACAGGTGAGCATGGCAAGGTAGAGTCCTCAGATATGCTACCAAATAATATAGGATACCCTGGTAATCCCAGCAACATTCATTGAGACTGAAAAAATGTTAACGTATGTCTCTTCCGATTCTCAGACCAGTGCGACACACGGAGATTCGGTAATATTTGCCCCAACTTATGCCAGTTGTTCCGACAGTAAAACGCTTAATTAAATCAATTGCCCGCTTCAACTTTTATTTTGAACATCGTTTTATTCCCTGATTCAGCATAAAATTTTAGATTCTTACCATTCAATGCTTTAATTCCCACACAATACGTACTTGTTTCTTTGTCAATTCATCTCCACCTGTACAGAATTAGAAGAGACGTCCATCATTTTTTTAACAATAATACAACAACAAAACAACAAGTTTATGACTAAACGAAACCGAAAAACAGATTTTTGAATGTTGTACATGCAATTGTAAAAAATGAACAAATGTCAATTTTTTTTCTGTTGGCTGGTTGCATTTTAGCAGGGCTGACAACTTCTTCTAGCTGTTAGCCCTGAGCGTCTAGCTAAATTTTTGCTGAGTTTAAAACAGTGTTAAAAACAATTAAAATCTTAATTAGCTTTAATCAAAGATTTATTTTTGGAAATATTCATTTTTTATTTTCACAAAGATTGTCCACCTGGGTACTTTTGGATAAACTGTAGTAAGGCATGCCCATATCCTTTCTATGGAAACAAATGTAATAGTTCATGTCCATGCAATGCAACCGACTGTGATTTTAGGGATGGATGCAGAGAAGGCAAGTAAAGTACGATAAGTAGAAGAGTTGTGTAAAATTAGGTCATCAGGTTAACAATCATTCCATTTTTTTTTGCAATGACTACTACCTTCATTACCAGATGAGCATGAAACTCCAAAATTAGAAAGAACTGTATCATTTATAGTTACATCGATGCCTAAGTTGAAGAAGTGTGTAAAAATAGGTCATCAAGTGAAGAATCATTACATATTGTTTTTTGGCAATAACTACTTTTTTCAAAATCAGACGAGCATAAAACCCAAAATTAAGAAAGAACTACACTATTAATAGTTGTATCGATGCCTAAAATTTAGATTACCCATACGCTAAATTTTTTTAACCATCTGATTGCTTTCTGTTTTGTTATGGTATTTATCAAAATATTGAAGGAGCTTAAAAACAGAACTAAGCATTTTTTGCATTGCAATGACCACATTCAGAAAAAAAGTGTCTGGCGTTCCTTTAGCTGTCGGAAAGATAAATGAGTGTCCCCTTTTTAAAGCGCTAAGCATAGCTCAGCGCTTTATTGTCGTTAGACTTCTATTTCCGGTGCAAGGAATAACTGCCCTCTATGAGCAGAAATATACATCATTTAAACTGGTAAGAGGTATAGGGAACCAGTTAACTGGGTGACGGAAATGGCCGAGTAGATACGATTGGTTTGCGGGGCTTACGTACATCAGCACCGGATGCTACGCAGTGATGAAAAAATATAGGGCGTATTCAGAATTTATAATTTCCCCTCTTCCATTGCTGCCAAAATCTCACTTTTTTCTTACATAATTTACCAAGACGTAGTTCTTCTTGTCACTGACTGATGAAAAATCATCTTGTGAAGAGATGTATTCTATTAGAATTGTCATTTAAATTCCAAATCTGATTTCCAAATTACATAAAAATTACTTTTCTCCATTTTTCACAAATTGAAGTTTTACCACATGTATAAGTTGTAAAAAATAACTCATTGTTCAAACAATTTTGATTAGTTAAAATATTACTTCAAAATAATTTGTACAAGGTCTAATTTGAAACATCTGCAAATAAACGTTATCTTTCCTCATTTTGAGTCATTTATTGTTAGGTGTATTTGCAAATTTCTACCACACCTTTGGTAATTTTTATATGGTTTTAAGAACTATTTTATTATTGTTGACACTAGTTATTTAGCTTTGCTGCAAAATAACCTTCAATGGCGCCAATAGCTGTATAACAAAACAAAATAGAATAGTGTTATTAAAGGTGGTATAACACACCTAAAAATGTCGCTCAAACTGGTAATAATCTAATATAATATGAAGTGAATTATGATAATGAACTGTATGTATATCAAAAAAGCAAAAAATATGCAATTGTGCAAACGTTTAACAACACTATAAAGTGCAAGCATTAGACCCAAAAAAAACATTCAAAACGTCGAACACAAGGTCCACATGAGAAATTAAGTATTATAAAATCAAAGGCTTTTATATACCATGTTTCAGGCAAGTATCCATATACAAGTCGTGTTCAGCTTTAATTCACATCATCTTCAGAAAGTAACATATATTTAAAGAAATCTGGCCTTCGATACTTTAAATTGATATTCATTAAACATAAACCAAAATTTCAATAAGGCTCATTTCCGCCCACGCTTGCACACAGTAAATTTTCTTAGAACCAAGCTAGGCTAGCGCTTTTCAGTACTTTCAGTACTTTGATTTCTATATAAACTTCATTAAGTATAAATCTCTGTTTTCATTATTATGTTTTTCAATTATACTGTAATGAAAATGAACTAAATATTGTAGTACTCTTCTTTAAAGAGTGTTTAAAATAAAAACGACTTAACATTGCTATGGCATCTATTTCATTTTTTTATAGTAAAATGCAATTATTATATATAAATATCGACAAGAAGTATGTAATACTTTTAAAAAAAAAAATTGTATATATATTATAGAGCGATAAAATTAACACGCATTTAGAATATCGTACATTTCAAATTTGCGTTAACTATTCTGGAAATTTATGATATAATTAAAAATAGTTTATACATATTTTTTTTGCAGATAGTGATAAAAGCACAATAGAAAGTGTTATTCCAGAAGTACTAGGTAACATGAGTGTTTTTAGCGTCGCGGAAGATGCTTCAAGAGATAGAGCTTTCATAACCACAGAGGATTTGTTGAACACTTCTTTGATTATTTTTTCAGCAATTGCAGCTGTGTTATTTGTAGCAAACATTGCTCTGATTATTGTAGATAAACATTGGAGACGGATATAAATCATAATGTCTGTATATTTCCATTTACTGTACAATATATCTAACGGCCAAAAGTTGGGTTCATAAATTCAATAGCTGTATTTTTTGTAAAGTGACTATCCGTTAATACATGCTTTAGTTAAAGTTGTTGATGCAAAATTACTCCGGGCGTTATTTGGATACAATAATGCTGGTCTTTTGAGAAATATTTGGACACAGGCTTTTTAATCAAGGTCAAAACCAATTCAAAGTAGTAGCCAAAAAGTTTGCACAAAAGAATTGAAATCTCTTTCAGAATTATAGAAAATATCTTGATTTTGACCTCACTTTTTGACCTTGGTCAAATGACCTAATTAGGTACCCTCATGACGGTCTTATACTACAATTATATGTTCATCTATGTAAAGGTAAACTGTCTGCGATTCCTTTTATTGTGAAATGTTTTAACAAAAATCGAAAATTATGGGACTCATGTGACATAAAGGCACGTGATAATTTTTAAACATGGGACATTGAAAAAATACGTTTAACTTATTATTATCACCAAAAAGTGCTT